>CM048040.1:27278897-27528897 GCA_026259375.1 Verasper variegatus | reverse complement strand
ATTTATCACCGTTGGTCTGATGCGTACGTCACTTCTCACACAAACGTTGGGATCTAGAAAAAGAAACTTGACGGGAGAATGTGCACACTACGCTAACTCTGACCTATATGTACGAACATTTTGGAGTCAATTGTTGTGGGAACGGGACGATAAATGACAGAAGGTGAATATATACTGAGCCCATCTGTAGAAACAGTGTTGAGCCAGTTCCCAGTTCAGTTCATGCAGATGAAGATGAACTGGTTCTCGTTCACAGTTCATGTTTTATTGGGAGGATTCAGGTGACAAACGTCCGGTCGTGTGTTTGGTTCTGAATCGATGGAGTCGGATCATGTCTGCGTGTCGTTCATTTTAACACCGAGTCCTGACTGAGCGTCTCGTGTTGGACTGAACATGTGACGAGTCATTTTCAAGATGTTTACATGAGTCTGATAAACTGGAATCAAACCAACACTCAGTGACTTCCTGTGCTGATCAGGTCCTGGTCACTAGTGATGAGTGTGTGTTAGTTCCAGTGAGAGAAACTCCAGCTCGGTACAAACCAGCTGCAGCTTCTGCTCTGATCCTGAAGCAGCTGATCACTGAGGAACTCTGTGTTTCACCTCTACAGAGTCACTGAGCGGCTGCTTCACGTGCACGGGGGGGGGGGGGGGGGGTACATGGAGCGGGTCATTCTGCGCATGCGTTAGTGCGTTAACAAAATGTACGTGTTAATTCCACAAATTAATCATCCCATGTTAACACGTTAAATTAAAACCAACAGTGTTCATTGTGCTCACACAACCAACCTGTTGTGATTGTGTTGTTTTGTCTGGATGTTTCTAAAGCTGAACAACATGTCGACCACATGATTCTTAAAATAAATAATTAAAATAAAACCAAAGAACATGAAACAGATCTGATTTGAACCAGTGAGTTGAATTAATGAGTTTCCAGTGCTGTTGATGATCAGAGATTAAATCTCTGACATTTAGAACAATCTGATGGACTCAGTGATGACATTCCTGACATTTGTGTGCCGCACTTTTCAGAGGATTATTAAAGGACACGTCTCTGTCAGGGAGGACGTCCAGGAGTCAAACTCACCAACGGTTTCATACAACTGCTTTTTCAACAACGAGTTGATAATGATCTCCTCAGTGTCGACAAACACACAACAGCCTCATCCATCCACTACATGTTTCATGTGCAGATAAAACAGGAGTCAATAAAAGAATCATTAGGACGATACATATATATATATATATATATATACATATATATATACATATATATATATATATATTAACACTTGTATTAAAAACAGAAACTGATCAGATCATTAAGTTGCTTCAGTTAGACCAAACACGACCCTGAAGACGAGAAGACGAAAGGACAAGAAGACGAGAAGACGAAAGGACAAGATGTCGAGGAGCCGAGAAGAAGAGAAGTCGAGGAGTCGAGGAGACGAGGAGATACATGTTTAAGTCGTGATCTTGTCCAGAACTCCTCCTACTCCCATTGTCCATCTTTGAAGTCCATCCGGACCTGCACTCACATTTCCTCAGTTCCTGTTGTGACACAGTGTTTGTGATGCCAAAGTTCAGCTGGAGTTGGGACGTTGGATTAAACGAAACCTGCTCGTGTTGATGCAGAAACTCTGAGGTTTTTTATTCTGCTGCTTCCTCGACACAGACGCATTACGAAGCCGCCTCAGGAGGCCGCTGCCATTATTATCTCTGAATCAGCAGGATGGTGAAGAGAAATGCTGTGAGATATTTGTTCCCATCTCTTCAGAGGTTGAAATGCTGACGGGGAAACTGGGCCCTGTAATACCATGTGAACTCAGTATCGGCAGCACATAGCAGGAGGGAAGAATGTCTCCCAGCTATTTGCCATGTGGAGCGTTTGAGTGAAGAGCTGGTGAAGCAGGAAAAAACTGTTTGCTTTAACATTTCAATATCTCTCACCTGATCATTTCTGACACTAAAAGCTTCAGGACCCAGACGTTTGTGTTCTCACATCCAGAACCTCCAGAACATGTCAGGAACATGTCAGGAATATATATGAAACAGCTACATGTTTCATGCGTTTAAACTTGAACACGTCGTAACTCAGACAAAAGTGTAAAAACTGGGTCAGACCAACAGCTGCAGGTCACGAGTCTCTCATCCGCATAGCAGTGGAAATTTACTGAGTGTGTCCTGATGATGTTTCCTAGTGGAAGCATATAGAATGAGAATAAAATGGGCCAAGCACAGAGCCCTGTAGAACACCGTAGTTAACTTTGGTGCACACAGATGACTCATCAGTAATTTGCACAAATTGGAATCGATCTGGTAAATATGATTTAAACCAGTTGTGGGCGGTTCCTTTAAAGCTAATGAACTGTTCTAGTTTCTGATAAAATG
This sequence comes from Verasper variegatus, assembly GCA_026259375.1. Lineage (NCBI taxonomy): Eukaryota > Metazoa > Chordata > Actinopteri > Pleuronectiformes > Pleuronectidae > Verasper > Verasper variegatus. Next base: position 27,526,507 of record CM048040.1, on the reverse strand, counting down.
TGATGGTCGATAGTGTTGAATGCTGCACTGAGATCCAACAGGACGAGGACAGACACAAACATCTGAAGCTATTAGAAGCTCATTAGTGACTTTAACCAAGGCTGTCTCCGTGCTGTGCTAAACCCCGACTGAACGTCTTCATATTACTTTCCTGGAGAAACTCTCACAGCTGATTGGCTACAACCTTCTCAGGAGTTTAGACAGGAAGGGGAGGTTGGATATCGGTCTGTAGTTAAAAGTCTCTCTGTCTCTCTCTCTGTCTTTGTCTCTGTCTCTGTCTCTGTCTCTCTCTGTATCTCTCTTTGTCTCTCTCTCTCTCTCTCTGTCTCTCTCTTTCTCTCTGTCTCTCTCTGTCTCTCTCTGTGTCTCTCTGTGTCTCTGTGTCTCTCTCTCTCTCTCTCTCTCTCTGTCTCGCTCTCTCTCTGTCTCTGTCTCTCTCTCTGTCTCTGTCTCTCTCTTTCTCTCTGTCTCTCTCTCTGTGTCTCTGTGTCTCTCTCTGTCTCTGTCTCTCTCTCTGTCTCTGTCTCTCTCTTTCTCTCTGTCTCTCTCTCTGTGTCTCTGTGTCTCTCTCTGTCTCTCTCTGTCTCTCTCTGTCTCTCTCTCTCTCTCTGTCTCTGTCTCTCTCTTTCTCTCTGTCTCTCTCTCTGTGTCTCTGTGTCTCTCTCTCTCTCTGTCTCTCTCTGTCTCTCTCTGTCTCTCTCTCTGTCTCTCTCTCTGTCTCTGTCTCTCTCTTTCTCTCTGTCTCTCTCTCTGTGTCTCTGTGTCTCTCTCTCTCTCTGTCTCTCTGTCTCTCTCTGTCTCTCTCTGTCTCTCTCTTTCTCTCTGTCTCTCTCTGTCTCTCTCTGTGTCTCTCTCTCTCTCTCTCTCTCTCTGTCTCTCTCTCTCTCTGTCTCTGTCTCTCTCTCTGTCTCTGTCTCTCTCTGTCTCTCTCTGTCTCTCTCTGTGTCTCTCTCTGTCTCTCTCTCTCTCTGTCTCTATATACTGGTTTATACTGGAGCTATAATGGAGTTATACTGGTTATGCACTAGTGTATAAAACGATCTCCATGACGTTTGAATGTACAAGCTTGAAATCTGCTGACAAAGTGCCACTTGTATATCACAGTGAATTACACCATCTGAGATAGTTTGATAGAACAGGAACATAAGATACTACTCGGCGGTGGAGTCTGAGCCTTCTCAAGAGTCTCGAAGGCGGAGCTCCTCCACAATCTCTCTCGCTCTGCATCCGTTTTGTCTCGAGGCCAAAGAGGAAAGATAAGAGCAGCATTTGACTCAGCCTGTATTCTGTCCTTCAGATAAGAAGCTTTAAATGGAGCCTGGATAAATCTAATACTGAAGGTTCACATTTAGTGAAGAGTCAGAACCTGTGGTTTCAAACCCAGCGTCTCTGCTGCTGCTGTCAGACGACCTGCAACTTTCGTCATGAGGGAAACAAAAAGAGAAAATCACCTTTTCCTCATCAGGATAATTAATATTATATTATATATATATGATATTATCTCTGGTTCTAGACCTTTTTGACAGAAATTGTGAGGTTGTCATCTTCTGAGAGCAGGAAAACATACACAACCCAGAAAGGCCCAGAGATATGTAAAGTATGAGCTCATTCATCAGTTCATCTTCACAGTGACAACACAGTCATAACATCTCATATTAGTCGATCCAGTCATCCTGACACTCAGCGCTGCTTCTTTAAACTCATCCACAAAGTTTCTGCTGTGGAGACTCGACAGATAAAAAGGTTTCACTGGAACAAGTCAGAAATCCAGATTGTGACTGGAAATGAGCAGATGATGGTTGAATCATGTGTCACATGAGCTGATTGTGTGAATGAAAACACAGAATTAACCAGAGGTGGACGTCAACAGATTTGAAACAGAGCTGTCGTCATGACACACCACGTTGAACTGAGAGTTACTGTCGACTCTGCCACAGGGGGCGCTATTGGCTCCTGTTAATGACCAATCAACATCCACGACGGTCCTTCCATAGATTCATGTTTCAAAATACAAATGCTGGTGTCCGCCCCTGAGGATCAGCTGCTCATCAAATGTTCTCTGGTCAGTAACTGACTTTATTATCCTGGTGTTAGAACCGTCACAGATCTGATGTCTCGTCTTTCACCAGCACAGAAACATCCATGATTGTGTTTCTGATGCTGTTCATCACTTTAAATCATGTAGAAAAGATCTGAGAACATGATGCCAATGTCCACGTGTCTCAATACAGGAAGACATGAGCCCTCCCCCAAAATGTCTAAACCGAACCGAACCGAACAGAATCGCTCCATCATCCCATTTTTCCTGTTTGAGGAATCAGCTGGTTAATCTGGTTGTTCTAGACGTCCCTCTCTACTTCCCAGCTCTTGATCCTGAGTTGTTCCCAGGCCTGATTGGATATGTAGTTTCTTCAGCATGTTCTGGGTCCACCCCCAGGTCTCGGTAAACCTCCAAATGCAGGAGTCAGGAGGATTCTGATCAGGGATCCTTCAAACACCTCAACTGGCTCCTTTGGCCCTGAAGAACTAGCATCTCTTCTCTACTCAGAACTCAGTCCACCTCCAGAAACATGAGTAATGTTTGAATGAGGAAAGTATTTGTGCTTTAATGATCACTGTGTGTAAAACACTGTCAGTTATAATAGAGACGCCTGAAACCGACCATCACAGCTCGACATCACGATAGTTGTCATGATGATGAGGTTCAGTTAAGGTCGTGTGATGAGCAGCTAATGTTCTCGTCATAGTTTATGTCCTCATGCTCAGACAGTGAATGGGGCTCCTTCTCTTGTCAAAGTGTACTCAGTTACTGTAGTACTGTTACTGTACTGCAGTGTGACTGACAGCTGTAAGTTCCTGAGCTGCTACATGTGAGGTCCCAGCGACGCAGAGCGAGAAGAAGCCTTCAGCGATCCACCAGCAGCCACAGGCCAAACTCAGCAGGAACCAAAGACTCAACACAAACGGATCCACACCCAATGAGTCAGAGACGATCACACTTTCTGACGAGACAATTTATTACTGTGATTTGACGTAATGAAAGTTTACCCATACTGCACCTCTCCTCTGCTGTGATAAGCTCCAGGACGTTTCTTTTATTTTCTTCCTCTGTTTCTACAACAGCCAATAAACTGAGCTGTCGTTCATAGGAAGACGTTTTATAATCGACACTATAAAATATTAGTTCTGCAGTAGAAACGTTCTGTAACCTAACCTCACCCTAAACAGAGTTAGACAAACCTCTTTTCATCAATTATATATCTAATAATATTAATAATATATATTATAAAAACATCAAAAATGTTGATCCTAAAGAAAGAAAGAACAAGAAGGAGATGAAGAAAACTTCATAAGTTACTTCAACTTTTTTCTCTGCTCCTCCTCTTTTCTCTCTGGAGCCATCGTGTGTTTCAACATGTTTTATCTACATGTAATGACACATGTTGACTCGTCGTGAACATACAACATGAGTCTACACGTAATGACACATGTTGACTCGTCGTGAACATACAACATGAGTCTACATGTAATGACACATGTTGACTCGTCGTGAACATACAACATGAGTCTACATGTAATGACACATGTTGACTCGTCGTGAACATACAACATGAGTCTACATGTAATGACACATGTTGACTCGTCGTGAACATACAACATGAGTCTACATGTAATGACACATGTTGACTCGTCGTGAACATACAACATGAGTCTACATGTAATGACACATGTTGACTCGTCGTGAACATACAACATGAGTCTACATGTAATGACACATGTTGACTCGTCGTGAACATACAACATGAGTCTACATGTAATGACACATGTTGACTCGTCGTGAACATACAACATGAGTCTACACGTAATGACACATGTTGACTCGTCGTGAACATACAACATGAGTCTACACGTAATGACACATGTTGACTCGTCGTGAACATACAACATGAGTCTACACGTAATGACACATGTTGACTCGTCGTGAACATACAACATGAGTCTACACGTAATGACACATGTTGACTCGTCGTGAACATACAACATGAGTCTACATGTAATGACACGTTGTTTGCCTTCAGCAGGATTTTAAATTTAGACAAACACTTGATGCTAACGGTTCCCGAGGCGTCCGTGTGCTGAGCAAAGAAATGATATGTGATAAACCTGTTTCATCCCTGAATATAAACTGAGGAGGTGCAAACAAACAATTCTGTCCAAAACAATCAGATAGTTGTCGTGGTATTTCAGTCTGGACCAATGATTTCGGCTGATGAGACTTATTGTCGAATGATGTCGACAGGAAATTAGTTTAAATTAATTTCCTGTGTTACTTTTTATGTCTTTTTTTTTTTAATTAGTAAAACTTACAAAGTTCAATTAACTTCAGATTCAGTGTCTGAGGCAGCAGATCAAATATAACTGAGAATCTCAAACACCCACAGAGCTGCTTTTTTCTCTGGTGTCAGCAGTTGGTTTATCATTGACCCATTTTCTTTATTTAACACCCACAGTGTTCCCAGCAGAGAGAGAGAGGAACACAGCTCCGCTTCTCACAGGGAGACGAGTCCCAGCTCAGAGAATGAGGTGAAGCCTCTGATGCTAGAAACTGTGTCTGGACATGTTGTGTAGTTGGTGTTTGTGAAGCAGCAGCAGCAGGTTGTAGGGTCCGACTCGTTCACACCAACAGGAACATGTGGCCAGGCGAGGGGCGGAGCCTGTAGAGCAGCAGGAGGCGGGACATGACGTATAAACTCTGCTGTGGAAAGATCAGTGTTGTTGTTTACAGCTCGTCCACACCGGCGTCGGCCCTCATCACCAAAAGATCTGGAACCTCCTCGTGTTTCCAAGTTGACGTCTTCGTCTTCTACGTGTACGGCTCCTCTTCTTCATCCTGAGATGTTTGTGTTCTTCCAGTTTCACGTCCGTCACGTGTTAGAAACCTGAGGACATTTTCCTGACTGAGGCAGAAAAAAACTAAGGTGTTGATTTTATGGGTCAGTGGTTAATTCACAGTAAAGTGACAGGAGATGATTTGACGTTACTTCCTCTTTACATTTAATCAATGTAACCACTTGTTATCGTTGTGTCAGGAAGGTCACATGTACAGAGGCAGGTTTTATTTAACACCATTGTTCAGCCAACGGTTTCTGCTGAAGTGAGTCCGCCGCCGCAGACGAGACAACGCTCTGCTTATCAACAATTCATTGTCCACGCTCACATGGAAAAATATAGAAATATAGATTTTCAAATGTTTTTATCTTTTGTCTTTTAACGAGATGTTATGTGATAGAATAGTTTATAGTATATATTATACTATATATATATATATATATATATATATAGAGAGAGAGAGAGAGAGAGAGAGAGTAATTAGTATACATTATACTCGATCCAGCTGTGATCGACTGTGAGGCAGCTTTTCTTCACTTCCAATCAAGGACGTGTTGTTGTTTCAGCATTAATTTAAATAAAGTTTGACAGATACGATCCTAACGTCATAAACACATTAATGGGGCTGCATGGGTGTAGAGTGAATAGAGCTGGAGTGGGGGGAAACAGGGGTGTAATGGGGGAGTTATGGGGTGAATGGAGCTGGAGTGGGGGGTAATGGGGGAGTTATGTGGCTGCAGTGGGGGGTAATGGGGCTGCTGGGTGTAAAGTGAGGTGACTCTGAGCAACCAGTGTTTCTCCACATTCATCATATGTAATGAGGCAGAGACCTGCTGCCAGAAACACTCCACACGTCCCCCACAGCAAGGCCTCATGGGAAATCTGCTCTGACGCTATCTTCTCTAACAACTGGATGTGGACTCAACCTGCAGAGATCGCTACTGAAAACAGAGATAACACAGCCATCATTATTATTGTTATCATTATTATTATTATTATTATTATTGGTAATATAATTAACATCATCATTAGTATTATTATTATTATTATTAAAATTGTTTTTTTAAATTATTATTATTATAAGACCATTCGTGTATTAAACGCCTGCAGTTCGTCCAAAATGTTGCTGCTCGCCTCCTGACAGGAAAGACGAACAGGGACCATATGACATCTGTGTGGATCTGGCTTCCTGTTCTTCACAGGATCAATATTATTGTTAATGTTTAAGATTCTTAATCTTACTCAGCTGAACACCGTCATGTTCTCACTGACATCCATGAACCCTCCTCCTCCATGTTAGCAGATTAAATACAGGGAGCAGCTGATTGGTCGATGCAGAGCAGAGTGGACGGGCTTGGGTGTAACGTTTGACCATGTCCTGGATGTAGACTGGACCCGATCCGTTCACAGCACGGTACCAAGTACTAGAGTTTTGAAATGGATGCGGACAGCCACTGGTAACCAGTGAAGGGAGCAGAGGAGTGTGAGTGAACTCAGGTTAAAGACCAGTGGAGCTGCTGCTTCCTGGAGGAGCTGCAGAGGTCGGATGGCAGCAGCAGGTAGACCTGGGGGGGGGTCAACCTGGAGTTGACCACGTCTAACGAGGTGTGTCGCTATCGAGCTGCAGCCTGTGTTCTCTCTTTCTGTCTCTCTCTGATCAAACACTGTAAAATATGCAAGATGTTTCTCCATGTTTCTAAATTTTTAAAGACACGTCCGTGTTCTCGGTTTAATGTCATCGACTTCCTCAAATACAATTTGAACACGACCCCTGAAGCAGATCAGGCTGTTTTGTCAGTTTAGTGCAACAATAATGTGACGTGAAATTTGATTTCATCTGAATTTCATCTGCGCTGCAGTTTTACAGTTTCTCTGAGGTTTGTGGACGGACAGGTGATCGTCGGCTCGGAGTGTCCTCGAGTCTCAGGCGTCACCAAACCTCATCTGTGACGCTGCTCCACTCGTTTTCAATCAGCCTTTAAGCCTCAGTGTCTGTGTCTGTGTGTGTCTGTCTGTGTGTGTCTGTGTATCCATCCACTCTGCGCTGCCCTCTAGTGGATGGATTGCTTGACAACAATGCCGATGTAAAGGACACATGTTAGTAGTATGTGGCAGTTACATGGTGTCAAACATGTCTCTTTGGACATTCAATTCAATTCAAATTGTATAGCGCCAAATCATAATATACATAATATACATGAGTGAAAGTGAAATTATAATAAACACTTAAAAACTTCCGTCATCTCATGTCATGAAATCACTGGAGCTTTAATTTCCTGTAATTTCCTGTCGGCGTGGGGGGGTCTGTGCGAAGCTCTGTGCCAGCAAAGGTCGGGTCAGAGTCGGGTGCGGGTCCGTTCGCTCTCCAACGAGTTCCCTGTGCTGCTACTTGTCCCAGGATGCAGATTCACTCTGAGCTTCTCACTGTCGCTTTGGGACGTGACAGCAGAAACGAGGAAGATCCGTAACGTTCGCCCTTCAGTGGTCGATCGGGATCAAACTGGATCTGAAGTTAAATTCATTGTTTCTTAGACTGAAATCTTTTCCACGTGAGGAGGATGCGAGTCTCTGCGATGTTTAGTGTCGTAGATCTTCAGTCGCTGTTTAATTGACCTTCTGGATGCGAGTTCCATTAAACAGCAGCTGACTGCTGCTCCTGTTCACAGTCCAGAGAAGCCGCCGCTCGTAGGAGCCAACAAATCACAGCCTCGTCTGCAGCTAACGACACGTCCACTCCAAGCAACCTCTGGATTGATCTGTACACCTGTGACTAGATATTGATCCATGGAATCATTCTTTGCTTAAAGTATGTCCACACCACTGTGTGTGTAGCACCAGCAGACTGAACCATTCCTCATTCCTCTCCCCCACTGAACACTGGAATTATAGCTGCGAGTGTCAAAACCTGCAAGGTCGAAGCGTGAGGCACTGCCAGGGGGCGCCATCAAGTGTTCTACAGGTCACGTGTTCCACAGGTCACGTGTTCTACAGGTCAGGTGTTCCACAGGTCAGGTGTTCCACAGGTCAGGTGTTCCACAGGTCACGTGTTCTACAGGTCACGTGTTCTACAGGTCAGGTGTTCCACAGGTCACGTGTTCTACAGGTCAGGTGTTCCACAGGTCACGTGTTCTACAGGTCAGGTGTTCTACAGGTCAGGTGTTCCACAGGTCAGGTGTTCTACAGGTCAGGTGTTCTACAGGTCAGGTGTTCCACAGGTCAGGTGTTCTACAGGTCAGGTGTTCCACAGGTCAGGTGTTCTACAGGTCAGGTGTTCTACAGGTCAGGTGTTCCACAGGTCAGGTGTTCTACAGGTCAGGTGTTCTACAGGTCAGGTGTTCTACAGGTCACGGTGTTCTACAGGTCAGGTGTTCCACAGGTCACTTGTTGACATGTCTGTTTCATGTGTCCTCAGGTGGAATCTGCATCGCTCAGTCACTGAAGATTCCTCACGACCACAAACCGTTGGACTTTGATAAAATCATCCATCTGCTGCTGGACACGCGTTACGCCCGCGCCGTCATCCTGTTTGCATCTGACGAGGACATCAGGTCAGTTCATACATGTATTCAAACGTCACGCGTGATGACTCTGACTCATCTAGTTCAACTTGTCACTGTTTCGTATCGACTCAGTAAATCTCTCTATTTTCTGCTCTAAGATACAAATCTGAAACCAAAAGGGAGAAATTTAGTTTTCATATTTTTTTCTTTTATGCTGGTTTTGCATAGATTTTTATTTCTTATTCTTTTTATTCTTTCTTCCTTTTAACAATAAAAATGGAGTCTGTAATTCGTTCGACCCATTTAAAACCAACAGGAGTCGACACAGGAAAAACAAGTGCACACAGATAAAGGAGAAGCGTGAGAGCAAAATCAATATTGTGCAAAAGAAAACAGAGATTAAAGAGAAACTGAAAAAACCCCAGAGCAGATTAAAATGCAATCAGGAAACATTCAAATAAATAATGAGTAAAGGTAAGAAACAGGAAGCGCTGCATCATGAGGTCATGAGGTCATGAGGACATGAGGTCATGATGACATGAGGTCATGAGGTCATGAGGTCATGAGGACATGAGGTCATGATGACATGAGGACATGAGGTCATGAGGTCATGATGACATGAGGTCATGAGGTCATGAGGACATGAGGTCATGATGACATGAGGTCATGAGGTCATGAGGACATGAGGTCATGATGACATGAGGTCATGAGGACATGAGGTCATGATGACATGAGGTCATGATGACATGAGGTCATGAGGACATGAGGTCATGATGACATGAGGTCATGAGGACATGAGGTCATGATGACATGATGTCATGAGGACATGAGGTCATGATGACATGAGGACATGAGGTCATGATGACATGAGGACATGAGGTCATGAGGACATGAGGTCATGATGACATGAGGACATGAGGTCATGATGACATGAGGTCATGATGACATGAGGTCATGAGGTCATGAGGACATGAGGTCATGAGGACATGAGGTCATGAGGACATGAGGTCATGATGACATGAGGTCATGAGGACATGAGGTCATGATGACATGAGGTCATGAGAACATGAGAACATGAGGTCATGATGACATGAGGTCATGAGGTCATGAGGACATGAGGTCATGATGACATGAGGTCATGAGGTCATGAGGACATGAGGTCATGAGGACATGAGGTCATGAGGACATGAGGTCATGATGACATGAGGTCATGAGGTCATGAGGACATGAGGTCATGAGGTCATGAGGACATGAGGTCATGAGGACATGAGGTCATGAGGTCATGAGGACATGAGGTCATGAGGTCATGAGGACATGAGGTCATGAGGTCATGAGGACATGATGATATGAGGTCATGAGGTCATGAGGACATGAGGTCATGAGGTCATGATGATATGAGGTCATGAGTGTCTCTGTGTGTGTGTCTCTGTGTGTGTGTACAGAGGGATCCTGAACGCCAGTAAGCGAGCCGACCAGGTGGGACACTTCCTGTGGCTGGGCTCTGACAGCTGGGGCGCCAAGAACAGTCCCATCCACCAGTTGGAGGACGCTGCTGTCGGAGCCGTGACGATTCTTCCAAAGAGGGCGACCATCAGTGGTGAGTTCAGTGTGTGAACTCTTTCCTCAGCATCGCCCGACTGTCGCTCGCTCATCACGTAGAGTAAAGAACCCCTGACACTCTGTCTCCCCCCGAAAGAGAGACAGAGGGAGAGAGAGAGAGAGGGACAGAGAGACAGACAGAGAGAGAGAGAGAGAGGGACAGAGCGAGAGACAGAGAGAGAGAGAGAGAGAGAGAGAGAGAGAGAGAGAGAGAGAGAGAGAGAGAGAGAGAGAGAGAGAGAGAGAGAGAGAGAGAGACAGACAGAGAGAGAGGGACAGAGAGAGAGACAGAGAGAGAGAGAGAGACAGAGGGAGAGACAGAGAGAGAGAGAGAGAGAGAGAGACAGAGAGACAGACAGAGAGAGAGAGAGAGAGGGACAGAGCGAGAGACAGAGAGAGAGAGAGAGAGAGAGAGAGAGGGAATGGCAACGGTGGCAATGAGCTGAGGGAAGTTTCCTCCCGTGGTGGAGGATGCACACTGAGTTGTGGTCTCTAGCTGAGTCGTGGTCTCCAGCTGAGTCATGGTCTCCAGCTGAGTCATGGTCTCCAGCTGAGTCGTGGTCTCCAGCTGAGTCGTGGTCTCCAGCTGAGTCATGGTCTCCAGCTGAGTCATGGTCTCCAGCTGAGTCGTGGTCTCCAGCTAAGTCGGATCCTCTTCACAGAGTCAATTTAACCCTGAAATCCACAAATCTCAGGTCTTTAATGTCAGAGTGACGCTAATCAACCAGGGAAGTTTACAACTGAGAGGAAGAGTTAACCAATCAGTCACATGATCAAACCAACTCACGTGATTTTGTCACTGAACTTCACTGGATTCTTGTTTCCACATAAAATAGTATCAGTGAGTCTGCGGTGGTTAGAGGTTAGAGCGCCTCCTCCTGGACATGTGTTACATGAACGTGAGATCCTCCTGAGCTCCTGTATAAAGTGTAAATCCAGGAGCAGTGTGAACACAGCAGAGGATCCTCCACTGATTCACTGAGTGCTGCTGCCATCCGACCTCTGCAGCTCCTCCAGGAAGCAGCAGCTCCACTGGTCTTTAACCTGAGTTCACTCACACTCCTCTGCTCCCTTCACTGGTTACCAGTGGCTGCCCGCATCCGTTTCAAAACACTAGTACTTGGTACCGTACTGTGAACGGATTGGGTCCAGTCTACATCCAGGACATGGTCAAATCTTACAGCCCAGCCCGTCCACTCCGCTCTGCATCGACCAATCAGCTGCTCCCTCACTGCGAGGGACAGCTGTCACTCAACAACATCACCACTGTTTCCTGTCCTGCTCCTAAACGGTGGAACCAGCTCCACATGGACATCAGGACAGGAAGTCCTCACATCTTCCTCCAGACTGAAGACACATCTCTTCAGACCACACATTTTTTAAAAACACTGTATTGAGTAGCACTAAAATTGTACTTTCTTGATGCTTGTTGTTCTGGTTTGTTCCCTCATAGTCGATACACTTACTGTGACACTCACTCACACTCCTCACTCTCTCCTTCCTCTCGGAGCTGCAGTGGCCCTCGGAGGACGTGGAACGTTAAAGAGACGTTGTCCTGCCCACATGAGGAGGCAGAACATGATCAGAACACTCGGTTCACACACATTCTATATTAAAGGAAACATGTCACATCATGTAAGAACAAAGAAACGTTATTTTGCTCCATCCATTACATTTGATATGATTGTCAGTGTCACAGTGGGACGACTCATGTAATCTCCAGTAATCTCATATAAATCCCCCCAGGAGAAGCTGCTTGAACTGTTTTACAGAGAAACATAAGAAACTCGTTATATATGACACTGATGTTTCCCAATTAGATTTTCCTGTCAACACTGAAGCGTCTCCGTCACGGCCTCCAGTCCAAACCGGGACGGATGTGTTTCATCTGAACGCTGCCGGTGCTGTGACAGTAAGAGAGACAGACAGTGAGCGAGTCACACTAACACATCTGATCTATGTTTGACACATGTAACTGAGCTGCAGCAACGTTAGCTTCTCCGTTAGCTTCGCTCTGGCTGGACTGTAAATAAAGATGATGACGCGTCTCCACTTCCTGCAGAAATGAAGATAAAAAATATCTCAGATACCAACGCTGCCATCTGGTGGTGATGAACCGTTTGGGTGGTATCAAGGTCAAGGCAGTTTTATTATGTCCTTACATAGTTGTTGAGTTGATGAAATGTCAGATAATTACAGCTAATGGTGGAAAATGTCCGTCACAGTCGGAGCTGACGTGTTGTCCGTGGTCCCCCTGCAGGCCAGTGTGCAGCGGTGTGTGTTTCCTGGAGTGAATTAGCTCGTTCAGCGCGATGCTCTCTGGCAGCCCGTCACACTGAATTGTTGAGGCCGTGGTGAGAGAGCCAACATTAATCTGACAAACGGCAAAGAGACGCGAGGAGGAGACGCTGAGGCTGATCACGCCAAGCGTCCTTCCTCCGAAGTGTTTGTCTTCTCCTGCTCTTTCTTTACTTATTTCTTTTCCTCCTCTGTCCTGAAAACGTCGCTTCACTGCAATGACTTGTGGGCTAGTTTGAGGACGTGTTGACACTTAGGAGGCCATGATTTACTGTAAATACTAATTACTTTTCAGTGGCTGATACAGTGGGGGGGGGAGGTACAAAATCTTTGAATTTAAATTTGTCTCATTATCTTCGACGCTGCTGCATCTGTTGATTTAAAAGCTGCAGGTGAATCTGTGTGAAACCACTTTTCTTTTCAAATGAAGGATTAGTCTTAAATAAGGCCTGTGACTCCACTCAGCTAAGTGAGAGCCACAGCTGCTGCTGTGGCTCTCACTCGGGCCCTCGGCACTAACTTGGCTCCAGTTTCAGCGGCGACGTTGGTTCTGTTTGTTTGGATCCACAGACGTGTCAACAGTAAGAGTTTTTTCAGTGTGGACATGATGTGGGATCTAACCGCCGCCATAAAGAGGATGCTCAGTGAAACACTGCGAAGAGCAGAGTCAGAGATTTTCAGGGTCAGATGCTGAGATGACACAACAATGATTTGTTGTTTTTACTTCACTGAGGTTTTACTTTTTAAAGCTGTGTCAGCGTCTTATCACAGTTTGTAAAGCTGATCATGATTATTAGTGTGTCTGTATGTGTGTGTCACACACACACACACTCACTGACGTGTTAATAATAAAATAAAAGTCTTTTCTCTCCAGCTGATCTGTGAAAGAAACTAATGAGCTCTGTGTTGCGTTCGCTGCCTCAGGCTTCGACGCCTACTTCACGTCGAGGACGCTGGAGAACAACAGGAGGAACGTGTGGTTCGCTGAGTACTGGGAGGAAAACTTCAACTGCAAACTGATGAGCTCGTCCAAGAGAGACGAGAGCAGCAGGAAGTGCACAGGTCAGTGCGTTTATATCCTTTATCAGAAAAGATGAAATCAATACATTGATGATGTTACGTCTGAAAACAGAAACTGTGACGTTCATGTGGAGCCAGAACATTCACTCCATAGTTTCTATATAACCACAAACAGTCTTTTTCTCATATAAACTTGACGAGAGTTTGGAGCTGAGCAGGTTTTTGTTGGTTCTGAGGTTGTGTGTGTGTGTGTGTGTGTGTGTGTGTCTGCTCCGTGTTCACATGTTTGACTGCAGTTTCATCCTCCTCGTGCCGTCCACACACAGTGACTCTGTGGGGTCAATGTGCTGCGTCTCTGTATTTTCCCACAATCCTTCAGGTGGAGTCACATGATGAGGACGTCAGGCAGCTGAAGCTGAGCGTCTGAACACAGCAGCGTTGTGTTTCTCACTGAATCTCCGCTCTGGGCTTCCTCTGCTTGTCGAGAGAGAAACGCTGAAATCAACAGATTCTGGTTAATCTGGCCTCTTTGTGTTTTGTCTCATGTTTGCTGGAGATAGTGTAAAGTCTTTGTTCATAAAGAAACGTATCCAGATCACACTGTGCTCTAAAAATACACTGGAGAAGAAGAAACACAGTGACAACTGTAAACCAGAATTAATCCTGGATAACTGGAGCTTTATTCTGAAAGTCAGAGCGACTCTGAAAAACAAACTTTCCCACAGGAACTCGTTCATGTGCTGAAAACAACAAAGAGATGTGAGGCCACTCAGGCTCCGCCCTCACTCACATGTTTAAAACTCATCCCTGTTGCTATGGTTACAGTTCAAAACTCATCACTGCCTTTTGGTATGAAATTACTGGGTTTGTGTTTTAGTCTGAGACTTTAGTAAACGATGACGCCCACGTTCTCTTCCTGATTGGTTCTTATCAGTCACATGACTCCGACGACCAGCGGTGAACACAAAGCGTCGCTAACACTTCCTGTCAGTAACATTTCCATCTCGTCGCCGAGCTCTCGGGGCTGTTGAGGATTTTTTGACCCTCCTCCCACATTACTGTAGATGTCACTATATATTATGTATATTCTATCTGTACAGGAGAACAGAGCCTGTCTGGTTCCACAGATGCTCCTTCTCTCTCTGAGCAGAACCCAGGTCAGGTTATAGATAAAGGACCAACAGGACATTGTAGTGTCTTCACTCAGGGACGTTCAGATCTAACTCAGAGGCTCAGGACAGAGACACCGACTCTTTGTGTGTTTCACCAGACGTGAGGACACAATGTGATTTATGAACACACACTTTAGACTGAACTGTCCAATAGAGAGAGGGACCTCCTCCATGTAACAGAGAGGGACCTTCATGGATGTGCTGTTGGAGTGGGTGACTGCAGGGTGAGGGAGATGTACTGGGAGGCTGTGGGAGACCTCTTCTATATTTTATGTTTACTTATTTCACTGCTGAATGATTATTGATGAACACATTTCATAAAGACAGAATCACGACTCAGCTCACTGAACGTTAATGACTCATCGTTACCTGAAAGTTCAGATGTAAATAAAGACTCAGTGAGATGAAGAGAAACCACAGAATGTAAACTCGCTGTTTTCCTGTCTGATTTAGACGTAACAACCTACGAATTAGTAATCCAGACCTTTACAGTCTTTATCATAGCATTAGCCAGATGTTGATTTCCTCCACTGACGTCTGGAAGATCGGTCCTCTACTGGAATCCTCCAGTAACGACGCAGCCGGCCGATAAACCAGTTTGGAGCGATCAGTATAAAAATCTATATTTTATATAAAGATCAGAGAAAAGAGAAAAAGCTGAGACTGAATTAGAAGCAGAACACATCACCGTGGAAACACTGAGTCACGGTTGTCTCCGTCTCCTCAGGTCAGGAACGTATCGGCATGGACTCCAAGTACGAGCAGGAAGGGAAGGTGCAGTTTGTGATCGATGCCGTGTACGCCGTGGCCCACGCCCTCCACAACATGCAGAGAGACCTGTGTCCAGAAAACTCTGGCATCTGTCTGGAGATGGACCTGGCTGGAGGCAAGAAGCTGCTCAGGTACATCCGCAGCGTCAGCTTCAACGGTGAGTCCAACATGACACCGGCTCATTCAACAACATACAACACGCCTGTTTGTGAAGGTCAGAGAATGTTCCAGAGATCACCAGTGTCGCTTTCTGAAGGTTTTTAATGTTCCATCATGTTCTTCATCATGCTTCACGCATGTGGTCTCCACGTGTGAACTGTTCGGACACGGCTCTAAAAGACGGACTGCACATGACTGAACGGGATAAATGTTCATGTGTTAATGATCAATAATGATTAGTTCAGAACATGGAGGAGCCTCAGTCTGCAGCTGAGAACATAAAACACCAACTGAATATAGGTCAAACGAGTCTGTGAGGAACTAAAACACGTAGCTGCACACGTTCTTAACATGTTCTTAACATGTTCCTCACACAAAACATTGTTGGTGATCCATAAAAACAGAAACAATAAAAACCAAAGCAGCGTCGAGAGATAAAAAGTGAAGTCACGGTAACGGTCGACATGAGCCGTGGCCCTGTGACGGTGTTTTCTTTCTTCTCTGCTTCTTGTTGATGAACTCGATGTCGATGATTCGTCCTCAGAGCCGCCGGCCAGAAGAGCTCTGATGTTTTTCAAAAACATGCAAAACGCTGACGTCCTCTAAACGCTCATTAAAAGTTTCTTCTCTGCAGGTGAAGGTGAAACCTCTTCTTCTGCTTCTTGAATATAAAACACACATCATGTTGAACACATGAATTATTGTGTTGATTTATATCATCATAATGAGACGTTAGCAGTTCTACCTTCATTATTTACAAACAGAAGCTTTTCTTTATTATCTGAAAACCTGAAATGTACTGAAACATTCAAAATGGTCTGTTGATCTGCTGACTCATCGTTTATTAACCTGTTAATAATTAAAAAAACAGGTTTAAAACCTGAATATTTGTTTCCTTTGAAACATAAAATCTTATTTCTGTGTTAAAAATGTCTCTTCTTCCAGAGACAGAAGATTTCTCTCTTCTGTTTTTTCTCCAGTTTCTCTATTGAAACAAACATCAGCCAAAGATCGACTGAGAAGCTGAATCCATTCGATATGAAGAGGCTGCTGTTGCCTCTGTCGCTGTTAACCGGGTATTGATCGCAGGCAGTTGTCTGCTCATGGCAGGAATGAGAAACGACGCCGCTCGACTCCAAACGGAGAGAAGAGCAGCTGTCATCGGCTCGGAGCTCTTTAAAACCTGTGTGTGTGAGAGATTTACTGGACGTCAGTGTTTTTTAATGAAAATCTATTATTTTACCCAGAGTAAGTGTTTGTTCAGAAAGTCTGTCAATACAGTCAGAGAAGTCAACTACAACTCCCAGGATGCATTTCACCCACAGATTAAATAAGTAGCAGTGGTCCTGTGATGGACAGATCCCCCCCCCCCAGAGGATAAGTGCTATAGGTTATAGACTGATTGATAATCAATAGCATGACGTAACCGTTCAGTTCATTGTTGACATGATCAATGATCTGTGATGCGACCTCAACGGTCACAGCCGACCAATCAGAGTCTGACGCAGCTGAATCCTTCCGTCAGTGAGAACTTTGGTTTTACGTGTTGTCATGAATCTTTTTGTTTGTTGACAATGATGAAGTTGAAACTGTGAGTTGTTTAATATTAAAATAATCCAAACGTTCTTCTCATGTAGTGAATCCTGTTGTTGTGTTGATGTGTTCAGTTCCATCAGCAGCTGTTGTCCTTGTGTCCTGGGAGAGGGTCCTCACATGGGACTGAGCTTTATTCACTGATCATGAAGTTTCTCTGTAGTTTGACTCTTGTTGAGTTCAGAACAGAGGAAGTTCTCCAGACATTCAGATTCACAGCGTTTCACGAAGGGAACTCGGACTCAAACACTCACTGTCCCCTGCTGCCTGGTGCGGCTGATTGAACACTGCACTGGAACATTTTCCTCTCGGCCTCCTCCACCAGGGGCTGAGCTGAAGAAGTCTGGACCTGTGGGTGAGGGTCTGCTGGGGGGGTGAGAAACAGAGGAACAAGTCAATATCCCGCCGCCGACCACAACAACACGAGTGAGGACTTCCTGTGGATCCTCATCTGCTTCGGGTTCACTCACTGCCTGGATGAATCGGAGAAAATTATCAAATACAGTCTCATCACCATCGAGAGACACCAGAGGTCAAGGCTGCGTATGTGGAAGAGTTTTCTCTGAAGCTGATTGGTCGACGGGGACAACAGCTGAGCCTGAGCACTGTTTTACAGGACGAAGACAGCGACGACATCACACCATCATCATCATCACGTACTTTGTGTGGAGTATTTTGGACAGAACAAGAGAAGAGTGGAGGACTCGATGAGATGAGGTGTTTCAGTGTCAGCTGGTTCATCCTGGATAGTTCTGCAGAAACAGTCCTGTCAATGGGTGAAGACAGATCTGAGGCCCGCTGCTGTTCCTCCATCACTTAATAATACACTTCACACTGCTGCTCATTCAGAACACTGCACTTCCTGCTCTTTAGAACACCTGAGCTTTCTGATGGAAGAACCTGGAAACTAAGAACTGAAAAACTCAAAATACCACATGTTTTTGGGGCTGGGGGGTTAGAGCAGTCGTCCTCTAACCAGAAGGTCGGCGGTTCGATCCCAGTCTAACCTTGTCCCCATGCTGAAGTGTCCTTGTCACTGAACCCCACAATTCCCCCTCTCATAGGGAAAGTGTTGCTCTGTGTGAATGTAAAACTTTTTTAATTCTGTGTCGATGCAGAATGAAATTAGCATCCTCACTGTTTGTCGTCCACAGGAAGTGCTGGTACATCAGTTACATTTAACCGTAACGGTGACGCTCCCGGACGCTACGACCTGTTCCAGTACCAGTGGAGCAACGTGACTGGGCCGGGCTACAGAATCATCGGACAGTGGACGGAGACGCTGCAGATCAACGTGAGTCAAACCAACAGAAACTCTGTGTGATGTTGTTAAAACCAGATGAGGTCACGTCCAGCTGGTTTAATGAATCCCTCTGAAACGCGCAGTGGTTACGGTCGCACCGCGCTCTAACCTGCTGGTTTCACACTCACATGAGGATTTCATGTTCAGAAGATCCTGGCGACTTCAGAGTGAGGAGGGATTTCTAATGGTCAGGTCTGATGGTTTATAGTTTATTAAAGATCCGAGCCTCACGGAGCAGATGAAACCAACGTGTCTGAAACTCATGAAGTGAAAGAACAGATTTTAACTGGTCGTCAGGCTGCTCTCTGATTGGTCCACCACTTTCCTGTTCACGGACGATTGAATCTGATTCTGTGATTTATTTTAATTGAACACTCGACCACGAGTAAAAATTGGATCGTAAACATGTTTTATATCATGAGGGATTTTTCTGTCTGAGTTGATGAGTTTTAAGTCTTGAAGTGTGAAGAGGTCAAAGGTCATAGACTGAGCTTCTCAACCTGTTGGTTAAAGAACCAGCTTCATTGTTTCCTTTGATCTGTTAGTTTTGGTTTCAGGGACTAAAGAGTTTTGTCTGACGTACGTACGTCCGGTTGCATCACGTCCTCATCTCTGGTCTGATTTTAGTTTGTTGCAAACAGACAAATGAGCCTTCTCCTTCTTTTTCTTCTTCTCCTTCTTCTTCTCCTTCTCGTTCTTCTTCTTCTTCTTCTTCTCCTTCTTCTTCTTCTTCTCCTTCTTCTCCTTCTTCTTCTTCTTCTCTTCTCCTTCTTCTTCTTCTTCTCCTTCTTCTCCTTCTTCTTCTTCTTCTTCTTCTCCTTCTTCTTCTTCTTCTTCTCTTCTTCTCCTTCTTCTTCTTCTTCTTCTTCTCCTTCTTCTTCTTCTTCTTCTCTCACTTCTTCCTTCTTCTTCTTCTTCTTCTTCTCCTTTCTCTTCCTTCTTCTTCTTCTTCTTCTTCTCCTTCTTCTCCTTCTTCATTCTTTCTCTTCCTTCTCCTTCTTCTTCTTCTTCTCCTTCTTCCTCTCGTCTTCTTCTTGCTTGCTTCTCCTTCTTCTTCTTCAATTCTTGCTTCTTCTTCCTTGTCTCCTTCTTCTTCAAAAATTCTTCTTCTTCTCGCTTCTTCTTCATTCTTCTTCTTCTCCTTCTTCTTCTTCTCCTTCTTCTGGCCTTGCTTCTTCATTCTTCTCTCTTCTCGCTTCTTCTCCTTCTTCTTCTTCTTCTTCTTCTCCTTCTTCTTCTCCTTCTTCTTCTTCTTCTTCTTCTCCTATCTTCTTCTTCTCCTTCTTCTCCTTCTTCTTCTTCTATATATATATATATATATATATATATATATATATATATTATTACAAACAAATAAAACTGAGGTTTGATATTTTACAGTTCAACCATAAATAAATATACCATTATATACAACTTGAATTCAGACATATAAACATATTTCCTTCATGGTTAATTCTTCATATCAACAAAAAGAATCAATTTACTTTAACAAGCGAGTTTGGAACGTGGGATTATCTTTTCAAAGCTGCAGCAGGATTAAACTGTTCATATGATGACATGAGATTAAAGCTTCATCTGTAAAATGGCTCTTTGTCATGATGAGGTTTCGTATTCACACAGTGACTGAAACTCCTGCTTCATCATCCTGATGCTTTTCTGTCACAATCTTCATTTAATGTCAAACTCACGTCTAAAGTCGTCTGTATGTATTCTGCTGTTTTTATATTTCCTTAAACTTAACGGTCCAGTGTGTAAGGTGATAAGGTGAAAGGATCTATTGACAGAAATTGAATACAAAATAATCCGAGTGATGTTTTCACGAGTGTCTTTCATCTAAATTATACAAATTGTTGTTTTATTTACTCTAGAATGGGCCTTTATATTGAAATACTTTATATCTACATGGGGGGGGGGTCCTCTCTATGGAGGCCGCCATGTTTCTTGTAGTAGCCCCGACTGGACAAACTAAACCCTTTGAGCTTTTATGAAAACTGAAGGTTACCACAGGTTCTCTCTCATGTTTGGAAGGGGAGGGTGAGGTGAGGGTGTTCAGCTGCAACATGGCACTTCACCACTAGATGTCACTACATTCTACACACTGCAACTTTAACTATTATTATCATTATGCCTATTTTTTACTCTTGCTGCTGTAATATTGCAGATTTCCACATTGTGGGATTAATAAAGGATTATCTCATTTTATTTTATCTCATCTCATCTCATTTTATCTTGTGACTGAGGAGAACTGGAGGAGGGTTATGTTCTGTGGTTAAAACAACATTTCCTCCTCCTGCTCCTCCTCCTCCTCTCACGCGCTCCAGACCTCCTTTCATTCACAGTCTCTGTGCTTCTGATTTATTCCAATCATCACTTGTAATTGTATTTTCCTCGTAGTAAACACCTCGTACATTATCTCTTCAGATTGAATCTGGACACTAAGTGACCCCTGCTGGTTGAACCTGATAGGACGTCTCCACACGTCTGACACCAGATACTTTAATAATGAGGGAAACTGAAGTCACATGATTCTCTGAACGTGCCGACCACAGATCACATGATCACAGTCACGTGAAACAATGTTCTTTCACTTTATATGTGGTGACATCACATGTTGTTCACCTGTGTTGTGACTCATGAATGTTGAGAAAATGAATTTTTTACAAGATTCAAGATTCA
Source organism: Verasper variegatus (assembly GCA_026259375.1). Classification (NCBI taxonomy): domain Eukaryota; kingdom Metazoa; phylum Chordata; class Actinopteri; order Pleuronectiformes; family Pleuronectidae; genus Verasper; species Verasper variegatus. The sequence continues at coordinate 27,505,526 of CM048040.1, read as the reverse complement.
AGAGTTTATTGTCATGTGCACAACGATAACATTAAGCAGTCGCTTGCAATGAAATGCTTGGGTCACAGGCTCTCTTATAACAATGCTCAATCAAAATTTTAAATTTAAAATAAAATATACATATCTAAAATATATATATACACCTAAGAAAAGAAAAACAATAGTGCAAGTGTGTACAAATACACATCCTGCACCGTGTCATGTAACCGTGGCAACGCGATGGGTAAGAGGTTAAACACATAAAATGTAAAGTAAACGTGAAGTAAACGGCAGCAGGTGAGAAGTAAAGTGTGTTTTTCTTTCTGGTGATTGTTCAGTATTTCTAACATTTAATCAGATAATTGACCTCTGACTCCTTCACCTACTCAGATAATTAGAACATTAACAAGGAGCATTACTGTTCACACTGTCAAAATAAAAGCAGGTGAACTGATTGTGATCAGCTCCTGTTTGAAGTGAACTCTGATGAACTGTGTTACTGAAGAAAACCTCAGAGAGACGTTCTTCCTGCTCCTGACAGACATGATCTTCATATTTCCAGCTCGACGTCTTCGTCACTTGAACATGAACAAATATAATTTTGAGGTATTTGCTGAAACAACTGATTGACTGAGGGATGTAAATACTGAGAGAGACAGCTGGGGCCGTGTCTGTCTTTAATCCAACATGTCGGACTTTAATGTAAGTAAACAAACAAGTTTTCCCTGAACGTCACTCAGAGAAGAGAGGGATGACAGAACAGAACTGACAATGTGAGTCAGCTGCAGGTGAAAGAGAAACGTTGTGAAGAACGTTAGAGACGCACCACGGCTCAAAGACAAAGAGGAAAACAAAATAAAGACTATAATGTTGCATCTGAACTAAACAATCTCCATTTTATCAGCAGCTCAAGTGTGTGTCGTCATACATGAAGCTGGTTTCATGTGAATATCTCACTCCATCATTAGTGTCATAATGTTTAAATGATCCTCTGTCGTTATACACATTGAAAAACCTTTCATAATAATAACATCCATCTCATTTATCGATATCCTTAAAAGCGTTCATGTCTTTTTTTAAGATAATATCTCAGTGACCTTTCTGCAGAAACTGTCTCTTCATTCTGTCTCAAGGTTCAGTTTTTGAGATGAAAAATATTTCAGGTATTAGTAAGTGGTGAAAGTCTCCAGAGGAATGAGTTGGACAGTTAAAGGTGAACGTGAGCCAGCGGCAGTGAAGGACAAGATGGTCTCTCTCTTCTGCTGCAGTCACTTATCTGTAATGTCTCACAAATCTGCAGCCGCTCGTCTTTCATGTGCCGGAGACACCGATGCTGATGCTGCCGGGCCTCATTAGGAGTAATGAAATTTGACCTTGATCTCTGAGAGAGCGATCGCTCACAGCGGTTTGATGAGTCAGATGGAGAGATGAGCAGCGTTGGGTCATGTGACGCCGACGGTTCGACACCAGCAGCTCGTGAGCAGCGGCAGGTCCAGGATCAGAGTCTGAGTTCTACTGTGGCCTCAGCTTTATATATATTATATATTATATTTATTTATAACTCTCGTCATAGAAACTGACTGAGCTGCAGACTGTGTCACATGACAAACCCCAGGTTGACAGATGGTCAGAGGACATTTTAAATAATCATGAACCTGACATCAATCAATCACATTTTATTAGTATAGTCTCATATTCACAAATCCCAGTTTGTCTCAGAGGCTTTAACAAGGTGAGCCATCCTCTGTCCTCAACAAGAGTCAAACTACCAAAACCTCTAACAGGTAAAGAAGGTAGAAACATCAGAGACACACGTGAGGATCCATCTCCCAGGACGGACACTAGTGAAGAGATGTCCCGTGGAACAGAGAACATCACAAAGATCAGAGTATTTACAGCTTTGATTAGAATAAACACTTTGTAGCAGAACTGAAGGTCAATGAACTGATGGATTATTGTCAGTGATGGTCGAGTATCTGAGGAGACGTATTATATATCAAGACGTCCTGCTGCAATCGTAGTCCACGATCAGGATCAATCAAGATCAGGATCCACCATCGTCCGCAGTCATTGTCCACTGCCGCCATCAGGATCCACCATCAGCTGCCACCTCTGTCGTGGTCCACCACCACTATCAGATGCCAACACGATACAGGATCCACCAGTGACATGACGTCACAATCATGTGCAGCAGCTTCAGAGTCAAGGTACAAACACCACTGCAGAGTGTAACTCTCTGCCACCAGGGGGCATCTCAGTTATGACCAAACACAGAGTCTCAACTCACTCATCCTCATGAGTTAGTGGTGGAGCAGCAGTGAGGGATGATGGGAGTTGGGTTAGACAGGGTGGAAACTGTTGCTGTGCAGGGAAACGTCCTGATCCAGCTGCTGCCTCCATGATGTGATGGATTGAGGTTGTGAAGCACAGAGAAGAGTGAACTGGATCTGACTGTGAGGCTGCTCGTCTGAGGTGTTTAGGAGCTCAGTTAACAAAGCGTCTAAACGCAGATTCTTTCCTCTCAGACGAACAGAGAAGGAACCATGTGTTCTGTGTGTGTGTGTGTGTTTTTTATCTCTTCCCTTAAGAAAGATCAGAGGTGTAGGAAGTTTTAAATTCTTTGTGCATTAAAACCTTCTTCTTGGAGCTGGTTTGTTGAATTGAACAGGCTTTAATATAAATGATATATAAATACTGCATGAAGCCAACAGTGAGTTTTATCCTCATCATCTATTGTGGTGTGTTCATCTGAGCTCAGGTGGCAGAGTTAACCTCAGATGTCTGTAGCCACAATGCTCAGCTCTCCCTGGGGGATCCTGAGTCGTTCCCAGGCCTGATGGGATATGTAGTCCCTCCAGCTCTTCCTGGTTCTTCCCTGTTGGATGTTTCAGGTTAACCTCCAGGTACCTGGAGCTCGAACCTCCTCAACTGGCCCCTGTCAACATGAAGCAGCAGCAGTTGTTCTCTGAGCTGCTGCAGATAAACTCCTCGCACTGTCTCTTGGGCTGAGCCCAGACACCCGACTTCTACCCAGAGCTCGTGAGCACAGGTGAGGGTCAGAGCATTAAATCTACAGGTTTGTCTTACGGCTCAGCTCTGGAACACTGCCCACTCTGAACCTCCTGCATCTCACGCTCCATCTTAAAGTTAAACTCCTTCATGGTTGGGGAGTTTCTTCCCCAACCATGAAGGATCAATCCACTGTTTGCTGACTCTCAAACTGCCCCAGTGCTCGGAGGTCACGGCCGGATGAAGCCAACAGCACAACATCAGCAGAAAACCAGGCTGAAGGCTCTGCCTGCTGGTGCTGATGAGCAGGAAGTACAACAGTGAACAACAGACACAAATAAAACTCATTCCATCAGGGCCACACTTTAAATCAGCAGGTGAACTCCCCCTGCTCCCAACGACACAAAGATAAAACCATAGATCAATAACACATAACAGTAAAACCAATGTAAAATCAAACAATATTAAATGATTGCTACTAAACCGATCACTACGGCTCAGACTCCAGATTCCATTTGTTTCCTGTGTTTTTATCACATGTCATCAGGTGATCGAGTCCCAACGTGTTGAAGGAAGGCGATGCTGTTGCCATGGTGACGCTGTTGGTTCAGGGCTGTGCTTTTCCTTCTGTTTCTCATTTGGTTCTCGTCACTTGAGCCGTTTGTTAATCTGCCGACTTTCACTGCTTATTTCCTTTCCCCCTTAATGAGTCAATTTAATCATAATCCACAGTCACTGAGTTAATGACTGAGACGACTCCACTGAGAGAAGCTTGTACGATGAACAGAGTCGCTTAGTGACACTGATGAACACGCTTTGATTTACATAGAAAACATGTTTGTGCTCAGCTGACATGCTGAAGTGGTGATGGTTCAATGCTAACATGGCCCCTAACCGTGGCCCCCAGCACAGTGAGCTAACATGGCCCCTAACCGTGGCCCCTAGCACAGTGAGCTAACATGGCCCCTAACCGTGGCCCCCAGCACAGTGAGCTAACGTGGTGAAGAATCGGTAATTAAAGGAGATGTTTGTTGTGTGAATCAGCTGATGATGTCACTTCCTGGTGAAGAGGAAGAATAGATAAGAACAAATGAAGGATGAAGATGTTTTTTAGCTGTAAAATAATGAAGGAGCAGATTCAGAGGCAGCGGAGGTGAAAAGCCTGGATCCTGCATCATAACCACGGCAACAGAGCATATATGCCATAATTTCCTGTGAGTATTTATGTGGAGCTGTGGGGCCCCTGATGGAGGAGGAGGAGCTAATGGGCTCACAGAGAGAAAACGCCCACACACCAAACTATCAATTCGATTTATTTTTTCTAGAATGGGCCTTTATATTTATTTTCCAGGACCACAAGGAAAATAAAGGACAGTGGAAACACGAAAGGTCTGAAAGAGACACAACAAGAGAAGTGTGTGTGTCTGCAGAGGCAGAGGACAGATCCTCTGTTTTCATCCAGGACATTTAAAGAGTCCACCTGAGTCACATCACAGTGTGCGACGCTTTATCCACAGTCTGACAGCAGAGGAGGAGCAAAGGTCTGCATGGGACAGATAAGAGAGAGGAGGAGGAGGAGGAGGAAGAGAAGCTTCTCCTCCTCCTCTCATCTGCTCTTTGTCTTCCTTTACTTTATTGTCTTTGTTAACCCACGTCATCCTCTCTGTTGTCAAATGTGATGTTTGCCGCCAGCGATGACGGACAGAGACATTCCATGTTATTTATATCATTAATTTAAAATCTGTGGACAGAAGAGAAGAACAAACTCTCTTGACCCCATCAGGGTCAGGGTTAGGGTCAGGGTCTGGGTCTGGGTCAGGGTTAGGGTCAGGGTTAGGGTTAGGGTCAGGATCAGGGTCAGGGTCAGGGTTAGGGTTAGGGTTAGGGTCAGGATCAGGGTTAGGGTTAGGGTTAGGGTCAGGATCAGGGTCAGGGTCAGGGTTAGGGTTAGGGTCAGGATCAGGGTCAGGGTCAGGGTTAGGGTTAGGGTTAGGGTCAGGATCAGGGTCAGGGTCAGGGTCAGGGTCAGGGTCTGGGTCTGGGTCAGGGTCAGGGTTAGGGTTAGGGTTAGGGTCAGGATCAGGGTCAGGGTCAGGGTTAGGGTTAGGGTCAGGATCAGGGTTAGGGTCAGGGTCTGGGTCTGGGTCAGGGTCAGGGTTAGGGTTAGGGTTAGGGTCAGGATCAGGGTCAGGGTCAGGGTTAGGGTTAGGGTCAGGATCAGGGTTAGGGTCAGGGTCTGGGTCTGGGTCAGGGTCAGGGTTAGGGTTAGGGTTAGGGCCAGGGTCTCTGGCTCAGGGTCTCAGGCTCCCGCCTGCCACACCGAAGTGAAGGAGGCCGCCAGCGCTTTTCATGTTTCTTGAAATTTTGCGTGAGATCCGTCTTCGTCCAGAACCCGGAGCTGCAGCGGAGGAGGATTTAAGAGGAACCTGTTTTCTGATCTGTCCTCGAACACCTGAGTGAATTATTGAAGACGCCTCCTGAACATTTCGTTTCCATCTGAATGATGAGGTCCGTTCCACTTGATGCAGCTGTGTGCAGCATTGACTTAAAGTGATGCATGCTGGTCCTAACACAATGCATGCTGGTTAGAATGTTTGTCATCCTTCATGTCTGCGTTTAGCTGGGCTCAGTGTGAAGTGGACAGAAAGAGCGAGTGATGATGGATGTGTGGGAGCAGAGGCTGATGAAAGGACGAAAGAGTGGGCAGAGGAAACGCTTCTCCTCTTCTTCAGAGTTGGCGTCCGGCCTGTAGGAGGAAGATCAGTCGACTGTGCAGAGTTGGTGTTTTTGTTGAGGCTCTGAATTCTGGAGCCTTCGGCTGAGTCAGGCCGTTCGCTGTGTGCAGCCTTTTATCCTCAGAGATCGCAGCTTATCTACTTGGCTTGGTGGTGGCCTGCGTGGAGCCGGGGGGGGACTTTTCTCTGGAGCCTCAAGCACCTGCAGCCACAGACTGATGCAGGTCTTTGTAGATACTGTGTTTCAGGACGTCCTCTGGGTCACAGCAGCATTTTGAAATCCCTCCAGGTCCTTTTAAATCCTTCAAACACAAACCAGCTGACAAAATCATCAGCATCAATACACAACAACAGGCTCTTTGGCTGCGGCCGCTCTCCAAGGTCTGAGCTTCAGGACGAGGAGCTGTTGGCTGACACACTTTACAAATTCACATCATGTGTGAAGTTAAATACTCAGACTAATCGTGACTAAACTGTAGAACAGCTGCACTGTTCCAGATGTTTCCACATGTTCTCACCAAGAATCACTAAAGTCTGTCTGGTTTAAAACGGAATATTTCAAATAAGTTTCATATAAAATCTTATTTTCTGAGCTGCAGTGTTATATAAAATCTGTATATATATTTTACTGTGAACCAAATACACACGACGTGACAGCTCCTAAATGATCTTGATCGCCTCCTGGTGGCTACATGTATGTACTGTATGTATATATTCGTATGTTGCATCAGGTGTAAATGGGTTAATGAAGCTTTCACTGTCTCCATGTTTTCTCTGCGTCGTTAAGGTTTACATGTTTACATGTGATCTTTGTAACTGTGCAACTTCCCAGTTGATGTTGATGTCGTATTAATGAGCCGTGGTTTGTGTCCATGTTGTCTCAGCAGATCGAGGACATGCAGTGGCCTCTGGGTGCGCGGGACATTCCCACCTCCGTCTGCAGCCTGCCCTGTAAAACCGGCGAGAGGAAGAAGGTGGTGAAGGGCATGGCGTGCTGCTGGCACTGCGAGCCCTGCGACGGTTACCAGTACCAGTACAACGAGTTCACCTGTAAACTCTGCTCCTACAACATGAGGCCCAATGCCAACCGCACGTCCTGCCAGCCCATCCCCATCACCAAGCTGGACTGGCACTCGCCCTGGGCGGTGATTCCAGTTTTCCTGGCGATGCTCGGCATCATTGCTACAATATTCGTCATGGCTACGTTCATACGGCACAATGACACGCCGATAGTCCGCGCATCCGGCCGGGAGCTGAGTTACGTTCTCCTCACTGGGATATTTCTGTGTTACATCATCACGTTCCTCATGATCGCCAAGCCAGATGTCGGCGTGTGCTCGTTCAGAAGGATCTTTCTGGGTCTGGGGATGTGCATCAGCTACGCCGCCCTCCTCACCAAAACCAACCGCATCTACCGAATCTTCGAACAGGGGAAGAAGTCGGTGACGGCGCCCAGGCTGATCAGCCCCACCTCACAGCTGGCGATCACCTCCAGTCTCATCTCCGTGCAGCTGCTGGGCGTGTTGATCTGGTTCGGGGTGGATCCACCCAACATCATCATAGACTACGAAGAGCAGAAGACCATCAACCCAGATCTGGCCCGAGGCGTGTTGAAGTGTGACATCACAGATCTGCAGATCATCTGCTCGTTGGGTTACAGTATCCTACTGATGGTGACGTGTACTGTTTACGCCATAAAGACCCGCGGCGTCCCCGAGAATTTTAACGAGGCCAAGCCCATCGGGTTCACTATGTACACCACCTGCATCGTCTGGTTGGCTTTTATACCCATCTTCTTTGGCACAGCACAGTCTGCAGAGAAGGTAAGGACCGAGGGAGGGATGATGTAACTCAGACAGGAAGCTTGGATCAGAACTAAACTGACAACGTTTTTAGAGTTGAAATATCCAAAGTTTCTATATTTAGAATCTTTATCTTTTACTCATAAAAGACTTTTGTATTTATTTAATTTCTGACTCTGTTTCTGTCCTTTTATCGTTTGAACTGGTTTATTGAATCAGAACCTTTTAGCTCAGGTTCTACAGGAAAATCACAGGAAGTAAAAATACCAACATAGACATGGAGGAACGTTTATCTTCCTTCTCATCTTTATTATCTTTAAAGCTCATAGAATAAATGAATGCAGAGTAGAAAATAAATACTCAGTAAAGTGCAGTAAATGTACTTATTTTCACCACAGCAGAGAAATAATAAAAAGTGAGATGTTTTTAATAATGATTAATTAATAATTGAATTAAGGTTGATTTTCATCGCAGATTAAATTCAGAGCTTTCAGCCCATTTCTCTCTCGGTGTGTTTCAATCTGAATAATTATGATATTGACCCACACATGTAGGAACATGAGTCATGTTCCTACATGGAACTCCGTGAATTCAGGTCATTGAACACAGGTTCTTCATGTGGTCACACAGTTGACCTGCAGCACTCAGATATTCAAATACACGAACCATGGCGGCGGTCATGCGAAGCCTCGACTGCAGCTCCACTTTTCTAATGTCTGCAGGCTTCTCCACTTTCAGAGCAGCGTGGACGCCACAGGAGGCTGATGAGATAATCCTCATTACGTTCCTTTAAAACTCGGACACCTTAGCTCACCTGGTAGATGGTAGAGCTGCCGCCCCATTGAGGCCTCACCTCAAACGGCCCAGGGATCGAATCCGACACTGTGCTGCATGTCTTCCCCCACTCTCTGTCTGCCCCCCTACGCCATGGTTACCATTTACACAAAACACAAGTATTCACAAGATGTTTGTGTTACAGACATGTTCATGTGAAGTATTTGATCATCTTCTTCACTTCAAATGATTCAATTTAAAACTGACTGAGAGCTGCACAGGAGAAGAAGTTTAGACACTGAGCTCCTCAGTTCTCTGGATCTTCTCTGGAGGAGGTAACGTGTCACTTCCTGTCTCTGTCTGCTCCACCTCTCACCTGAACCATGAGGAGGATCTGATGCTGCTGTGAACGAGTCTGTGCAGAAAACCTGCTGCTGAGTTGTTCAGCTGTGAAACACAAACTCTGGAGAAGCTCTGGAGACGATTCTCTGGATTCCACCTGGAGCTCAGGTCTGAAAACTGTCATGGCAACAGAGTCATGTGACACCATGACGAGTCTGAATCAGTTTGAAAGTCACGACTGAGACTCTGACTCAGATTCTGGTTCCGACATGTGGAGACAGTGTTAACTCAGGTGTGTGTGTGTGTGTGTGTGTGTGTGTGTGTGTGTGTGTGTGTGTGTGTGTGTGTGTGTGTGTTTCTTCATCATTAAACAGCATGAGGATGATTACTCACATTAATTATTAATACTTTATAATATGAATTCACCTCTTAACATCCATGTTTACCTCCTCCTCCTTCTTGAATCTCTTCATCTCTGCCTTTGCTGGTGCATCACTGCCCCCTGCAGGTCAGTGGAATAGTGTCTGAGGCGATCAACTGAATATAAATAGAAAATAAAGAATTAAATCCAGATGTTTGTTGGATGTTGCTGTCGGACATTTTCTCTTTGTCCTCTCTCTCTTTTCTCCATCACACATGAGAGGACGCTCGACCACAGCTGTTTTCTTGATGCACATCTGGTTGTTTCCACCCGAGCAGAAACATTTTCTCCTTCTGAGCAGATATTTGATTTTCTCTTTAACTTCACTTCAGATACTTTGATAAAAACACTAATGCTGTGAAAATACTCTGATGTCAGCTGTGGATCAGGAGTGAGAGCAGATAGAACGTCGCTGGTTCGATCCCCTGGTCCTCTAGGTCACATTTTGAAGTGTCATTGGCAAGACGCTGTTAGTCCTGTGAAGCAGCAGCAGCAGGTTGTCGGGTCCGACCCGTTCAAACAGGAACATGTGGGAACATCCATGTCGGGAACGCGAACATGTGGGAACATACGTGTCGGGTACACGTCAGGAACGTGTCGCGAACGTGTCAGGAATGCGTCAGGAACGTGTCGGGAACGCGCCGGGAACGCGCCGGGAACGTGTCAGGAATGCGTCAGGAACGTGTCGGGAACGCGCCAGGAATGCGTCGGGAACGGGTCTGTAACGCGTCGGGAACGTGTCGGGAACTCGTCGGGAACGTGTCGGGAACACGTCGAGAACATGTCGGGAACACGTTGGGAACACGTTGGGAACACGTTGGGAACACGTCCGGAACACGTCGGGAACATGTCGGGAACGCTTCGGGAACACGTCGGGAACACGTTGGGAACATGTCCGGAACACTTTGGGAACATGTCCGGAACACGTTGGGAACATGTCCGGAACACGTCGGGAACGCTTCGGGAACACGTCGGGAACACGTCCAGAACACGTCAGGAACGCGTCGGGAACGCTTCGGGAACACGTCGGGAACATGTCCGGAACACGTCAGGAACGCGTCGGGAACGCTTCGGGAGCGCTTCGGGAACACGTCCGGAACACGTCCGGAACACGTCCGGAACGCTTCGGGAACGTGTCGGGAACACATCAAAGTATTAAAGTATGTTGGGTTCTCCTCCGCTAACACTCCCAGTACAGTTTCTGAAACTCATCAGAGGAGTTCAAAGGATCTTGTGGGTCTCTGAAGACCCTGGTCCTCAGGATACATTCCTCTTTCCTCCCCCCTGTATAAGTGTTGACCAATTGCCAGTGACAGTCTTGTCCTCTTCACGCTGCAGCTCTACATCCAGACGACCACGTTGACCATCTCCATGAACCTCAGTGCGTCCGTGGCCCTCGGGATGCTCTACATGCCAAAAGTCTACGTGATCATCTTCCATCCAGAGCTCAACGTGCAGAAGAGGAAACGCTCGTTTAAAGCCGTTGTCACGGTCGCCACCATGTCGTCCCGACTCTCCCACAAGGCCAGCGACCGGCCCAACGGCGAGGCCAAGACGGAGCTGTGTGAAAACGTGGACGCCAACAGTAAGTAGAGAGGGTTAGGGTTAGCATGTCACATATTTAATCTTTCACCAGCAACAGAGACGCACTGCATCTAATCAGCTGTTACATTATTGATAAAAATAATATATAATAATAAGTTTATCATTTTAATAAATAAGATCTTTCCTATGGAGACAATTGTTTCCATGGAAACAACATTCTGACTTTAACCAGAACATGACTCTGACATGTAAACATCGTGTTTTGATCAACTGAACCTGAATAATTGTCATGTTTACATTTCCTTATAACGTCATCGACATACGACAGTGACCACCTGATGATGTCACATGACCTGAATTCAACATGAGAAATAACGAGGAGTTGAAGCTTTTGTTAAATAAAAAAACACTTGAAAGGTAAACATTAGCATCTTTCATTTAACTTTCAGGTTTTAAAATTCTGGTGTGAACGTTGGACGTAATGTTGACGTGAGTCATAATCAGACTCTGTAACATGTTAACGTCATCAGATTACATTAATACCATATTCAGATTATTGGTGTCCATGGAAACTTATTGTTTATTTAAAGGAACAGTTCAGCAAAGACAGAAATCCTCTTTTTAAAAACAGGGTTCACTGACGGATCTTTTGAAACTAATGTTTCTCTCTGGAATGACACAGAAATTAAGCAGCTAACGCTAACAAGCAGCTAACGCTCACCCTGGCTAAGGCTTAGCTTTAAGTCGGAGTTAGCTAACATTGTTTCAAACAACGTTACCGTCACTGTCCACATATTTCCCTGTGTCCTTTACGTTCACATAGTTGTTAAACAATAAATCCACTAGAGGGCAGCACAGAGTTGAGAGTTTCTGATGCCTACAAACATGGCGACGGTGGAGGAGGTTGTGACGATGCTCCTCTTGTCGAGACGTGACATCATACAGACTCATGTAGTTTCTCACAAAAATAAACATAATTGTTTGAATTGTTTCTCGTGTGCGACAGTCCTCTCACTTGAACTACTGGCTACACTGCCTCCCCGTGGCTTTTGGTGGTACTGCTCAATTTCTCTGTTTTGTCCAAACAAATACAAACAAAATGAACGCAGAGTACGGACAAAAGGTTCTGACCGTTTCCATACATGTTGAATATAAATGAGACTTTAGCCTGATGCTAACAGCTACGTTAGCTCCAGGCTAATAAAGCTTCACTTTTCACACTGCAGCTAGTGGGCTGAGCTGTTAGCACTATGCTAAGTGCAAAACAGAAGCCTGGTGGAGCTTCAGGGGGAAACAGCGCTGCAGCAGAATCCAACACAGCTGAAGTAACTAGTGACTGATTCTTCAGACGTAAGAAAACATAACCTGCCTCCATCCTGCTGCTGTGACGTCATCAAGTGACCACAAGCCCCCACTTTCATATTCAACTGGGAATGACATCATTTACACAGTTTAGACTAAATGTCTCTGATGTCCGGCTGAACGTGAACGTGGCTCCAGACGAGGATCAAACTGGACCTTCAGGTGAAAAACTTGGTGTAAATGAGTCGAGTGGAATTTGAATGTCGGGGCTTGTGGACACTTGATGACATCACAGGAGCAGGTTGTGTTCTATTGAAGAATCCGTGTCCAGTTACTTCAGCTGCAATGGATTTCCAACACTTTGATGACACCACTTGGTTTTGTGGACTCAAACCCTCCAGCCAATGATTTTCATTTTTGGGTGAACTATCCCTTTAACCTGAACTCTTCATGGTGGGTTTCCATGACAACCAGCCTGCTTTTTAATGACCTGAGTTTATAAAGCGTTAAAAAAGGAAACTGATTCTATGTGAAAGTACAAATAAGACGTGCACGTGTTTATTTGATGGCTGATTCACTAAATCATGTTTTTCTCCGACAGGCTAATCTCATATTAATCTGAGGTAAGAAACATTAATCTTCTTCTGCTTCGTCGTCCTGAGTCCGACCTTCATGGGGGGGGGGGGGGGGGGGGGGTCATTCCTCCGCTGCTCTTTATCACCATCTTTCAATTGGCTCATAACTTTTACATGAGCAGGAGAGGGAGGTCAGGGGTGGTCAGCTGCTCGCTGAGTTTCTGGGATTAAAATCAAACCATTTAAAAATTTGAATTAAGTTTTCCAACAATCCTCTGAGTTATGACATCACATCCTGTACAGCTGCTCCATCCTGATTCAAACCTCATGTATAAACTTTATTCTTCTTCTGTGACGCTGCTGGTGTTTGTTCTGTTCAGGTCGAGCAGCGAAGAAGAAGAAGAGCGTGAGCTACAACGACCTCGTGATCTGACGGCGTTCCTCCATCACAACCACGAACTGAGCGACAGGAGGCTTCTGTTGGAGCAAAGGATCTTTTCAGTTCTTTCCTTTTTCCGTCTCATGTGTTTCACCACAGACGCTCGGACGCTGGAGCAAAGCATTGTGGGACACAGACGTTGACTCGAGGAACGGTGACGGAGGAGGAGGAGTTTTTAAGAAGAGGACGATGCGATGGTGGGAAATATTTGAGAAAACAAAAGATCAAACAGAATCTTTTTGTTTTGTCGTGGCTGAGAACAAACGGCGGCGGCGAACTCGTCTCATCACAGCATCGCTCAGAATCGTCCGTGTGTCCTGACCTGACGTGACCTGACGTGACCTTCGTCCAGAGCCCGCCTCCTCTCGTATCCTGACGTACTTCCAAACAGCAAGTTTTCAAACCTCCCGTCGACCCGTTTGTTTTCTTTATGTTTTCTATGTCGTCCGACTTCAGTTGTTGATTTGAGTTTGATTTGTTTTTTACGATGCTTAAGATGTTGATGATGAATCGATTTAGTTTCTTTTTTCTTGGATTCACATTTTACTTTACTTGTTTTATTAAAGCCATATTCTCCACTCTGAGATATCGAGGGCTTCGTTCACGCTGCAGAAATCAGATTTTTATCACGCAAACGTCATGTGACACAAATATCTTGTTGACAAAAAACATGAAAACCCAGATTCTAAATTAAATAAATTAAATTAAATAAAATTAAATTAAATTAAATAAAATTATTTCAGATTAGATCAGATTAAAGTGATTAAGTCTCTGACACAGTGACCTCGCCCTCAGGCGACCTCCTGATTGGTCGATTTCTCTGCCGTTTCCTTCCACCTCACTCAGTCTCAGTTTAAAAACATCTGTTAAAGGCAGCCACCAGGGGGCGATCCAGATGGTGGATTTCACTTTAAAGGAGCTGTCAAGTCGTCGATGCACAATATATAAATATATATGTATACATATACATATACATATATATGTATACATATACATATATATGTATACATAGACATATACATATATATGTCTATGTATATATTTGTGTGTATATGTGACATATAACAACAACGTTCAGAGTTTTTCAAAGACTTGAACCGTCAGAAATCTTCATCTCAGTCACATGATGTGAAAAAACTGATTCTTCAAGTGAACATGAAGCAAAAAAATATAAAAATCTGTGTTTTAAAATCCTTTTTGTTCAAATGTCTGTGGTCCCTACATGTGTGTTCCTTCTCCACACACACACACACACGTCGAGTCCTGCAGTGGTGTGTATGTGCCTGATGAAGATGATGAAGATGATGCTCGTTGTTGCCGTCGCTGATGTCACAGACACAACAGGAAGTGATGATGTGGAGGTTGTTGCATGCCTGGTATTCGATGTTGAAACGGAATCAGAAAAAAGTCGACTCAGTTGATTCCAGCGTCAGTTTTTATTTCACCTTTTCTTCCTCTTCTCTCGGCAGAATATGGCTTTGATCTGTTTTGTTATTTTCCTGGAAACTACAGGAAATAGAAAGAGAAAAAGAAGAAGAATATATATTTAAAAAAGAAAATACTTGTAAAAAAAGAAGCATGTATGTTTTCTACTGTTTGTACTCGGTATCTTCATGTTGCTGCTTCTGGCCTCGTGCAACTCTCCTGTGGTGTCGTCCGAATGTATCCACATGAAATTTGGTTTGGTTATTTTTTATATGTAAATGCTCTGAGGAAAATGTGGTATTTGTGAATTTGTGTCTTTCTCATCGAAGCTTGAGAATTATTTAATTTATTTCATCCCTCGTTCCTTCGTCTGCTTTGTACAAAATCATCATTTGCCTGAAAAAAATGTCTCGTCTCCGTTTTCTTTTCCCCATTTTCTTTGCTCGAATCCAGATTTCACACGGTTTCTTTTGTGTTGGAATAAAAAATGTAAAAAAGTGAAGTGGATGAGTGATTTCAGAAGATGAAGCACTTCTCTCTGTTTGATTGAATTTCATGAGGAAGGATCCTGAACGAATCTAATCTAATCACCTGGCTGATCTCAAACATCTGAGAAGACGGAGCTCGTCATCGAGGTGAAGAAACATCCACAGCATCAAGACGCTCCGTGATCACATGATCAGAGCGTGTACATTCATGTAAAGTTCAAAACTTAAGGCTGTAAAGAAACATGGAGTCAGTGAATGAGCCTGAAGACGTTTGGGTGAAGCTTCTGACTCACTGACCCAATAAACTTTATTCTGTCTCATCCCAACAAACAAACACGATGAAGTACAAATACTTCAGAGTATCAAGTCTAATGAAAAGTGAAGAGAGTGTTTTAAACAGAAGTAAATATGAACCTTTTAGCCATAAAAAGATGCCAGAGCCACTAGAGGGCGTCGTCCAGCTGAGCCCTGACAGTTGCAGAGGAGCTGGAATAGAGGGGGGGCACATCTGTGATGGGGGGGGGGGCTCTATGTCCAAGGTTTTGACTTGTTTAACTCCACAGGTTTGAGTCTGACGATCCTCTAATCCTTCATCTCCCAGTGAGACACGATGTCCCTGCAGAGTCTCGACATGCTGAAGTGATTCAGGATGTAAAGATGGAACCAGTTTGACTTGATCTGCAGAACCACAGGAACCAGTTTGACTTGATCTGCAGAACCACAGGAACCAAGAGTTCCCACCAAAGAACGAGTTCTTACTGCAGGACTGAGTCACGTCAGTAAGAAGTGACGTGAGCAGCTTGATCTTTATCAACAACTTTTTAACTCTTCTTCTTTGTTCTTCTTCTCAAGCTGAGTCCCCCCCCCCCCCCCCCCCCCCGAGTGAAGCAACAGAGCAGAACTAACAACAGAGTCAAATTAAACAAACAAACAACCTTTTCATGTATTATTATGTTGTATAATATTTACTTTATTCTATTATTTGATATTATATTAATATAATTTCCGGGCTATGTTTGCACATTCTACGATCCAGGACTGAAATGAATTTAATATCTGTATCTGTGTTCTTTTAACTGTATATAAAGTTTATAGATATAAAGTTGCTAATATAAGAGTTTGAATCTGAAGACGATGACACAAGTGAAAACACTCACAGATGTGAACGAGCTGCAGTTTCCATGACAACACAAGCCAGATCAGAGGACGGTGTGTGCTCCTGTAACCACACACACACACACGCACGCACGCGCACGCACACACGCACGCACACACACACAGATGGGGGGAGGGGGAGAGAGAGACCTTGTGCACCTTCAGGTTTCAGCTCTGACGAGTTATAATAAAAACAATTAGAGTGTAAAGATGCTATTATTAATAGATATAGATATCATTAATTAATCATAAGTAGTATTATATTATATTATAAAATAATAATTATAATAAATTTGTAGCAGCAGTTTCCTGTTTTATCTACTTCTCAAAACACATCTTTATAAAAAAGCTTTTATCATGTGAGGTTTTTTATTATTTGTATCTTGATATAATTATTTGTCTCTGATTGTTTGTTGTAAAGTACTTTGTTACGTGAAAAGTATAAAATATATGATCTATATTTTGAGATTTAAGATCAAAGAACTTCAGGTTCAACATGCGTGTGTATATGCCTTTAAATACAAAGGACATATATACAGTATAAATACTGTGTATCTATATATATATAGATGTCTATGTTTCGGTAGCTGCTGACAATAGGGCGGAGATGATGGAAGATCCTCCGGGACACAAACGTTGCTCAAGGTCGATCGGGTCGCGGTGTCACTGTGAAACTGACATTCAACAGCCGGAAGCTCTGGTGATGAACGGCGCTGGAGGACATCGACCTTTTCTTCTTCTGCTACATATAATCTGTCAGACCTCCGTCTTCTTCAAACAGCTGATATTTAGAGTCAAACAGACCATAAAGCACCGGGTGTGTTGGGGGGGATACCACCTCCTTCGTCTTCTTCTCTCCATCATCCTCTCTGTCCCTCCATCTTGTCTCCATCTTCCTTCTCATTTTTCTCTCTGTCTGTCCTTCTTGTTCTCTGCCCCCCCACATCCCTCCGTCCTCTGTGTGTTTTGTCCAGATGCTGTAATGGGACGTCTCAGTGAATCAATGACCTGAAGCAGAGACCGACAGAGACAGACGAGGATTTCAGGAGACTCTTCATCTCAACTACAGGCCAAGGACAGGGGGGGGGGGGCAGAATTGAGTTTATTATTATTTAATCATTGATTGAATTTGTGAAACAAACAGAAAATGTTACTTAAGGTGTGTAAGCAGCTTGTGGCCACTAGGTGGAGACAAAGTCCTTCTTTTCCTCCTTCACTTGTCTTCTGTTTGATGCTTTCACATCTCGACTGATTTCATTTCTCAACAGAACAAGATGAAGTGAAATTAGCAGCTTCTTTATTTACATGAACATTGATTCTTAATTATATTCTACTGATGAATGAGCTTTAAAACAAACTGAATTACTGAACTGTCGTCGTACGTCAACACCAACCGGTTCAGTTTCTACGTATGATTCCAGATTCACATAAGGTCACTCTGCCGGAGTGGAGACATAATGTTACTAATAAAGAGGAAATACTTTAAATACTTTAAATATTGACTACCACAAAAAGATAAAGACCAAAGCAGCAGACGCATCAGTTCAGGATAAATAATTTAATACAGTTACATCGTCGATATATGTGTGAACTCAACAAGAGGAAATGAAAAGCAAGAATTTTCTCCTTCTCTGAAATCCTCTGTTCATCCCTCGTTCCCCGAAACACGGCGAAACAGAAACAAGAATATTTGTCAGTGCTATCGCTAACGCTAACCCGACGTTTACTCACAAACATGCTTTAAATACTGTATGAGTACCACCATCACTTCATAGTCAGAAAAACAATCACACGCTTGATTACACGTCCGTCAACGTTAAGTCAAACCAGAGTCAACGATTCAAATGAAAAACTGCAGCTACGTGTTTCATGACCTCGTTAAAAAAATTAGGAATTCAACGTTTAAATACATTCACTCAATTTTACCCAGAAATAAAAAGTAATGAAAACTCAGGATAATGAGCTTATAACTAAATGTTAGAAGAAAAAGGAAACTGAAATTTAAATTGGATAATAAACATTTAAAATTTTTATAATTTGTTTGTTTTAAACTTCTTTTTCTCATTTAATGATTTAAAATCTATTTGAAACTCATGACATCAAAAAATGATTTCAATGTCTCTTTTCCCTTTTCAGTTTCCTTAGTTTTCTTCATTCAATGAGAATTTAATTAATTTGAATTTTAATTTGTCAAACAAACAAAATCAAACACAACAAACGTTTAAAGTGAAAATCGACAGAAAGAAAAACACAAGTTTAAAAATTCATCGTCCGAATCCAACATTAGAAACTGACTCTTCGGGGACTTTAACTGTTTTGTGTTAAAATCACAGACTGTAAATAAAGATGGACGACATGACAGGTCCTAAATCACCTGGATCGCCCCCTGGTGTGTGGCTGCAGTATAAGTCATAAACAGATCACAATCAGTTCATTAAGAAAGAAACTTTACGATAAACAATCCCATGACTCCATCACATCAGTTTGTAGAAAATCTACTTATTCAGGATCTGATGAAACAATTTTGTTACTGGGACAACGTGAACATACGTTAAACCAGTTAACAAAGTTTTAGGTTGGTTTTAGTGAAGTTCGTCTGATGTTCTCAAGAACAATAGATTCTGTCATTTAAATCCAAGTTAAGTCCAATATTCATTCACTTAAAGGAAAAGTTTAACATTTTTACAAATCCCCTCCTTCCGTTTAATTGTGTGAGTAGTCCAGTGGTTTAAGAGTCATTGTTCCCAAGTATTAAAGTATTTAAAGTCTGTATTTTAATCACAGTTAGAAACTCCAGATGTTTTTGATCATGTACATGTTTGTTTCTGTGAAATATTCATCATCAAAAAACCAAAACACAAGGTACGACTTCCTGTGTGTGTATATACTGTATGTCTGTGTGTGTGTCTGTCTCTCTGTGTGTGGCTGTGTGTCTCTGTGTGTGTGTCTCTGTCTGTGTTAGGAGGCTGGCTTGTTGTAGTCGTCCACTCCAGTGATTGTGGCTTTGCAGAAGAAACAGTCCTTGTTGTTCATCAGGTGTTGGTTGATACAGGCTCTGAACACAGAGACACACATCTGGTCAACATCTGTTTCATCAAACACAACAAATGAACGTGAAGCTAGATCGCCCCCTGGTGTCTGGCTGCAGTATAGGTCATAAACCTTGCCTCCTCTGTGTCAACAGATGGGACATGGTGAAGAATCAGAGGTCGTAGAAAGGTCATTGTTTAAGAGTTTAATTTATTCAACTTTAATGAGTTGTATTCATTATTGTCACTGTGACAGGAAGTGGACATTTATTGTGAAAATGCTTTTATCAACTGATTTTGTGAAGAAGATGAATTCTGTTCATCACAGGAAGTAGCGTGAACTTGTTCATGATCAGCTGATCAGGTCCTGGTGTGTGTCCGTCTGTTACCATGGCAATAAAAGATCACTGTCTTTTAAATGTCTCCATGTTGACTCCTGAGTCGTCAGGGGACATGGGACAGACGCATGGTAAAAATGACCCTCAGTTTCTGTCTGGCAGGTGATTAGCAGCAGCTCCAGGAAACGTGTGTGTGTGTGTGTGTGTGTGTGTGTGTGTTGACTCACTTGCAGGACTTGTGTGAACAGGGTTTGAACACAGCAGAGATGGAGTGAGCGTAGCAGATCGGACAAAGATCTTCTTCACTCGTCGGCTGAGAGACAGAAAACAAACATCATCTGAGCTGACAGTGTGACCAACAGTTAGCTTAGCTTAGCATCGAGACTGGGAACAGGGGGGAAAGTTAGCTTAGGTGAAAGAGGAAAAGGAAATTAGATCAATGTAGAAAACGTTTCTAATAATCTGTCCATGAATAAATGATTTTACATTTTCTGTTTTTCAGTTTTTCATTTTCTTTTGAGAAAAAGACGTGTGATGCTGAACATGTTGGTATCATGTGAGGAACATGTCAGGATCATGTGAGGGTCATGTGAGGAACATGTTGGTATCATGTGAGGAACATGTCAGGAACATGTTGGTATCATGTGAGGAACATGTTGGTATCATTTGAGGAACATGTCAGGATCATGTGAGGAACATGTCAGGAACATGTTGGTATCATGTGAGGAACATGTCAGGATCATGTGAGGAACATGTCAGGAACATGTTGGTATCATGTCAGGAACATGTCAGGATCATGTGAGGAACATGTCAGGAACATGTTGGTATCATGTCAGGAACATGTTGGTATCATTTGAGGAACATGTCAGGATCATGTGAGGAACATGTCAGGAACATGTTGGTATCATGTCAGGATCATGTGAGGAACATGTCAGGAACATGTTGGTATCATGTGAGGAACATGTCAGGAACATGTTGGTATCATTTGAGGAACATGTCAGGATCATGTGAGGAACATGTCAGGAACATGTTGGTATCATGTGAGGAACATGTCAGGATCATGTGAGGAACATGTCAGGAACATGTTGGTATCATGTCAGGAACATGTCAGGATCATGTGAGGAACATGTCAGGAACATGTTGGTATCATGTCAGGAACATGTTGGTATCATTTGAGGAACATGTTGGTATCATGTGAGGAACATGTCAGGAACATGTTGGTATCATGTCAGGATCATGTGAGGAACATGTCAGGAACATGTTGGTATCATGTGAGGAACATGTCAGGAACATGTTGGTATCATTTGAGGAACATGTCAGGATCATGTGAGGAACATGTCAGGAACATGTTGGTATCATGTGAGGAACATGTCAGGAACATGTTGGTATCATGTCAGGATCATGTGAGGAACATGTCAGGAACATGTTGGTATCATGTGAGGAACATGTCAGGAACATGTTGGTATCATTTGAGGAACATGTCAGGAACATGTTGGTATCATGTGAGGAACATGTCAGGAACATGTTGGTATCATGTGAGGAACATGTTGGTATCATTTGAGGAACATGTCAGGATCATGTGAGGAACATGTCAGGAACATGTTGGTATCATGTGAGGAACATGTCAGGATCATGTGAGGAACATGTCAGGAACATGTTGGTATCATGTCAGGAACATGTCAGGATCATGTGAGGAACATGTCAGGAACATGTTGGTATCATGTCAGGAACATGTTGGTATCATTTGAGGAACATGTCAGGATCATGTGAGGAACATGTCAGGAACATGTTGGTATCATGTGAGGAACATGTCAGGAACATGTTGGTATCATGTCAGGAACATGTTGGTATCATTTGAGGAACATGTCAGGATCATGTGAGGAACATGTCAGGAACATGTTGGTATCATGTGAGGAACATGTCAGGAACATGTTGGTATCATGTCAGGATCATGTGAGGAACATGTCAGGAACATGTTGGTATCATGTGAGGAACATGTCAGGAACATGTTGGTATCATTTGAGGAACATGTCAGGATCATGTGAGGAACATGTCAGGAACATGTTGGTATCATGTGAGGAACATGTCAGGAACATGTGAGGGTCATGTGAGGAACATGTGAGGACTGTAAACGTCTAACGCTGCCAACATGTTGTAAAACATATGAATGGATATTAACTTTGACTAATGAACTGAGGAACCTGCTTTAAAGACATTGAAAAAACATTAGTTAGCTCAGAGTCGAGGGCAGCTTTCTCCTCAAGGCTGAGCTGCGGTAGTCCCTGCAGCAGTTCGTCACGGCACTCCATGCTGCAGCTTTCTGCACCAAAAAGGTCAGTGTAAAACTCTGACGCATGTCTCCTCATCTCGCCTGGGCTGGTGGTTATTCTGCCCCCTGGGTGTCTGAGGCAGGTCAGCTGTCTCCTCTGCGCCACTGATCTCTCAAGATCGAAAAAAAAGCAGTGGGCGCATCCATGTCTTTTAGATGAAGAAACCGAGACCTTACCAGAGCTCCCTTAACCCTCTCCTGCAGGTATGAGCTCAATTTCAACTTTTTTTCTTTCAGTAACGTTTGATCTGTACTGGTGTCTGCAGCTAAGCCCTCCTCTATGTTTATAATACTGGCCTCTAGTTCTTGAATGACTGCCTTAGATGTGGCAGTGGAGTGGGAGGTGTATTGTTGGCAAAACACGCAAATTTGTGCCTTGCCTATCTCCCACCAGAGCTTTAAGGAACTGAAATCAGTTTTTGTTTTTTTCCACAGTTGCCAAAAGAGCTCAAAGGCTTGACAGAAAGCAGTGTCCTGCAACAGTTTATTATTGAAACACCAGTAGGACTTTACCCTCTCCCCTGGTGAAATTACTACTTCTATACTGACTAGATGATGGTCCGTGAAGCCAACAGGGCTTATGCTGCTATGGCCCAGCCTGGATCTAAGGTTTTGTGATATGAGAAACATGTCCAGCCTGGCTGCAGTCAACCTGTTATCTCTGACCCTCAACCATGAATACTGTCTGGCTTGTGGATGCTTGATCCTCCAAGTGTCAACCAGATCATGATGTGCAATGACACTGAGGGTCTTTGATGACTGGGGGTGAGGTTCCTCACTGGTCCGGTCCACAGTAAAGTCCAAAGTACAGTTGAAGTCTCCACCGATAATGAACTGCTCCTGCTGATAATTTTCCAGTTCATTTTCTAGTATATTAAAAAAGCGGACTCTCTCTGCACCTTGATTGGGGGCATGTATACGTTCATAAAGACCAGCACTGTACTTTCTATTTCTGCCCTACCTATTAGCAGCCGCCCCCTTACTACTTCTGAACTGGATATGATGGTAGCATTTATTGTTGTTGTGAACAGGACAGCTACTCCTCCAGTGAGGTTAGAGCCATGGCTTAGGGCATGAGGACCCCCCCACCATAAACCCCAGTCTACTTCATCCCTTGGTGTTGAATGTGTCTCTTGCAAAAACAACACAATGTGTTTCTGAGCAGAGATCTCTGCTATTACTGCTCTTTTCTGACTGTCTCTTCCTCCATTGATGTTTAGTGACCCTGTTTTTAAATTCCTCATAGAAAAATCAGAGCAGCGAGACGGACAGGAAAAATACAGGAGTCAGTGAAGAAGGAGAAACACCATGTGATGCATGATCATTTTGACATACTCCTCGTCTTTCTCATGGTTTTGACTTTTGCATCTTTCATGTGTTTTTAAGACGGAAGCGTTTCTTCTCATCCAGCTGATAGAAGCCAACTTGTCTTTTCAAAGCAGCCACAGATCTAATGAATTTATCTACACCCCCCCCCCCCAGTGTACAGGACAGTGATTGGAGCGTTGTTACTCTGTTGCCGTGACATCAGGGCTGTTGTCTCTGCTCATGTTTATGGAAACTGAGACTCAGACTCCAGCAGCTGACAGCTTTTCAAACCATCACTGATTTAACTGCACTACTGAGGCCGCAGGAGAACCACCCAGAACCAGAGTCCAGATCACTGCCCCAGAACCAGAACCAGAGTCCAGATCACTGCCCCAGAACCAGAGTCCAGATCACTGCCCCAGAACCAGAACCAGAGTCCAGATCACGGCCCCAGAACCAGAGTCCAGATCACTGCCCCAGAACCAGAGTCCAGATCACGGCCCCAGAACCAGAGTCCAGATCACTGCCCCAGAACCAGAACCAGAGTCCAGATCACGGCCCCAGAACCAGAGTCCAGATCACGGCCCCAGAAGCCCTGTGCTGCACGTCTTCCCCACCCTCTTTGTCCGCCCCCCCTTCACAGGTTGCTCTCTGTCCTCTCCAAATAAAATAATACCCCCCCCCCCCCCCAAAAAAACCCATTAAAAAGTGTTTTCTTTTGGAGTAGAGACCAAATATTGTGTGTGTGTTAGTGTGTCTGTGTGCGTGCGTGTGTTCTCCCCTTCAACATTTCCATGTGTTTAAAACAATTATAATATTCACTGAAACTTTTTCTTTAAAGATAAAAATAATAAAATATTAATGTAATTTAAATCTTATTATACAACTGTAGATTTAAAAGTTAAACAACACAAAACAGATTATTTTACACAGCGTGAGTAAGAGTTCTCTTTAGAAGAACAAATCACAGATAAGAAAATAGTGAAAGTAACAATCTTCATACAAACTGTGTCAGTGGCTTTTACACAGTTAAATATGATCAGTGGCACAGACCAGAGGTAAATACACTGATGTCAAGTATTTACTGTTGTGTACTGCTCTGTGCTGCTGTGTTCAGTTGAGTACTGTCGTGTACAGTTGTGTACGGCCTCACTCACACTCTGACTGGCTGACGTTGAGTGTGGCTGGTCAGGGTCAGACGCAGCAGGAAGTTTCCCGTCATTAGAGCGAGAGCGGGGCTCCATTAGTGGGTTTGTGGAAACAAACCTCAGATTGTGTGTTTTCTCGTTCATACAGTCTGACGACAACAACACAATCTGACGTCCATTACAACAACAACAACGCTGGAGCTCTGTGTGTGTGTGTGTCTCCCTCATCCATAATGAATGTCTGTGTGGTGAGTGGTCGAGGAGGATCAGGTTTCCTCTGGGAGCAGGAAGTGGTTTCTGAAGGACGACTGGTCAAACTGCTGATTCAACGGCTCACTGAAGTTTTCTGTCCCTGAACAGGACGACGTGTCCTTCATCAAACTCACTTTGGACAAAAGACAAAGACAGAGAGACTAAAGCCTCCACAGGGGGCGCTGCAGAGGTGAAGAGGGGCAAAGATACTGTGTGACGTGGTCGTCCAACACATTTTCATCTGACTCTGTGTGACATTACTTCCTGATGATGTCATCATCTCTGATGTCATCCACAACAAACCAGAGAAACCAGACACAGATCCCGCCCCTTCTACCCAATAAGCCAATCATCATCATATTTGACGGTGTTTGTACTTACAGCTGTGCTCGCCGCCGCCTGTTTGGACTCCTCAGTGAGAAACGCCAACATCAGCTCCACCTTGTGTTTCTCCTCCTCGCTGATGTAGTCGGTGTCTGTCGGAGGAAACACAAAGAGACGCATTAACACACCTCACTTCCTGCTCTGACATGTGTTTTTATTTTATTAAACTCTCAAACTAACTTCTCTTTATTTGAAGCTGAACCGAAGACAAGAATCACTGCTCTGTAAACTGATCTGAGTCTGAATCTGGACACACGACATCTGGGAAACTCTTCACAGATCCTGTTTCAGCTGAAGCTCCAAATATAAACCACAGAGGAATAAAGTATACGACAGTGAGATCGAATGACGACAATCAGACACAGGACGGCGAAAATAATCAGACCATCTTCATTAACTTCACAACCGGAGTCATCGTCGTTTGACCCCCGACCCCTATCAACTCTGACCCCCAGACCCAAATTCCAGGAAAGACTTTTCAGAGCGGAACCTGCAGGAGGCGCCGTTACACAGTGAGCCGAGTGACGAAGGACGGTGTGGGGCCTCAGAGGGGCCTTTTCAGGGGCCCTCTTTGACTTTTAGCAGCTCGACTCCTCCCTGTCTTTCCTCCCTCCCTCTCTGAGGTGCTGAGAAGAATGACATCACAGCCGATGTTGTGATGGGACAGGACCTGTCCTCATTACAGAGACATTTCACCTGTCAGGCGAGGCACAGGAGGACAGGAGTTTCCAGAGAGGAGCTGCTGCTTGAGACAAATGTCTCCCTGTGGACGTTTTCTGTCCAACAAAGACGAGACTCTCAGGCTGAACAGACGCATAGGGACGACTCTGGTCCCTCAAGACAAGATGGAGGACATGACAGTGAAGGACATCCAGTCTGAAGAATTCCACATGTTTGATATGAGAGATTTTAAATTCAAAGTTTCATGTCACACTGATTTAAACCAGTTTCACTCTGACACAGATTCTATGACACATCACCTCACATCAAACTATTACAAGTTTAAAGCTGCTGAAACTGAGACGCTTGGAAACGATGACAGTTTAGAACTAGCCTTCTCTGATTGGTCTCCTGTCACATGACCTCCTTCAGGAATAAAACCAGTGAATCACAACGTGGAGAATCAAAGTGTTACTGACTGTTGTGTTTGCAAACAGCTGCTAGTTAAATTCAGTATTTCACATGATACAGCTGTTTACATGTGAAGGAGACCAGATAATATTCTGTTTACACCGACACGTGCATGCCCAGTGCATGTGAGGTCATGTGACCTGTGATATCAGATGTGTTGTGTGGACGAAGATTAAAATGGACAGAGATGGTTTTAGTGTGAAAATTCCTCCTGGACGCAGCCTCAGTCTGGATTTGACTTTTCACTCATCAGTTAGAATCTGCTTCAGTAGATTAAAGTAAGAGTTTAGAGGTTTAAAGTGACATCTCTTCAGTTTATGATCCGTCCACACTGGAGCAGTTTCCCTCTGTTTACACATCCCTCCGTCCATCAGTCTGTCCCCCCCATACTCCTGCTGTATCATGAGCAGTGATTGAAATCTCTCACTGCAGAGCAACGTGGCAACAGTCCAACGAGCCAATATCACAGGCCGAGGTGTTTCCACTCCTCCGCTGAAAGAGGATCTGTCTGAGTGCAGGAGAGGGGGGAGCGGAGGGAGAGAGGGGGGAGTAAATGGAAAGACAAATCGAAAGCCATCAAGTGAGAGGGTGAGAGAAGAGAGAGAGAGAGAGAGATGAATAAATGAACGGGAACCAGAACAAAGTGAGTTTCTTCTCAGCACTTACAGATGAACAGCTGATGAAGTCGAGTCCTCGCTGGTTTATTTTGCTCACATACGAACATCTTCCCTCAACACTTCATAACACCAGGACGACAAGTTACCACAGAAAGAAGGAGATTCAGAAAAACTGAATCTCCAGATGTTGGTGCTTCTCTGTGACGCTGAAGATTTTTTCAGGAAGTTTATCACGTTCACCGTCCAACAAGTCGTCGACATAAACGAGTGACAAGGAGCTCGTGATACGACCTGAATCCACAGATAAAACGATGCCGATAAATCACTGAGCGGAGCCGAGGGACAGGTTGAGTCGTGTTCAAGGAGAAATGGTGGAGTTTAGTTGAGATAAGTGAAGGTTACAGGAGCTAGATTGATGATCGAGGTTAAAACAGCTTCAGAGACGTCACCGTCTTCTCACCAGATAATGACCTCAGTTGACAGATTGTGATTCTCTGGAGCTTTAATGTTTCCCATTAATGACTCATGGTCTCATTCATCTCATGATCTGAACATGAAATTCTCATAAGAACATGAAACATCTGTAACTCAGTGAACTGAACATAATGTGAGACACGGCAGACACGTGTGTGTCGTCAGTGTTCCTAACTAACACGTCCTCCTGGTCATGTGACCTGCAGCTCTGTGATTAAACTCCTTCATTATCCAAAGGCAACGCTGACGCAGCAGAAACACAAACTGTGTAATGAATGAATTCAGAGGATCAATAACGTTTCTCTGGAGTCTGAAGCAGCTGGAAGTAAAAACACAGGTCGTCTGTAACGAGTCTCAAACACAGTGTAGTAAACAGAGCCCCAGTACACAGCTAACACTGCTAACCCTGCTAACAATAACAGAAACATAACTGCAGTCAGCTAACTGAGACAGTGAAGGCAGCACAGTGTCTTTATTTGAAAGAAACTACTCAGCACCATCTCATCCATAAAACATTCAGGACTGAAGATCTGAGTGCTACCAACACCAGCAGCATCATTATTCTGCCACAATGTCAGAACAGGCTCCAGTGTTGTGTTGTGTTGTTGGACTGTGAAACATCACAACAGCTGACCACCCCCTCCACCACCACAGCCACAATGACTTCCTGTTTCTCTGTCAACTGGTCATTTAAATCCAGAGTCTGAGTCAGAATTTCAAAATAAGAGCAGCTAAACTCATGTGATGTCCCTGCAGTGAACTCTGTCGCTGGATCACGTGATGCGGAAGGAAATAAAAAAACATCTTCAGTATCTGATTTCTCTGATTGGACACCCATAGGAAGTGATGTCACGTCAAGTTCAAAGTCATTAAATGTTTCTGTGTTTGATCATGATTGATTATTGACAATGTCAATTTCCATGTCCTGACAACAGCATAAAATTACCTCCACACACACACACACACACACACACACACACACACACACACACACACACACACACACACACACACACACACACACACACACACACACACACACACACACACACACACACACACACACACACAGTCCAGATGATGCCATGCAAGGTGGTCATGGAAACGTCCTGTGTTTCCACGACAACAGAAGGATGCCGCTGTGGCCAGCGATCCCCTGTGGTGCTCAACTCTGAGGTTCTTAGCCTTTTGCTGTGGCTGCATGTATGAGCACACACACGGAACAAACTATTGAATAAATATGTCTTTTGATTGATGATCTTTATTTGACTGATCTGATATCAATTCATGAAATCCTGAATCTGATGCTTTTAGTCCACATCGTCTTCCTGAAGACGAGGGAAGCTTTCACCACATTTGTCTCCTGTGGTCACATGTGAGACGTCTGACCACACGAGACTCACGGTGACTAACAGGGTTAAAGCTTCGCACACTCTGGAGGTAAGGGAGTTTAAGAATGAAAGACACAGATGTAAGGTCACATTCACACTATTCATTCCCTCTCATCTATGTTATATGTTCACGTGTCTGTGCTCTTACTCACATGCGTGCAGAGAGAAGTGTTTTCGCTCGGTCGATCCTGTGTTTCCTGCGGCTGAGGGGATGGGAGGGGCCACAGACGACCCCAGAGATCCGACTACTGGACGAGCGGGGGAGGCGGCTGCAGGTAAGGATCTGGAGGGCTCCGCCCCCTCTCCCAACAAGTGTTGGATGGAGTGGAGCTGGAAGCAGGGGTCAGAGAGCAGGACGGACGCAGCGCGAGATATCCTGAGAGGGAGGAGGAGAAACTGTCATTAAACATCTGATGTCATGAAGGCAACGAGATGAACCATTTCATTCATGTTCTCCATTCAAACAGAAATACTACTTCCCCCCCAACTGACAACACGCCCACGTCAGACGCTGTCTACAAACCAATCAGAGTCAAGTATAGGTAGACTCCGCCCACGTAGGTGATGACGACAGGACGTACATATGTCAGATAAAATTCTTTCGTCCCTAAATTACAAAGTGAAACCAGAACTAACAGATCAGATGAAACATGGAACAAACAGAAACAAACAGAAACACAGAGTTGGTAGTTCGCTGCTCAGTGGTTGGTGGCATGTCTCTTGGTGTCCAGAGGGACGGTTGTGGGGAGATTTTCCTGCAACATCTCCTGTGACCTTATCACTACAGCAGCCATGACACTTCACACTGAGCCCCCCTCCAGGAACAATGAAACGAGTGGACTCGTTCAGCCGAGCTCAGGGAATAAAGGACAGAGATGATTGTAGAGAGGAGCAGAGTGAGTCACAGCGTTCAGGCTGGAAATGTCACCGACTGTGTTTCAGTCTCTTTAATTATAAACCAACAAAGAGCAAATTACACTGCGGACAAATGAACTTTACTTCAACATGAATGAACAGTAATGAAAAATGAATCTGCAGAAGACAGAAGACGATCTCTGTCTCTGATGTTTCACCGCAGGATGGACGACCTGATGATGTGAACCAGCACCGGCTGCTAGTTAGCGCTCACCACTCATCAGGGTCAAAGGTCATGCAGCCTGTGATGAAGATTTGAACTCTGACCTTCTTCCTCTGTTCATCAAAGAGAACTGAATCACTATTTTACTGATCGGTTTCTCAAATATTGAGATCTGACAGTTTTATATTTAAACTAAACAGATTAGATGTATTTCAAAAAGACGTCTGTTCCCGTTGAAGCAGGTGACTGAGCTGAGTCAGTGAACAGCGTCAGTCATGTGATCGACGTCTTGTGACCCACAGACAAAACACCCGTCTCCACAGAGGAACAGGCACTGACTTCACGAGGCAAGAAGACCAGACCGTCAACTGCTCGTCTGTTTCTTCACCATTCATGGGTTGTGCTTCGTTATTTCGTCCTCCAGGGTCAGACGACAGTGTTCTGATTCGTCTGTTGAAGCACGTTCAGCGTAAACAACCTGAACTGGAGCGACTGGCTGCCGTCAGCAAAACACATCTGGATTTAAATAAATAAACCTCTGGAGTCTGACTGAGAGGAAAGGTCACTCTAAGGTCGTTAAGAAAAATCATGCAAATTAGTCAAGAACAAAGATGCTGGTTAGCATGAAAGAGTGCGTGGCACCTTCACTAAGGAAACATTATCATGTGATCACCATCTTCATCTTCATCACCCGTTCACACGGAAGACAGATGTCATGATTATTGTCCCCTGTGAAAGGACGTCACAGAGTTTCCAGCTTAGCTTACTGCTCCATGAAAACTCACTTTATCATAATCAACTGTCAACCTCATGGTGGCGCTACAGTTACTGCAGGAGAGACGAGAGACAGAGAGAGAGAGAGAGAGAGAGAGAGAGACAGGCAGAGAGAGAGAGAGAGAGAGAGACAGAGAGAGGGAGAGAGAGAGACAGAGAGAGAGACAGACAGAGAGACAGAGAGAGAGAGAGAGAGAGAGAGAGAGAGAGAGAGGGAGAGAGAGATAGAGATAGAGACAGGGGAGGGGGAGGGGGAGGGAGAGAGAGAGACAGAGACAGAGAGAGAGAGAGAGAGAGAGAGAGGGAGAGAGAGAGAGAGGGAGGAGAGAGACAGGCAGAGAGAGAGAGAGAGAGAGAGAGAGACAGAGAGAGGGAGAGAGAGAGACAGAGAGACAGAGAGAGAGACAGACAGAGAGACAGAGAGAGAGAGAGAGAGAGAGAGAGAGAGAGGGAGAGAGAGATAGAGACAGGGGAGGGGGAGGGAGAGAGAGAGACAGAGAGAGAGACAGACAGAGAGACAGAGAGAGAGAGAGAGAGAGAGAGAGACAGATAGAGAGAGAGGGAGAGAGAGAGAGAGAGAGACAGGGAGAGAGAGAGAGAGGGAGGGGGAGAAAGAGGGAGACAGGGGGGGAGAGAGAGAGAGAGAGACAGAGACAAAGGGAGCAGGAAGTAAAGTTTATGTAAAAAAGCACCTTTCACAGAACAGAGTCACAAAAGAAAAAAAGAGCTGTTGAAAATAAATATTGAGCCAAAACTAAATTAAACTAAATCACAAGCACGAGAAAAGAGAGAGAGAGAGGAGAGAGAGAGAGAGAGAGAGAGAGAGAGAGATGTTAGCCTGAACCAGAAATAGACATAAAACCAAGCGGAGCAGTGAAAAGAGAAGAAGAAGAGGAGGAGGAGGAGGAGGAAGAGGAGAGGGAGGAGGTCTGAGATGGATGGAAGATGCTGAGAGGGGAGGGAGACAGAGGGGGAGAGAGAGAGAGAGAGAGAGAGAGAGAGATAGGGGAGGAAGGTTAAGCTGTAGTGGAGGAGGGGGAGCTGGGAAAGCACCAGAATCGACAGACTGACAGGGAGAGAGAGAGAGCACAGCTCGACCTGCTCGGCTCACACATCTGGAAACAACCTGCACTCTCACATCAGGAGCGACGGACAACAACTTTCCTTCTTCATGGTTTTCTCCTGAGGAGAGAACGACAGAATCAGGAGGAGAGAGAGTCGACCGTCTGCTGAAGAACCAACACAGAGAAGAAAAGGTCTGATTGAACGAGCCGCAGGATGAAAAGCTCCGAGCTCACACTCCGCTTCCTGTGTGAAGTCGAGCGGACAGGATGCTGACTGCTCTGAAAATCTGATCCGCCACTCGAGGCGGGCTGTGGGCGGCGTGCAGCCGGGGGCCGTGATTCACAAAAGCCTACTTAGCGTGAAAAGAAAAAAAGAGATGCTACAACTGAGACGAGTGAAGATGGAGTGAAAGTTGTTTTAAAAAGAGGAGTCAATAGTCTCTGCAGGAGGAGACGACCTGGAGCCGAAGTCATGGACTGGTTCAGGAGATGATGGAGGGTCAGATCTGCAGCAATGGGATAAACCACAGGACGCTCTGCTGAACTTTGTCTTCTTCTCATGGATCAGTTTGAAGCTCCTGCACTTTGACTTTTTCTTTCTTTCATCCCTCTCTTCCTCCACACTTCTCTTCTTCCTCCTGGTTTTTCACCTGCTCTCTCTCTCCTGACGGCTTCATTCTACATGAACCAGGTTTGACAAAGTAAAAAATCCCTGTGTTTGTGTCCTGGTTTCAGAGACTGAGGTTTTAAACAGTGACGGCAGAGACTGGATTTTATTCCACGTGTGACAATGAGTTTTCTATTTTCAGGTGCTGGTTTGTTTATCTATGTTCAGTGTAAATCACATCAAAACGAGATGAATCCCTCAGGAAAACAGATGTGAAAGAAGATCACTCGTTTATTGGCATCGTTCTAACGTAGCAGAGAAATATTCTAATCAGAGGATGCTGTAAACTGATGCCTCCCGCCTGCTGCTGCCATCATGTGTGTTGATGGGCGAGCAGGTTTCCTGCTGGGAGTGGTGACACCAGCGCTCCCAGCAGCGTCACCATCATGGTGGTCTGTTGTGCTGGTAGTTTGTCTGCAGCTCCTCCCACTGAGCCCCGTCCAGGCCACCGTCTGCTGGTCTCAGGTCTCCTCCCCGGTGAACACATGCCTCTGTGCCTCAGACATTGTCAGCTGCACCGCCCTGGGTCTGGAGCAGGTCCCCACAGAAATCCCAGTGTCTGCCATTACTCTGGATCTCAGCCACAACCGGATTGATCAGTTAACAGAGAATGTCTTTGAAGGACTTTTTCGACTGGAGATGGTACGGTTGGCTCACAACCAGCTGTGCGAGATTCAACCAGGGGCCTTTCAAAAAACATCTGGAGCACTGCTCCGACACCTGGACCTGTCGTCTAATCAGCTTCGTGTTTTGAAGCAGCACTACTTCCTGGAGTTGTCGGGATTGGAGGAGCTGCTGCTATTTGACAACAGGATCGTGCAGGTGGAGAGCAGAGCTCTGGCTGGGCTGGGAAACCTGCGCAAGGCCTACCTCAGTCACAACCGTCTCACTCACTTCCCCTTCTTCACTATCCAAGAGCACAGCCACCCTCACCTGACCATGCTGGACTTGTCCTCAAACCGCCTGCTCAAACTGCCCCTGGATGAAATAGGCAACTTACCCATTCCTGTCCAGAAAGGACTGTACCTCCACAACAACTCTCTGGAGTGTGAGTGTTCAATGTATGGACTGTTCAGGCGCTGGGAGAAGAGAGGATACGCCTCTGTGACACACTTCAGACAAGAGCACACCTGTCGGGTCTATGGAATCCAAAAGGGTACCGTCCGCTTCTTCAAGCATGACAGATACTTTGAAAAATGCAACCTCAGTCAGCCGCTCAGAGAGCAGGAGAGCATCATCTCTGTGAGGGTGGGAAAGGCGGTGTTGCTGCACTGTGTGACCTCGCTCAGTGGACACAGCATCACCTTTCTCTGGGTGTCACCGAATCAGGAGTACGTGGCTCCACCGGGGAACAACGGATCGTTAAAGATGTTCACCAATGGGAGTTTGGAGATCGTGGCGGCGCGTGCAGAGGATTCTGGTGTGTACTGGTGTATGGCCCTGGACCAGCAGCAGCAGCGAAACGAAACCTGTGAGGTCAACGTGACGGTGGTGTTGCATCCTGTCAGCGGATCTCACGAGTCCTTCAACACCGGGTTCACCACCCTGTTGGGCTGCGTGGTGAGCCTGGTGCTCGTTCTCATGTACCTCTACCTGACCCCCTGCCGCTGCCCTGCATGCACAAAAGTCCCGACCCCAGCTGGCCAGAGCACTGGGAACGAGGCTGGGGCAGGAAGTGGCCAATCCTCCATCCTCACCCCAACTCCGCCGACAACCACAGAGGGCCCGGGCCGCAAGGTCAGTACCAACAAGCATGTGGTCTTTCTGGAGCCTCTCATAGAGCAGCAGAATGGCAGACTAAGGGCGGGGCCAGGCTCAGGGGTGGGGCAAGGACACATGGGTTCAGGTTTACTTCTAGGGCCAGAGCCGCATCCAAAGCTCCACGGCCAATCGCAGCAGAGGGCGCGGGAGACGGACTCCATCATGTCCGTGTTCTCAGAAACACCCATCATGTTGCCATAGAAACGGGTCAAACAATCACCACCTCTCCCTCACCATCCTCTGCCTCACTCCCTCCCCCCACTGCACAACCACTCCACCTGAGCAGTAAAACAGATGACCGCTGTCGCTGCAAGTACAATTTTAACACCTTGAACACTGTTGACCAAATGTGCATGTTATCGTTTGACCAGGTCTGTGACACCCGACGACCAACCACAACACTGTGATAGGACAGACTCTCAGGCAGAAGGGGGGGGGGGGGACTACCAGAAGTAAATGAGACCAAAGAGAGTAAGAGGCTGTTTGAGTCGAGGCTGAGAAATGGAGAGCAGATGCTCGTCATGGGTTAGGGGGGTGAGGAGCACCGTTAGCATGGACTGAAAAGCACAGGGCTGTCCCTTTACGCACGGCTTTACCTTTAACAAACATTTGCTACAGATGCCTTCTAGTCTCACACAGACAAGTAGAGAAATCTTTTTCTAGAGCTTCTTAGCGTCTCCTGGTTTTTCTGCTTCAGTCGATTACAGCTGATGTGAGCGCCGCGCTGTCACAGTGTCAAACGTTTCAGAGTAGACGAGCTCCAGAACAAGAGCTTTTAGTCATAAAAATAGAAACAGTTTGAAAGGGTAGGTTTGATTCCCCCCCGCAGCTTGATTACTGTCATCAGGAGAACAAACAGGAAGTAAAGGGATAAATAAATAAAGCTGCAGAGCATTAGTTGAAGTTATTAATGTGGGAGGAGAAGAGTCTGTGTTCAGTGAGTTCATGGGAAGTTTATCTGATGACAGACGGACAATCATGGCCAGTGTGATCTTTTTGTTTTCACTGTCTTCACTGCATCCTGTCGTCCTCTCACTTTATCTGTGTCTGAATAAAACCTTGTATCTGCAGAACGTCAGCTTCTTCTTCTTAACACTCACATCGTGTGTGTGTGTGTGTGTGTGTGTGTGTGTGTGTGTGTGTGTGTGTGTTCACAGAGCCACAGTATTTCCAGGTAACACTTCACACTTATTCACAATGAACTATCATAGAGTCTCTTGGTAAAACTCTAATGTTTTATTCTTCCCGATCATATTCTACGACCACTGGATCGTGACTGATGAGAACCAATCAGGAAGAGAACGTCTGCGTCATCGTTTACTAAAGTCTCAGTTTCTGTTCAGACTGAAACACAAACCCAGAGTTTTCAAACTGAAACGAGACCAGTTCACACACGTCTCTGATTCAGAGGCTGGAAACTCCACCAGGCGTAACCATAGCAACAGTGATAGGTTTTAAAACTAATTGTCAATGTGGGCGGAGCCTAGGACACTGTGATTGATAAGTATCCCATAACACTTTATAGCAAACTGAAAGACTGATGCAGAAACAAACATCTGTATTATCATCATTATTAACATCTGGAACACGTTACACTGTTCTTCACTGTGAGACTCGTCCTGTAGACGTCTGGTTAATGAACATCTATCAGTTCTGTGGTTCTGACCGAGGCAGCATCCTGATGTCAGGTTTTAACTTCAGGAGGAACCTGAAGCCTCACTTCTCTCATTCCTGTACATGAACACATCACTGCAGCTGCTTTACACTGTAACACAATCAATGAACCTGCAGCAGAGCCACACTGTTATATACCATCATATATTATACATATATATGATCATATACAATCTATGTTCAAACATTAATGTACTTTCCTAAAACACTCCTGGATCTGCTCCAGAATCTAATGAGGTCTTCTCTGGGATCGTGACTCGCCCCAAACATGGAAACCTCATAGAGACACACACACACACGCACACACACACACACGCACACACACACACGCACACGCACACGCACACACACACGCACACGCACACACACACACACACACACGCACACACACACACACACACACACACACACACACACACACACACACACTGTGTTCAGGTGCAAAAACAAAGGAAGGCTGCACAGAAACTCAACCCCACCACCACCACATAAATGGATCATTAATCTTCCCTTGTTCACTTCCTGTGTTGCCTTCATGCTATAAATCAAACGAACATGATGCCAGTGAACACAACACAAGCAGAGTTACGAGCAGATCATTAGGAAGAGCATCCAATCAGAGAGGGCCATCACAGTGGGGATATTAAGAAGCTCTGC
Source organism: Verasper variegatus (assembly GCA_026259375.1). Taxonomy (NCBI): domain Eukaryota; kingdom Metazoa; phylum Chordata; class Actinopteri; order Pleuronectiformes; family Pleuronectidae; genus Verasper; species Verasper variegatus. The sequence continues at coordinate 27,469,459 of CM048040.1, read as the reverse complement.
AAACGTAAAATTATTTACTGCAGAGAAACATCAAGATTCAGATCTGAGTCCTTTCTGAACGTTGAACTCTTAAATCAGAGAAATACGATTCTGCAGAACCTCATGTCGAATCTGGATGTTTTGATTCAGCTGCTTTTATTTTGAAAGAACAGGCGCTGATCATGGTTAATTCATCTGATTATATTTTGAAAGTCTGACTTAGTGAGAATAGATAGAGGTTAAAATAGAAATGTGATTCTGTAACTGAACAAAACAACAAGTCACACAATCATGACTGCAAGTCAGTCTCAACTCCCATCATGCCTCTGTGACTGTGTCAGAATATATGTCTCTCTCGTCCCCCTGCAAGCTTCTGCACAGTGTGTGTGTGTGTGTGTGGGATTCACAGGGCAGAGCTGACATTAAATATTTACGGGGTTTTCCCCCCCACTTACTCTCTAACACACACACACACACACACACACACACACACACACACACACACACACACACACACACACACACACACACACACACACACACACACACACACACACACACACACACACACACACACACATTTTGTCACAGACTATGAGATTTAAATCACCCACATCATCTGTTTTAAAATAATTAATTATTATTAATCATTTATGTAGAAAGAACAACTTCCTCCTGCAGTTTTACTTTTAGCTACGAGTTATTTCCTGTATTTCCTGAAACTTAAAAACATCCACATTATTCATGAAGTTCTGCAGAATCTGATTCCTCTGATTTTTGAGGAAGATCATGAGAATAATTACTAAATACTAATGACTATAATAATAATGATCAGCAGATGAATGAACAATTTTTATCTGTAGTTTTCATCATTTGTGCTTTTTAAACATCAGGTTTAAATAAACGATTTCACATTTTCTTGGTTATTTTGTCGCTGTTCTCACTGAATCACATTAATGTTGATTAAAATAAATGAGTAGTTATGTAAATGAGCACATTAATGTCAGCAGTAGTCATTAGTTTAGCGTGTTAGCTTGTTTACTGGCTCCATCTGTGCACTGACAGAGCCAAGTGTCTGTTGACGTGGCGCCAGACGCTTCATCAGCGTCTCCGACCATAGACACTGTGGACGGACAGAGGTGTCAGCTGATCCCCACACACACTGTGTGTGTGTGTGTGACCTTTGACCTCTAATCTGTTAGTCCACATCTGTACAAAAAGGATCCTCTCGAGACATTCTTAAGAGAACACGTTCCTCTCCAAGTGAATGTTCGTGTCAGATGTAATTAACTTCCCTGTGGGTGTTCCTGATAGATCCCCTTCACCAGAACATGAGGTCACTCTGACCTTTGACCCTTGACATCAAATTACCAACTCAACGTTTATACCAAATTTGAAGAAGTTCCCTAAAGACGTTCTTGAGATATCTTGTTCCCGACAATGAGATGGTCGGAAAACCTGAACACATAATGCCTGCGGCCAGCAGGTGTCACCGGCACGGAGACACAACACCACAACATGAACTCTCTTTGCAGACGACGCACACTTCTACGTTCCAGACTCACTTGAACCAGACGTCAGCAGCAGCAACAGATTGATTTTTCTAATTGACACAATTCAGACGATCAGTCACGATTGAACAAGTTCCTCTTTACACGTCTGCAACTTCTCATCCAATCCTCACACCGCCTTTCATTTAGTCGCCTGTTGGTGGCGTCATATCCCCACAATGAGTTTGATTTATATTTCATAAGGTTCACATTAAATCAGCTGATTTATGTTAATGAGTTAACGATGCAACTGAAGTCATGTGACGTGATGAAGAACAGATGATTTCAAGAAAATCTGATTCTGAACCAAGATGAAGTCAAAGTTTCTATCACTGAAATATTATATATGTTTTCTCCTCTTCCTATCTATGCTCCTCCCTCCTGTTTTCTCCTCTTCCTCTCTCCCTCCTGTCTTCTCCTCCTCCTCTCTCCCTCCTGTTTTCTCCTCTTCCTCTCCTCCCTCCTGTTTTCTCCTCTTCCTCTCCTCCCTCCTGTTTTCTCCCTCCTGTCTTCTCCTCCTCCTTCTCTCCCTCCTGTCTTCTCCTCCTCCTCTCTCCCTCCTGTTTTCTCCTCCTCCTCTCTCCCTCCTGTTTTCTCCTCTTCCTCTCCTCCCTCCTGTTTTCTCCTCTTCCTCTCTCCTCCCTCCTGTTTTTCTCCCTCCTGTCTTCTCCTCCTCCTCTCTCCCTCCTGTTTTCTCCTCTTCCTCTCTCCCTCCTGTCTTCTCCTCCTCCTCTCTCCCTCCTGTTTTCTCCTCTTCCTCTCTCCCTCCTGTCTTCTCCTCCTCCTCTCTCCCTCCTGTTTTCTCCTCTTCCTCTCCTCCCTCCTGTTTTCTCCTCTTCCTCTCCTCCCTCCTGTTTTCTCCTCTTCCTCTCTCCTCCCTCCTGTTTTTCTCCCTCCTGTCTTCTCCTCCTCCTCTCTCCCTCCTGTTTTCTCCTCCCTCCTGTTTTCTCCTGTTCCTCTCTCCTCCCTCCTGTTTTTCTCCCTCCTGTCTTCTCCTCCTCCTCTCTCCCTCCTGTTTTGTCCTCTTCCTCTCTCCCTCCTGTTTTCTCCTCTTCCTCTCTCCCTCCTGTTTTGTCCTCTTCCTCTCTCCCTCCTGTTTTCTCCTCTTCCTCTCTCCCTCCTGTCTTCTCCTCCTCCTCTCTCCCTCCTGTTTTCTCCTCCCTCCTGTTTTCTCCTCTTCCTCTCTCCTCCCTCCTGTTTTCTCCTCTTCCTCTCTCCCTCCTGTCTTCTCCTCCTCCTCTCTCCCTCCTGTCTTCTCCTCCTCCTCTCTCCCTCCTGTTTTCTCCTCTTCCTCTCTCCCTCCTGTCTTCTCCTCCTCCTCTCTCCCTCCTGTTTTCTCCTCTTCCTCTCCTCCCTCCTGTTTTCTCCTCTTCCTCTCTCCTCCCTCCTGTTTTCTCCTCTTCCTCTCTCCCTCCTGTTTTCTCCTCCTGCTGTTTTCTCCTCTTCCTCTCTCCCTCCTGTTTTCTCCTCTTCCTCTCTCCCTCCTGTTTTCTCCTCTTCCTCTCTCCCTCCTGTTTTCTCCTCTTCCTCTCTCCCTCCTGTTTTCTCCTCTTCCTCCCTCTGTTTTAATCCTCTCCTCCCCTCAGACCTGTCTGTCTCATCTCTACTCTCTCCTTCCTCCTGAATCCTCTCATCTGTTTTTGTGAATCTCTCTCCTCGTCTGGCTCTCTGAACTCTGACCCTTCACGCCTCCATCTCTCCTCTCCTCCTCTTTTCTCCGTCTCATTTTCCTCAGAACTTCGTATTTGTTCAGAGCGTCGCCGTCTACCACCCTCCACATCCAGACTCCACTTTGTACTCTGCTCTGTCGTTTCCACGGTAACAGAAGACGGAATGATGGGAAATCTGCTGCGGAGTCGACAGTGACACACACACACACACACACACACACACACACACACACACACACACACACACAGTTATGCAAACATCAATCTGTGTGTGACTGAAGTGAGATGTTTTCATCCAATTAGAGCGGAGCAGGAAACAGTAAACTGTCTTTCTCTGTGTGAACCAATCAGACACGAGGCGACGAACACAACAAACACAATGAACGAGTGAAATTAATAAAATCAATTGAAAGTGGATAAATACCTGCTGTCATGTGACATAAGGTTAAAGGTCAATTCATTAACCACGTGAAGAGGTGAGGTCACAACGTCTGTGACATCATCAGCTCAGTAACTGACTGTAATCGGATTACACATGTTCATGTCAGTATTTACATATTTGACTTTATTCTAACCAACAGATGAAATCATTTAAACTTGTAGGTTTTTAATTTAAAACTAGATTCAGATTTTTATAAATGTTAAATATCAATAATAAATGTTTTATTTGTTATTAATACAAATTATCTTTAAAAACCTTATTCGACACGTTCTGTTGACTCCACCTCTCACATATGAATGTCTCTGTGCTTTATGGTGGCTTTTATTGTGGCGGAGGCCCAACAGGAAGCAGCCGGAGCATTTCTAATATTTGTAAATCAAAACTTGAAGAACACATAAATGATGCAAACAAACAAACAAATGGTTGTCAACACATGGTTAGGTTGCTATAGCGACCAGTACATTAACCACAGCGCTCCGCAGTGAGCCACAGAAACGTCATATAGCCTCATTGAGTGACTGCTGACCAATCAGCAACAGAGTGGAGCAGTTGACCAATCAGAACAGACTTCATCAGGAGGGGTCTTAAAGAGACAGGAGCTAAAACCAAGTGTTTGAGACAGAGGCTGAAAAGAGGAGCTGCAGCGATGGACAGTCTGAGGAACGTGATGTGTTTTCTCGTTGTAGTGAACGAGTCTGACTCTTTACGAGTTTCAGGGGTAAACAGTGTTTCAGCCTCAGTAACCGATTCTTCAGAAGTAATAAAACAGAAAAAATACACAACATGCCTCCATACTGCCTATGTGGTGTCTAAAGTTTGAGTGTGTGCAGTTTTCTGGTGTGTCTCTGAGAACATGAACGCGCTCCGAAGAGGACATCAACTTGTTTCCAGTGGAATATGAAAGCCGCGGCTTGTGGACATTGACCACAGGAGCAGGATGGAGGCACGTTATGTTTTTTCAGTTTTATTGGGTCTGAAGAAACCAGTTACTTCAGATTCTGCTGCAACGCTCTTTACCCCTGAAACTCCAGAAGTGTTTTGTGGACTCGAACACTTCACCCCTCCCCCCACCATCACAGTGGTGAGGAGATAATGATGGAAGTTTCATTTTTTGGTGAACTATCCCTTTAATGTCTGCACTCTTTGTTGTTGCTGCTGCTCAGCTCCATGTGCTGACCTGTGGAGATGTTATTGTGTGTTTCCTGTTGCTGCGTCTTTGAGGATAATTATTTATGTTGCTGTTCTTCTCTTTGTGGCGTCTTGTTGTTTCAGAAACATCTCACCGTGCTGGCTAACACAAACACTGTATAATGTCAATATCAATAAATCATCACCTAAATGTTTTAATTCAACATGACTGACTCGTCTTTCATCAACCTGATCATCATTCCTGAAAAATAGAATGTGTTATTATCCCATCTCCCCCTGCTGATCATACAGGGACACGTCTGATCTCTGAGTTAACGTCGTGACCACGGAGGGAAACCTTCGTCTCACTATTCTCCAGCTGAGAGACGACAATAAACCTCACAGCAGGTCGAGCAACAACATCCCAGAGCCGAGGCCTTCATGCTGCTAAGCTAATTAGCCTCAGTCTCAATCTAATCTGTGAGAGGCTTCAAGCTGCTGCTCATGTCGTTCAGCCCGAGGTTATGGACAATAATTAGCACCATTAATTTTCGACAGTGTAGAGGGAGTGGGAGGGGTGGTAATAACACCATTGTGAACAGGGGGAGGGGGAGATGTGAGAGTGATTGACAGATGAAATACACTGAAAATAAAGAAGTGAGTCACAGAGAGGCAGAGTGATGTCACAGAGACAGAAGTGACTGAACTCTGAGGCTGACAGTGACCCCTGCTGGAGACGCTGGATGTCTGTTTGTTGAGAGGTTAATGAACATCCCGCAGGTCGTCAGGCTCAGAGGTCACACTGTCAACCGAGGACGACAAAACTTTACTATCCTCCATAGATGAACTAACGGTTAATTAATACTGTTGTGTCTAAGATTGTTATGGAGCTGCCCACCACTAGGTGGGGCTGCGGATTTGAGACAGTTTTGCATGAATCCAGTTGGTTGCGTAAATAATTTCCTGAATAATCACATGCAAACACTTGAGCACCCTCTAGTGGTTGAAGTTATTATAGCAGGCAGCAGTGCGTGAACATGAGACAAGCTGAGAGCTGGAGGCTGCTGATTGGACGCCTGCTCTCACTCAGCTAATGTGAGAGAATCTGCAGCAGGAGACGTGAAAGATTACAATTAAATCCACGACTGAAAACTCATGAATATCAGAGCGCTGCTGTGGATACAGATGGAAATGTAGCTGTGCACATATGTTCACAACAACCCAACACACAGCCACGGACACACTTACACCAGAATCTCTACCAACTGGTTTTACAGCCACACCAACCAGTAAAGCTTCAGTTTACATCCATGTCTGACTGAAGTTTTCATCAAAGGCCCAACCAACTATTAACGTCACCGCGTATCAACCGTCACTGGGACGTCGCCTCATTGACACAATCACAGATGTTTTACCAGCTGTTCTTCCTGCATATGTTGAACTTGCTTCATAGTACAGGCCCCAGGTCTGACTGACGTTCAGCTCAGACCAATCACAGAACCACCAGCACACCAGCAGGTGCATCATGGGTAAAAACATCAGCTCAGACTCACCCCTGTCTGTCTCCGTCCACCAGGATCCGAACCAGGATCCCTGTGACAGCAACGAGGATTGGATAATGATCGACACTCTCCAGACCTGCAACAAAGACAGAGACACACACAATACGGTTCAAACTGACACACTCTAAGTGTGTGTGTGTGTGTGTGTGTGTGTGTGTGTGTGTACCTGGAAGTCTTAAGTTGACAACACGATCAAACAGGTTCTTCTCTGCTGTCACTCTGTTCAAAACCTGGTTCAACAGCTGCAGAGACAACACACAAGTTTATCATCACACACACACACACACACACACACACACACACACACACACACACACACACACACACACACACACACACACACACACACACACACACACACACACACACACACACACCACTGTTTGTCCTTCAGAGGATTTTCTGTAACTAAGCAACCACACAAGAGTGGCAATGTACTTCCTGGTTACATCACATGACCAGTAGATGTGAATAGTCATGTGACATGTGTGTTTTCAGGTGTGTTAGTTTGGACAGAGATTATTATAATATTATTATATTTTTATTATTATGACCTGAGCCAGTCGTCTGAGCAGCAACTCTGCTGAGGGGCGGGACCAGTCAAGGAAGATCTCAGGAACCAGAGTGACGGTCATCTCCAAGACTCGCAGCAGACTGACGGACAGGTCGAAGCAGGTCGCACACACCTAAACGACGACACATCGGGTGAGTGCGTGAAAAAAAACATCCGTGAATATCAGGAGCTGCTTCATGGAGATAAACAGCAGGTGGCGCTAATTCTCCTGTCTGTGTGTTAATTCTCCTGATTGGTGGAAATATAATGATGTTACAGTCATGTGACTTCTCTGCCTCACTGCAGTCATTTAACTTTTATTGATGCGTCAAAGTTTTCACCTTGATCAAGAAAATAAACGTTTTCATTATATTAAAAGATAAGATTTGAACATCTGGATGGAAACAAACCGACGAACAGATGTTTTACCTTCAGCTGCCGAGTGTCAACGAAGTTTCTCTCTGGACGCTCTGCGGCCTGCTGGATCTGAGAGCAGAGCAGGAGGAGAGAAAAGAAGATGGAAAAAGAGGCACAAGGAAAGAAAGGAGAGGAAAATCAAATAAAAAACATTTTATATTTAAATCTTTTATTTCCCAGAGTCCCTGAAGGTGTCCGAATAACAAACCTCCTGGATCATCCCGATGAACTCAGAGAACGCCCAGTTGAGCTGGTTCAGGACGCTGTTGAGGAACGAGGCGGCCATGTCTTTGTCAACACTCAGCAGCTCCGCCATGTGTTTCTGCAGCAGCAGCGACGGACACGGCTCTAAACCAATCACACAAGAGGAAACAGGTCAACAGACGGCAGAGACATGTCAATCATCATCAGAGGTTAGTGTGGCACTGAGAGATGGATCAGAGGACAGAGGGTTGGAGGACGAAGGACGAAGCACAAAGAGAAGAAGAAGAAAAAAAAGGGAGAAAAGGAGAAGTGAACACAGAGGAGAAGAACAGAGGAGAAGAAGAACAGAGGAGAAGAACAGAGGAGAAGAACAGAGGAGAAGAAGAACAGAGGAGAAGAACAGAGGAGAAGAATAAGAACCTGCACGGATAAAGTGTTTCCCTTTAAATATTAATTATTCACTGTTTCACTTTGTTGACATCCCATAATAACATAAACTTAAATAACATCACATCATCACACACTTGTCTTTTAACTCCTCTGGTATGCGCACACGCGCACGCACACACACACACACACACACACACACACACACACACACAGATGTATTGAACAAACAGGACTCGTTCTGACACTGAACTGACCAATCAGGGAGAGATGATCCTCATAACAGAAATGACCACAGACTGTAAATAAAGACGACGACGCGTCTCCGCTTCCTCCAGAAAAGAAGCTAAAATATCTCAGATACAAATGCTGCCATCTTGTGGTGATGACGTCAATTGCAGTCAGAGTCTGAGCAGCAGTGATCGGAGTGGAGGCATGATATGGAGGTCCCGCCCGTACACGATCTCAACCAATCAGGAGTCAGTGTCAGCTGTCAATCATGACGTCTCAGCCTGTTTTTATATCATCAAATAACTGATTCAAACCAAACTGATCAGAAACACTTGAACAAACATCAGAGAGAGAAGAACGACCTGAAACGACAGAAACATCTTTAAACTTTTATTTAACGTCTACTCTGATTCTTTAGTTTGGTCCATGTCCCGTCTGCTAACATGGAGGAGGCCAGCCACCAGGGGGCAAACCAGAGCTTAATTTCTGGGAGCTGTCGTGTTGTCCATCTTTATTTACAGTCTGTAGAGTTGATGAACAGACTGAAGAACACAGTGAAAAACTTACTCTGGAAACTAGCAACAGACAGATCTCCTGAAAGACATGCAGACGAAAAGGTACAGACACACGTCAGTCATCATGCAGGTGGAGAGAGAGAGAGAGACAGAGAGAGAGGAGAAAATGAAGAAGAAGAGTGAAGCATGCTGACGAACAAAAGTTCAAAGAAACACACGGACACACGGACACACGGACACACACACACACACACACACACACACACACACACACACACAAATGATTACAGTAGTAAATCAAACAGCAGTAAAAATAAATCTGCTGTCGTCAGCAGCTCAGACTGAATTGATTTATTTATATTCTTGAAGGAAATTGACTCTGACCTAAAGGAACGTTCACAAACTGATAAACAATAAAGTTTTCTTTCTGTACTACAGGAACTACAGGGAACCACATGTTATGACAGGAACTACAGGGAACCACCTCACTGACCAGTCACAGGAGAGCCAGCGGCCCCGCCTCTTAAGTCCCAGAAGTCAACGTGATGAGAGAGCGCAAAGTGAGGGCGAGTGAGTCGCAGCCTCGTGCACGTGTAGCTGAGATGCTCTCTCGTTATGATTTCTGCTCGTGTCACATGCACACGTGTGGGTTTTACGTGGGTTTGTGTTTAGACTGACATCACAGCTGATGGTCAGATGTCACTTACTCTGCAGACTGGGCAGGTTGGCGTCCTCAGGTTTGGTTTTCAGGAGGTGAGGAAGACGAGTGTATCTGTATCCAAAACCACAGCCCTGAACAAACACGACAACACAGATGTTTATGACAGAGTCAACACACACACTGAGCAGGGTCAGTGTGATAATCACACTGTCTATGAGGATGTCATACATCCGCAGAACAACATTTAAAACAAACTTATGCTCAATGTTGATACATGTATGGAAACAGACGAAGCCTTCAGTCCGGACTCTACGTTCATTTGGTTGTTCACGTCTTCTGAAAGCTTCCGGTTACAGACAAAACAGAGCGGTACCACTGGAAATCATGGGGGGGGCAGTGTAGCCAATAGTTCAAGTGAGACAAATATAAAGAGACGAGGAAGAAACTTTAACAATGGTGGAAGTTTTTGAGGAGAAACTTAAATAAGGAGGATCTATATGTTGTTCCTTCACTCGGACACCGGGACAGTTACAGATGATAGAGAATTCATCGTCCACGTGTTTAATCACGTCACAGAGGAAATTATCACGACCTCCTCCACATGTTGTCGGAAACACTCCACTATGTGCTGCCCTCTAGTGGATGGATTTCCAAAGTAAAGGACACATGTTGGTAGTATGTGGAAGTTACATATGTATACGTGTGTGAGAGTGTGTGTGGTTGTGTTAGTGTGTGTGTGTGGTTGCGGTTGTGTGCATGCGTGCGTGTGTGTGTGTGTGTGGTTGCGGTTGTGTGCGTGTGTGTGTGTGGTTGCGGTTGTGTGTGTGTCTCACCCTCCACAGTCGGACCAGGATCCAGTTGGTCTGAGCCCAGGGTCTCTGTTCATATGGAGCCAGCAGGTTCCTCATCATGGCCACTCGTCTATAATCAGATCAGATGCGACTCAGATCGTGGATGTTGATTGGTCGTTTACAGCAGCCAATAGCTCCCCCTCGACAGTGACCATGAGTTTAACATTGAAAGTCATGACGACAGCTCTCTGTTGTCAAGGACTCCACCACCTTCACCTACGACTGTGGATTTAACCAATGAATGTGACGGTGTAGCTCTCTATGTACCGGTCGCTAACTGCCAGAATCCATAGTCACTGGGAGGAAGTTCAAAATTACAGAAAGCTTTCTGATTGGACGCTGAATGAGTCGTCAAACAGTGAGAAATGTTTTAGAGGAAGAGAAAACACAGAGATTCAGGTGTAAAAATACCAGGATGTGTTTTATAGTGAGAGAAATGAAGAGTTAACAGACAGATACCGGATTCAACCTGGAACATGAATGATTTATGTCCTTTTAAGGACACGTACGTAGTTTTCTCTGCTGCTGAACCTGTTTTTTCAGGATGTGTTTGTTCTGATAAATAAACAGTTGTTGGTGTTTGAACAGTGAAAACTAGCAGCTGAAACTGTGACGGTCAAACAAACACTCACTGCTCCTCTGGGATCCTCTCCACTGCCCTGAGGGATTGTGGGTAGCAGACGTAGCTGGCGAGGGCCTGCATCAGAGAATCTTTAATGTCTGACAGAAGAGACGTTAAATACAACACGTTAGAGTCGATACCGACGGTTATGCACCATAAATAAAGTGTGTGTGTATGCGTGTGTTCGTGTGTGTGTGTGTGTGTGTGTGTGTGTGTGTGTGTTCCTGTGTATGCGTGTGTGTGTGTGTTCCTGTGTATGTGTGTGTGTGTTCGTGTGTGTGTGTTCCTGTGTATGCGTGTGTGTGTGTGTGTTCCTGTGTATGCGTGTGTGTGTGTGTGTGTGTTCCTGTGTATGCGTGTGTGTGTGTGTGTGTGTGTGTTCCTGTGTATGTGTGTGTTCCTGTGTGTTCCTGTGTATGCGTGTGTTTGTGTGTGTGTGTGTGTGTCCCTGTGTATGCGTGTGTGTGTGTGTGTGTGTGTTCCTGTGTATGCGTGTGTGTGTGCTCTTGTACAGATGTGAGGACCATTTTTAGCCCACAACCTACAGAGTGAAGACATTTTGGCCGGTCCTCACTTTACTAAATATCCTCACTCTAACCCACCGTTAATGGACTGTGTGGGGGTTTAGACTTGGTTTTAGAGTTAGATCAGGGTTAAGCATTTAGTTGTGATGGCTAAGGTTAGGGTAAGTGGTTAGGGAATGCATTATGCCTCACTAAGATAGAAGTGCAAACATGTGTGTGTGAGTGTGTCTGTCTGTGTGTGTGTGTGTGTGTGTGTGACCTGTTCCGACGATGCGTGGATCAGCAAAGTGTTTGGCGAGGATGGCAGCCAGCTGAGTCAGTGTCTCTTCGTAACCTGAAGAGAAGAAGATGACAAACATTAAATCTGTCGTCGTGAACATAAGCTCAAACGGAAAGGTGAGTGTCACACACAGGAAGTGATGTCACTTGAACTTCACAGTGTTTGATACCTGATGATACAGGATGACAAAGCTGCTGCTGCTACAGTCTGTCCTCAATGATTTGAAGGCTCAGAATATTAGGAACAGCAGCAGCCCTGTCTCGTGTGATGACTCATCTGATAGCCACATGCTGTTTTACTGTCACCTAGGGAACAGGTGACCTTGCACACATGTGACCTATGTGTCACCTGGTAGCTCCTCCATGCTGTTGGCGGGGCTGAAGTAGTTCTTCAGGGCGCTGTAAGCGTTCATGGCCACGTTGAGGTAGAATTCAGGAGCGAAGGCGAACAAGGAGCCTGTGTTGTCTGCGTGTTCGATGGTGCGAATGCAAACGCACAGCAGCCAGTACACATCCAGCATCTTCTCCTGCACACACACACACACAGTGATGAGTGTGATGAGCGTGATGAGTGATGAGTGATGAGTGTGATGAGTGTGATGAGCGTGATGAGTGATGAGTGATGAGTGTGATGAGTGTGATGAGTGTGATGAGTGTGATGAGCGTGATGAGCGTGATGAGTGATGAGTGATGAGTGATGAGTGTGATGAGTGTGATGAGTGTGATGAGTGTGATGAGTGATGAGTGTGATGAGTGATGAGTGATGAGTGATGAGTGTGATGAGCGTGAGGAGCGTGATGAGCGTGAGGAGTGTGATGAGCGTGAGGAGTGTGATGAGCGTGATGAGCGTGATGAGCGTGATGAGCATGATGAGTGTGATGAGCGTGATGAGCATGATGAGTGTGATGAGCGTGATGAGTGTGATGAGGAGCGTGATGAGTGTGAGGAGTGTGAGGAGTGTGAGGAGCGTGATGAGCGTGATGAGCGTGATGAGCGTGATGAGCGTGATGAGCATGATGAGTGTGATGAGCGTGATGAGTGTGATGAGGAGCGTGATGAGTGTGAGGAGTGTGAGGAGCGTGATGAGTGTGATGAGGAGTGTGATGAGTGTGATGAGCGTGATGAGTGTGAGGAGTGTGAGGAGCGTGATGAGTGTGATGAGGAGTGTGATGAGCGTGATGAGCGTGATGAGGAGTGTGATGAGTGTGATGAGCGTGATGAGCGTGATGAGCGTGATGAGCGTGATGAGCGTGATGAGTGTGATGAGTGTGATGAGTGTGATGAGTGTGATGAGTGTGATGAGTGTGATGAGGAGTGTGATGAGTGTGATGAGCGTGATGAGCGTGATGAGCGTGATGAGTGTGATGAGCGTGATGAGTGTGATGAGTGTGATGAGTGTGATGAGGAGTGTGATGAGTGTGATGAGCGTGATGAGCGTGATGAGTGTGATGAGCGTGATGAGTGTGATGAGCGTGATGAGCGTGATGAGCGTGATGAGTGTGATGAGTGTGATGAGTGTGATGAGGAGTGTGATGAGTGTGATGAGCGTGATGAGTGTGATGAGTGTGATGAGTGTGATGAGTGTGATGACCTTGGAGTAGATGGTGGCGTTGATCCAAGCCAGTCTCCTGCTGAGGTGATTCAGCTTCTCTGAGAAAACCTTCTGACTCTTCTGCAGCTCGTCCAGGATGTCTGATCTCTGAGGGACACAACCAGCAGGACCACATTTACCAGACTGACACAGGTCACAGGTCACAGGTGACAGGTCACAGGTCACAGGTGACAGGTGACAGGTGACAGGTCACAGGTCACAGGTCACAGGTCACTGGTCACAGGTCACTGGTCACTGGTCACAGGTCACTGGTGACAGGTCACAGGTCACAGGTCACTGGTCACAGGTCACAGGTCACTGGTCACAGGTCACAGGTCACTGGTCACTGGTCACAGGTCACTGGTCACTCTTACAAACGCTTGTGTCCATCAGTCTGATCTGGACTCAGCAGAGAATCACGACCTCACCTGTCTCTGTTCTCACTGGTTCTCACTGGTTCTTAGTTTTATGTTCACAAATGGAAACAGGACTCACTCTTGCGGGGCAGCGAGCGATCTTCTCCTCTGTGTCCTTCAGCGCCACAGCGTATTCATGGACGTCGTCTGAAACCACCACCATCTGCAGGAAACAGGAAGAATGTCCTGATGATCAAACTCCACAGACTCAGTTCTACATGTAAAAAACATGTAATACTAGCAACCATGTAGATTCATGACAAATGTCCATCTTTTATCATTTTCCCATCTATCGAACGTCTTCAAACTTTAAAGCAAAAGGTCTGATTATTTAATGTCTTTCATATTTCAGAGATTCATTAGTGTCCGTTTCCACATCGACATCCTATATCTGCCAATCATCCCCCTGACGACCTGCAGACGACGAGCTCAGGTCGTGACGCTTGGCGGCGGCATGTCAGAGACGAGAACACACCGGTGTGACGTCGCTCACCTTCCCCAGCTGCTGGTGGACGCTCAGGTTGTACATCATCACGATCCCGTCGACGATTTCCAGCAGCGACTTATCTGCCACTGGCTGCTCGGGCTCCTCCACTGGTCGCCCCAGCAACAGGCCATCGTTACCATGGCTACCCTCGACTATGGGACAGAAACAAACAGAACAGAGACTTCAGGTGGACGCTGATCTGAACGCTGCCATCATGATTATGTCCAGAATTCAGTGCTCCAACGCTGCTATTTTCTTTTAGTACCGATCACTATCTGCTCCAAAACTCAGAACCACGAAGCCTCTCAACAACAAAGAACAGCAGTCACTACAAGGCTAATTAGCATTAGCTTGAGCTAAGAAGTAATGAGCTTCATTAGTTATGAAAACTATTAAAACCGTAAACATATGAATCATATAAACATGATGGACTCACTTTCATATCGACATACACCAGTCATCACAAAAGGCTTCAGAAAATCACTCAATAGTGTCACGTGATAAACCTGGGGGCTGCTGGGAAATGTAGTTTTGGATGGATAACAGGAACTAGATGCACGGAAATTAGTATCATGACCTGATGTTCAAAAACATCTCCTGGAGTCATTCTGAACTAACGTCACTGACACTGGGACAACGGCACATGAACATTTTCACTCAAGTTAATTTCTGTTATCACCTTGTAGATGTTTAGCTTGATTATTTCTACAGGTTAGAAAACCGCTATGACTGAACATCTTGCATGTGATTCCATTGCATGTGGCGCCTTCAGTTACTCACTGTCCTCCTCCGTCCTCTGCTCCACAGTCAGTGTGCGAACCTTCACCTTCTCGGGCTGAGTCAGGGGTCGTCTGGGAGTCATCAGACTGACGGCGGCCGTGCTCAGGAACCGGTTGGCCCGTCCCAAAGTGGGAGAACTCAACCAGCTGGGCCTCGCCAGAGCTCCACCCATCGCTGCACCGAACGGCCTCTGATGAAAAAATGACCACACAACACGAACTGAGGAAAATGCCATCAGGTGCTGACGTCTGAGATATAATAATAATATCGAGATTCATACATCATCTTATTTATTTTTTAATTCAATAAAATATAATAATAATGACAACGAAGATGCCTGTGGACAAACCTGTGCTGCTCCGCTCTCCTCGTCCTCGTCCAGGTCGTCCATTGATGCGGCCTGAATCTCTGCAGGGTCGATGATGATGTTGGCTTTACTTGCCAAATCATCTGGTGGATTAAAGGTACGATCAATCAATTATCAATTTAATAATTTATAAAAACAAAATCAATTAACTAATTGTTGCAGCTATAAATAAATCAGAAAATATTTATGATTTATGTAAATATATAGAAACACTGATGTAAATACAGAGAAAAGCTGATGGAGCTTCCTCCTCTCACAGGTTCAACACAGTGTGTGTGTGTGTGTGTGTGTGTGTGTGTGTGTGTGTGTGTGTGTGTGTGTGTGTGTGTGTGTGTGTGTGTGTGTGTGTGTGTGTGTGTGTGTGTGTGTGTGTGTGTGTGTGCGTGTGTGTGTGGGTGGGGGGGGGGGGGGTCCCCACCCTCACTCTAACTCTCATTCACCCACTCATTCAGTACAGAGAGCCCGGCCCGGCCCGGCTCCACTAGCGGGTCCCCAACTATAACAGCGCTCTTTTATGCAGCGTCAGAGGAAAATCGACCAATCCAATACGAGTCTCGCACTTGTGGAATTATCACGAGATGTAGTGAATCCACGAGAAACACCCTGCTGTTATAAATCCATATGATGGCGCAGCGCCATGTTCGATTCTTTCGGGAGAGCCCTGGATCAGTGAACTAATCAATACACAAGGTCAAGTTTACTGAACAACAGGCAACATCGGAGCATCAGCTTCAATTGATGAATATTTCACTGAGTCACTGATGAGGGCATTCATCAAACCTTGATTCAATTTAGAGAGAGGAGAAGGATGGAAACGAATACTGATGAGAGGAGGGAGGGAACGAAAGAGGGAGAGAGGAAATAACGAACTAGCAGATCCAGAGAACTGAGGACAGTTCTCTGGATCTTCTCTGGAGGATCAGACTCAGTTTCTCCTCCTCCTCCTCCTGAGCTCCTGTATAGAGTCTAAATCCAGGAGCAGTGTGAACACAGCAGAGGATCCTCCACTGATTCACTGAGTGAGTGGGGGGGGGGGGGGGGGTGTGAGGAGCTTCTAACACGGGACACACACATGAAGAAACTAAAACAAATGTCTCTGGTGAAGAAGTGCTGACACACACGATGAAGACACAGACGAAGATGTGAAGAGAGTTTGTGGTGATCAGAGCTGACGACGGTGTCAGGTGATGTAAACATGATCACATGACCTCTGCAGCAGAGGTCACACGTGACTTCTGGTTCACAGACAGTCTCCAGAGGAAACATGACCCATTCTACATACATGACACATGTCAGGGAAGACTGTGAGACTGAACGGACTGAATGACATTACAGTGATGGTGCTTTACACTAATATTTTATAAACATGAACATGTAAAGTCGCCTGAACACAAAACAGATGATTCACTTTTTAAAGGTTTGACTTTGTTCAGGTTGATTTGATCTCAGTGAGAAAAACAACACAAAGCAACAGCTCCCTCTGGTGGAGAAAACACTACAGTGTCATCATCTTCATCATCACGATGAGCGTCTCTTCTTTTCTTCGTCATCATTTAAACTGAGACACAAGAGTCAGAGCTAGTATACCTGCCACAAGACAGGTACTGACCAACCAGCCAATCAGAGCACAGGTACTGACCAACCAGCCAATCAGAGCACAGGTACTGACCAACCAGCCAATCAGAGCACAGGTACTGACCAACCAGCCAATCAGAGCACAGGTACTGACCAACCAGCCAATCAGAGCACAGGTACTGACCAACCAGCCAATCAGAGCACAGGTACTGACCAACCAGCCAATCAGAGCACAGGTACTGACCAACCAGCCAATCAGAGCACAGGTACTGACCAACCAGCCAATCAGAGCACAGGTACCACAGAGAGAAGTATGTACAAACCTTTGAGTGTTTTCTTGAGGTGGGAGAGGAGCCCCCCCAGTCTCTGCAGGTCAAAGTAATCCACCTTCCCATTGTAGAAGAGCTGAGGGGGGACGTACGCCTCTGAAACAACAGCAGAGAGAGAGGTGAGAGAATGAGAAATAAACAGAGTGAGAGAACTAGAAATAAAGAGGAGAGACAATCAGAAATAAAGTGAGACAGAGAAATAGAGTAGAGAGCACAAGGAATAAAGAAGAGAGAGGGAACTAGAAATAAAGAGAGAGAGAAATAAAGTGATAAATAAAATGATTATCACTGTTGTCGTACCTTCACTCCTGACGCTGCCCTGAGTCTTCCTGTTCCCGTCATCCCAGCAGGTTCTCACCGCCGTGATGAGGCGGTGCAGGAAACACACCATGTACTCAGGAGGACACAGAGCTGTGGGGTGCTGCTCTCACACACACACACACACACACACACACACACACACACACACACACACACACACACACACACACACACACACACACACACACACACACACACACACACACACACACACACACACACACACACACACACACACACACATTAAAACAACTGGTGGAAAAGTGAGTGTAAATTTAAAATGTTTATTTTACACTTAGTATTAATACTTTTAAAACACTGAATGATCATCTCCAAATATGTTTGTGTTGCTCTGCTTGTATTTACATTTGTACGACAGGCCGGGCAGCACCTGAGACTCTAGATTATATAGTGATGAGTGATTTCAGACCATGTCTCCTGAAACACGTTTCAAAGAGGAGGATGTCCAGGTGTAGGCGTAGAACTAAATACAGGGCTCTTATTTTGAAGGCAACACAGCCCGCAGGTACATCAGTCGCTGTACCGTCTGTTTTGGTTTACATGGTGTGTTGTTAAGTTGTGTTGTTGTGTCGTTAGTGACGCTCACCCCTCTGTTACTGGCATTCTCCTGCAAGAACTTCCTGAACTTGTTGAGGAAAATATAACGAGACGCTTCTCCCTGAAAGATAGAGAGAGGTGACGTCTGCACTCTCTCACACAACACTCACTCACACTTATTAAACACAGTTTGTGAAGCAGCAGACAGTTATGATGGTGAATGATGAAGACGTCTGTCATATGCTGTGATGAAGATGAAGAACATACCATCGTTTTGTCTTTGTTATTAAGCAGCAGCCTCAGGATTTGAACCTGCAACTCTTCCACCACTGCAGCAGACACACATGACATAAGTTCAGCTGGGATCACGTCATCAAACAGATATGTCAACAGAAAACTTGACCTCTGACCTTCTATCCTCTTCTTCAGTCTCTGACAACCTCGCTCATACGCTCGACGCCTCAGACGCTCGTCTGCACTCTCATCTTTACACTCCCGCTCGTCTTTACCCTGAGAGGGAACATATACATGTATATACCATTAATCAATGCACCTATACATAATCAATATATCAATCAATAAAGATAGTCACTGATCCTCTTTATATACAGTCACTGATGGTCTTTATATACAGTCACTGATCGTCTTTATATACAGTCACTGATCCTCTTTATATACAGTCACTGATCCTCTTTATATACAGTCACTGATCGTCTTTATATACAGTCACTGATGGTCTTTATATACAGTCACTGATCCTCTTTATATACAGTCACTGATCGTCTTTATATACAGTCACTGATCCTCTTTATATACAGTCACTGATCGTCTTTATATACAGTCACTGATCCTCTTTATATACAGTCACTGATGGTCTTTATATACAGTCACTGATCATCTTTATATACAGTCACTGATCGTCTTTATATACAGTCACTGATCATCTTTATATACAGTCACTGATCGTCTTTATATACATATATAAAGCTTGGTTTTACCTCCTTGTCGAAATGTGTTGGCCACCAGGTGGTGGGGATGAGCTCTTCAAGCCCCGCCTCCTTAACCCTCAGAGGAGTCTTGATGTAGAAGAAGACGACAGATCGCAGGACATCGAACGTGAATCAGTGTTAAAGAAAAACTGTCTGATACGTCTAATAGAGTATTTAAGGTTATATAATTAAAGTTATATAAGAGGATATAAGACGTTGTTGAGCAGGTACTTCCTGGACTTCTCATGATGCAGGACGGCCGTGGTCAGACGCAGGTAGTGGATCTGAAACACCCGGGGACATCATCAGTCACACACTGATACTTTCAATAATCAACTGCCACAGACTACAGCTCACAGGTCCAGGTCCACATCTGTCCTCTGACCAACCCTGTCCTCTGTCCATAACTATCCTCCGTCCATCCCTGTCCTCTCACCACATCTGCCCACACCTGTCCGTCCTCTGACCACCCCTGTCCTCTTTCCACATTTGTCGTCTGACAAAATATGTCCTCTGTCCGACCCTGTCCTCTGTCTCAGGTTTGGTCCTGGACCTGCTCACCTACTTGTTCTTACCTGGAAGCCGAGGTCAGGGATGATGGGAGAGAACCGATAGGCTCTGAGAAGTGACATCATCAACTGCTTCAGACACTCGTTCACTTCATAGTCCTTGAGAAAGACAGAGAGGGACAGACAGACAGACAGAGAGAGAGAGAGGAGAGAGAGGACGGACAGACAGACAGACAGACAGACAGAGAGAGAGAGAGAGAGGGACAGACAGACAGACAGACAGACAGACAGACAGACAGACAGACAGACAGAGAGAGAGAGAGAGGGACAGACAGACAGACAGACAGACAGACAATATATCAATTAATTAATCAATCAATTAATTAATGAATAATACATAAAACTTCCCTCAGATTAAAAACACTGACATCATCTCCACTGAAAACAGAGTTGATTCTTTCTAATATTAGATTTTTCTGTGCGATTAAATCACCTCCAGAAATAAATAATCATCAGTTCAACTGTGAATCACACAAACATTTAAAATCATCATCTGAGCGAAGACCAAAACTGGAGCATAAACATTTACAAAGATCCGCTTCAGATTTTTAACTTCATTTCACACATGTTTCCTCAACCTCCACAGAGGAGAGGCTGCAGCCCTTTGAAAACAGCACAGCGCCCCCCACTGGCTGAAGATCACCTGCACAAGCCACTCCCTCCTCCAGTACCTTCACGTTGATCCTGATCCACTTCCTGCTCCCTGTCCTCCATGTCTACCTCTGCCTCCTGTGTGCGTGTGTGTGTGTGTGCGCATGTTACCTCCATCAGCAGCCAGAACAGGTCCAGTAGTTGTTGTATCAGTGGATGTTCATCAACTGAACCTCCTCCCTCCAGAATCCCCAACAGGAAGTTCATCAACACGTCCTCCACCAGGTACACCTTACACTGAGGACAGGTATATAAAAAACATTAAACAGTGGAGACATGTCTGATGGGATCATGATGAAATCCCCAGGACAACAGAGACAGTTTGTCCCTGTTCTGATGACGTGGTCTCAGAGACATTCAGCAGCCTCCTTTCACGTCTCATCACAAACATCAGAAACAACACGTTAAATAAAAGATGGAAGAGGATTTTCACCATGAGAGGAGCAAAGTGGTTGAAGATGTGAGCCAGAGTGACGAGGACTGTCGGTTCTCCATGAAGACTCCACATCGCACAATCCGTCTCCAGCAGCCTGTCTTCCTGCAGAGAGGACACAAGGACATCAGGGTCAGAGGTCACAGAGACATTAAAGTCCGATGTCACAGAGACATTAAGGTCAGAGGACAAAGAGACGTCAGGGTCAGAGGACGTCAGGGTCAGAGGGCCGAGAGACATTAAGGTCAGAGGACAAAGAGACGTCAGAGGACGTCAAGGTCAGAGGGCCGAGAGACATTAAGGTCAGAGGACAAAGAGACGTCAGGGTCAGAGGACAAAGAGACGTCAGGGTCAGAGGATCGAGAGACATTAAGGTCGGAGGACAAAGAGACGTCAGGGTCAGAGGACAGAGAGACATTAAGGTCGGAGGACAAAGAGACGTCAGGGTCAGAGGACAGAGAGACGGTAAGATGGAGACACAGAGACATGGAGACGTACCTGAGTGTCGATGGAGCTGCAGAGGACGTTCTTGATGTATCCAAGCAGCTTGTGAGCTTTCAGCAGGTCAGAAGTCGGAGGGTTCTGCAGCGGCAGGTAACCATCCACAGGATACGTGCACACGTGCACGTTAAAGACAAACACACTGAGCTGATGCACATGCATGAGGGTCAGAGGTCAAACACACACATTAACACACACACACACACACACACACACACACACAGTGAAGGATATCGCAGCGGCCTGCTGCCGAAGTTAAATGCCACTGACTCTTTAAACGACAAACTGATGGAGGGAAAGTAGGCGACGCCCGGACCCGTCTTTATGTTGGTGAAAGCTGTGCCCAGAGACTGTCCATTCCTGAGGACAGGAAACTGTTAACTTAGCTTAGCATAAAGACTGGAAACAAGGGAAACTGTTAGCTTAGCATAATCAGATCACAGATTGACATCTCATTTATTAACAAATACACATGTTTATAAATGAATAAATACTTTTCTGAAGGTAATTTTTTTTGACCTTCTATGTAAAGAGCCTTGAGATAATGTATATTATGATTTGGCACTAAACAAATCATATTGAATTGAATATAATATATAAATAAATGAATGAAATGTTTTCTTACAAGCAGAATGTGATGGTTCCTTCGTCCAGGTCGATCAGACAGCTGACGATGTCTCCTGCCGCCCACGACTGAGAGGAAACATCAGTCATCAATAATCATCTCAGTGTTTCATCTAGTGTGTGTGTGTGTGTGTGTGTGTGTGTGTGTGTGTGTGTGTGTGTGTGTGTGTGTGTGTGTGTGTGTGTGTGTATATATAATTGTACGTAGCAGAAACAATGCGTATGTAGACGCTCAGGTGTGATCTCACCTTCCCGTAGTTTGTGGTCGTCACGTTCCACTTCCTCACTCTGTTTCCATCGTACGCATAAGAATCAGGTGTGTCACCTACACCCTCCTGACAGGAACACACACAGTTAAACATATATGTACACACACACAGTTATACACATGCACACTCTGTATTGTGTGTATACCTCCTGGTTAAAGCGACAGTTCAGTGTACACCAGCCGATCTGCATCAGACCCTGTGACGAGATCAGAACCTCGTACGCCCACTTCCCTGCAGAGAGAGAGAGTCACATCTGATATGTTTACATTTTATATATGTTATGAGGTATGTATGTATGTATATCATATATGTTATTATATATGTATGCATATATTATATATGTTATGTATGTATGTGTGTATACACATAAAACTTTGTATTGTGTGACAATGAAGACAAACTGAATCATGTGATGTGATGGTCACATGACCACAGAATAAAGCATGTTACCTTTATACACACAAGTGGTGGCTCTGATGGAGCTGAAGTTGCTGTGACCTATGACCTGAAGACACATAACATTAAAAACATAGTTCATGCAGAAGACACACGGGGGCTTCAGGTAGAGGATCGTCATCATCTCACCCCGAGCAGGTCGTCATCGACAAACAGGAGACCTTCAAATCCACTGGTGTGATCGAGGACGACCGGCTGAGGTCCCAGACGACCCTCCACAGGCTGATCTG
This sequence comes from Verasper variegatus, assembly GCA_026259375.1. NCBI lineage: Eukaryota > Metazoa > Chordata > Actinopteri > Pleuronectiformes > Pleuronectidae > Verasper > Verasper variegatus. The sequence goes on along the minus strand of CM048040.1, from coordinate 27,446,738 downwards.
ATCGTACACACAGAGACACATGTTAGAACATGTAAGAACGACACGTTACAACCACACGTTCAGTGGATCTGAATCATGTTGATGAAGAAGAAGAGATTCATCTGTTTTCAACTTACCTCTGATCTCCTCTGAAGGTTCTTCTTCTGACAGAAGGTTCTCAAGGTGGCAACCAAGATCCTGGAAACCAAGAGGCTTCCTGAGAGGAGGAGAGGAGAGGAGAGGAGAGGAGAAGAGAGGTTTGGTTTCAAAATCCATTTATTCCGAATTTCCAGGGACAAATAACCCTCCTTATCTCAACCACCTAATGTAAAACTACAACCCAAAGTTAGTAAATAATAATGTTCCCTTTCCATATATACGTATATGCACATATACCTACACACCTACATAGCCACATATATATATATATATATATATATATACACACATACATACACACACATACATACATACACATTTACGTATGTACATACATTTATCCATACAGTAATTTTCCAGTTTAGAGATTACTAGTTAGTTCCCCATCCTCCCCCAGTGAGCATAAAACCCCCCCAACAGCCCATATATGACTAAAAGCCAGCACATTGTCTATCATCTTGTAGTAGGCGTATTCCACTTTGATTCTGGCTTTCAGAAACCCCACTAGCATTGGTGCTGGATGTATGCTGCCATTGCTCAATGCCTGGTTCCTGCGTGTTAGCCAAATGGCTAGCTTTGCAGACCCAGATACAAAATTTAACAAGTTGTGAATAACTTTCCTTTTTGCTGAATACTTCGGCCCATAAATGAACAACCCAAATGAAAATACCTCACCCAAACCCTGAAACCACCCTTTTAACAAATTAAAAAGTGCTTCCAGCCGAGGGCACTTAACAAATAAGTGTTCCAGTGTTTCAGCTTGCGAACAGAAAGTGCACCCCTCCCCCAGCTCCGGATCAAGGTGTGCTCTGTATCTGTTTGTAGCTATCGCCCCGTGCACTACCCTCCACTGGAGGTCTGCTGTCCGTTTTTCAATGGGCAGCTTGTACAAGGACCGCCAGCTGCCTTTTGGAGAAGCATCCGGCTCCAGAAGTCCAGTCCACCTTGACTCTCTCGTCCCTTCCAGAGAGTGCAGGTTGCGAACTTTTACGCAGGTCTGGTAAACTGACTTTTTCCCAATAGTTTGAAGGTTGCCAAGGTGAGGGGTAGGGAAGGACAACAGCTGGCCAGCCCCCCCCCCCCCCCTGCCACTCCCCTACAGCTGGGGTGATGGACAGGGAGGAGAAACTGTATTCTGATTCTTCGCTCCACTGGTCACACAGAGCAGGGTTTTTTGCAAAGGCTCTCGTGGTTTGCGGCGGGGCGGCACAGACCTCCTCCAACACTTTACTGATCAGTCTGATGGACGTGATGTTGCTTCTCTCTCTCAGGGTGTCCACGATGTTGCGGTCATCCTCATCAGATGGCCCAGTTTGGTGCAGCCAGCTCGTCTGAGGCTGGTCCTGAGGCTGGCAGACTGTAGTACTTCCGACCTCATAAGGTTGTTGGTGAACAGAGGTTCCTCAAAAATCCACAGTCCAGGTGTCACATTGTTATCTCTCGTGAAACGAAACATCTGCCATGCCTCTATCACCGATTTGTAAAACGGGGTCAGCCCGGTGAGATCCATTCCCTCGGGTCGTAGTAGGAAAAGATGTTTGTCATATCCCAGGCTACCAGCTCTCTTCAGCAGCAGACGAGCTGCATCGCACCATCTCGGGCCACAGTTATAAAGTAGTCTTTGCGCTGCCCGTAATCTAAAAGCGGCAAGCTTGGACTGGACATCTACCAGCCCCTGCCCTCCTTCAACCACGGGCAGATAGAGGACTGCTGCCCGAACCCAGTGTTTGCCAGACCAGACGAAATCTACTATGGCTCTTTGAATTCCTTCCAGGAGTCCTCTAGGTGGTGACAGTGCCGTAATTCTGTGCCAGAGAGTCGAGGTGACCAAACTACCGGCAACCAAAGCTCTTCCCCTGTATGACAGCTGGGGTAGCAACCATTTCCATTTAGACAACCGCGCACACACGTTCTCCTTCACTCCCTCCCAGTTTTGTTTTAGAAACCCCTCATTTCCCAAAAAGACACCCAACACTTTTAAACCCTCTTTTCCCCACTCAAGACCACCAGGCAGACCTGGTACTGCCTGACCTCTCCACTGTCCCACCAACAAAGCCTCGCTCTTTTCCCAGTTCACCCGTGCAGAGGAAGCCTTAACATATAGTGAAAGTGCTTCTTGTAAAGTAAATACGTCCTGTTGATTGGAGACAAAGACAATTAAATCATCTGCATGTGCAGAAACCGTAAGGGAATAATCAGGATCTGGGAACCCGGGCAGCGAGAGACCACTGATCTTACCCCTCAACCTGCACAGCAAGGGCTCGATGGCCAGACTATATAGCTGCCCAGAAATGGGACAGATTGGTCGACTCAGCCCCGTCCCCATCTTTATCATACATTGTGCACCATTATATAATAGACGACACCATGCCAGAAAACCATCACCTAAACCAAAAGCTCTTAATGTGGCAAATAAATAGGAGTGATCTACCCGATCAAAAGCTTTCTCTTGATCTAGGGAAACAATTCCACAGTCGAAATTATAATTATTACATCTGTCAATAAGATCACGAATCAGAAAAATGTTGTCCATGATTGTCCGTTCTGGAACGCAGTACATTTGATCTCTGTGGACAATCGTCTCCAACATGTTTTTAAGTCTGTTTGCCAAGGCCTTCGAAAGTACCTTATAATCCGTGCACAGGAGAGCAACGGGCCTCCAGTTTTTGAGTAAGGCCAAATCTCCTTTCTTTGGCAGCAGGGAAATGGCCGCTCGCTGACAGGAAACAGGAAGTGATCCTGTTCTCAGGCACTCCAAGAAGACTCCATGCAGGTCCGGACCAATGATGCTCCAGAACCTCCTTAGAAGATCATTGGCGAGACCATCAATTCCTGGAGCTCGTCCTGCTGCCATCTGGTTTATGGCATCTGTCAGCTCCTGTAGAGTTAGCTCAGAGTCGAGGGCAGCTTTCTCCTCAAGGCTGAGCTGCGGTAGTCCCTGCAGCAGTTCGTCACGGCACTCCATGCTGCAGCTTTCTGCACCAAAAAGGTCAGTGTAAAACTCTGACGCATGTCTCCTCATCTCGCCTGGGCTGGTGGTTATTCTGCCCCCTGGGAGTCTGAGGCAGGTCAGCTGTCTCCTCTGCGCCACTGATCTCTCAAGATTGAAAAAAAAGCAGTGGGCGCATCCATGTCTTTTAGATGCAGAAACCGAGACCTTACCAGAGCTCCCTTAACCCTCTCCTGCAGGTATGAGCTCAATTTCAACTTTTTTTCTTTCAGTAACGTTTGATCTGTACTGGTGTCTGCAGCTAAGCCCTCCTCTATGTTTATAATACTGGCCTCTAGTTCTTGAATGACTGCCTTAGATGTGGCAGTGGAGTGGGAGGTGTATTGTTGGCAAAACACGCAAATTTGTGCCTTGCCTATCTCCCACCAGAGCTTTAAGGAACTGAAATCAGTTTTTGTTTTTTTCCACAGTTGCCAAAAGAGCTCAAAGGCTTGACAGAAAGCAGTGTCCTGCAACAGTTTATTATTGAAACACCAGTAGGACTTTACCCTCTCCCCTGGTGAAATTACCAATTCTATACTGACTAGATGATGGTCCGTGAAGCCAACAGGGCTTATGCTGCTATGACCCAGCCTGGATCTAAGGTTTTGTGATATGAGAAACATGTCCAGCCTGGCTGCAGTCAACCTGTTATCTCTGACCCTCAACCATGAATACTGTCTGGCTTGTGGATGCTTGATCCTCCAAGTGTCAACCAGATCATGATGTGCAATGACACTGAGGGTCTTTGATGACTGGGGGTGAGGTTCCTCACTGGTCCGGTCCACAGTAAAGTCCAAAGTACAGTTGAAGTCTCCACCGATAATGAACTGCTCCTGCTGATAATTTTCCAGTTCATTTTCTAGTATATTAAAAAAGCGGACTCTCTCTGCACCTTGATTGGGGGCATGTATACGTTCATAAAGACCAGCACTGTACTTTCTATTTCTGCCCTACCTATTAGCAGCCGCCCCCTTACTACTTCTGAACTGGATATGATGGTAGCATTTATTGTTGTTGTGAACAGGACAGCTACTCCTCCAGTGAGGTTAGAGCCATGGCTTAGGGCATGAGGACCCCCCCACCATAAACCCCAGTCTACTTCATCCCTTGGTGTTGAATGTGTCTCTTGCAAAAACAACACAATGTGTTTCTGAGCAGAGATCTCTGCTATTACTGCTCTCTTCTGACTGTCTCTTCCTCCATTGATGTTTAGCGACCCTGTTTTTAAATTCCTCATAGAAAAATCAGAGCAGCGAGACGGACAGGAAAAATACAGGAGTCAGTGAAGAAGGAGAAACACCATGTGATGCATGATCATTTTGACATACTCCTCGTCTTTCTCATGGTTTTGACTTTTGCATCCTTCCTCATGGTTGTCATATGTTTCTTAAGACGGAAGCGTTTCTTCTCATCCAGCTGATTGAAACTAACCTGTCTCTTCAGAACAGCCACCGATCTAATAAATTTATCGCTGTCTTCAAAGTATTCCTCTGCTTTAACCGCCCTCCCGAAAGTTTCATCCAGAAAGCTGTTAATTTCTTCTAGAGTGTAAAGGGAAGTGTTTCTAGCAGGGGTCCCAAGCGATGATACACTATCTGAGTCTGAGTCTTCCACCATTTCTCCACACAAGACCTGACTGTTTGACAGACTCTGTCCCTCATTGGTGTTCACAATGTGATCTGTGGCTGTGGCATCTGAGGAACCTGCTTCCTCAACATGTTCTTCTGTCTGTGAAACTGCAGCAGCTACAGACTGAGTGGAGTTTTCTACAACCTCAGACACAGGTAGCTTCTTAGACTGACTCTGACCCCCTAAATCCTCCTTTCCAGGCTGTGAAACGGCCGCAGCACTCACAGTCTCATTCACAGATTCTCCACCACTCAGAACTCTGACGCGAGTGGACTTTGCCGATTCGGTGGGAGCGGACTCCTCCGCTTCGGTGCTCGACGTATCCGCCGCCTCTGAGCGAACAGCACCGGCAGTAGCTTGCGTGCCGCTGCCGTCACCTGCCGCTTCATCAGGTCGCTGTTTATGCGGACACAAGAAGCGTTTATGTCCAATATCTCAGGCTCCCGGAGCTGGTGTACACCATGTAGTGACCGTCACCATATTTGACTCTGAAGGACACCTCCAGAGTGTTCGTGGGTGAGTCCAGGAACATGAGAGCCTGTCGCCTCAGGGACTGCACGTGCTTCAGTTTGAGGTCCTTACAGCCGAAACTCAGCGTTCTGAAACTCAGCGTTCTGAAACCGCTAGAACATTTTCCGAACCTGCGGAGCTCAGACTGTAGGAGCTCCTTGGGTATAAATGGCGGAACTCCGGATATCCCGGGAACCGACAGCGTGGAAACCTGCACGAAGCCGTCCCTAATATACAGGCCACTTTCAATCAGCTGGTACACCTGGCGTTCCTCTTTTAAAAACACCACCACTGCTTTGTTCATCCTGGAGGCGAAAACTAAATCATCATGTCCTACCTGTTCGCTGACAGCCAGCAGGACCTCCTCCACCCTAATGTCATTTTCCGGCGGGACTATCCTCACTCCCTGCCGGATTGACGGAGGATGCGTCCCGGGGGACGCAATTCCCCCAGAGACCACCGACAAAAAACAGCGGTCTCTTGGTTGATACTCAAAAACGATATTAATGAGAAAGACTTACCTGTTCATGCAAAGGTAAGATGAGAAAGTACAAGGAAATATCCATAAACAGACCGAAACCCCGTTCAAAACTCCGCGCCACTCACACGTCCACCACCCACTCACTCACACCGGAAACGGGAGGAGGTGGAGAGGAGAGGAGGGGAGGAAGAAGAGGAGGGAGGAGAGGAGGAGAGAAGGAGGAAGAAGAGGAGGGGAGAGGAGGAGAGAAGGAGGAAGAAGAGGAAGAGGAGGAGGACGACGATGAAGAGGAGAGGAGAGGAAAAAGAAGAGGAGGTCAAATACACTTTCTTCATACAACATGTGTTGTCAGTAAACCATGGTTTCCATGGGAACAGGGTCCCTCTGATGAACATGAACCACTTACAAATACCTTTAAACATGAGACTCACAGACCGACCATGGAGCAACTGACCGCTACAGACAGAGCAGGCTGCCTGTAGCAGTCTGTGATGGTCCATTAGGTCTGTGTCAATTTGTGTGATGAGACAGAGACGAGTGTTTAAGTTCAGTCTGAAGAACCAGAGTCACACACGACCTCAATCTGTGTCACTTATTTTTACACAGAAAAGGATCCGACAACATGTGAAACTCAACCTGCTCAACTGTGTGTGTGTGTGTGTGTGTGTGTGTGTGTGTGTGTGTGTGTGTGTGTGTGTGTGTGTGTGTGTGTGTGTGTCTATGTATAGAGCGGCTGAAGGTAACATGAATCTGTCTGGCTTAAGGGAAAAGGCCAGTGAAACACTAGTCTCACACACACACACACTTACTGTGACCGAGTTGCTCAACACTTGAACGCGTCAAAGCAAAACAACAAGAGTCTCTGACTGGACAGTTTACCACCCACACAAACTACAGTGTGTCCACATACTTCTGTCACAAACAGCTCAGTTACTTACAGTGAACGCAGGATATATAGTGATCAGTGTGTGTGTAGGTCATGAACATGTGTGTGAGAACAATGCTGTATGAAGCAACAACACAAACCATGTGTGTGTCTCAGAGTTCCGTGTATGGTTTAAAACTTAATCCACCTTTTTCCAGACAAGTGTCACATGACTGTTGACATACATGGTCAGTTGGTTGCTTAGTAACAGAAGTGAAGGTGAAGAGTCAGAGCAGGGATTTCTTTTCTCTGAGCGACGACGAGGTGGAACTGTTACTGACGGGAAGTGTTAGCGACGCTTTGTGTTCACCGCTGGTCGTCGAGTCATGTGACTGATGAGAACCAATCAGGAAGAGAACGTCTGCGTCATCGTTTACTAAAGTCTCAGTTTCTGTTCAGACTGAAACACAAACCCAGAGTTTTCAAACTGAAACGAGACCAGCAGCGTAACCATAGCAACAGTGATGGGGCTTAAAACTAAAACGTGGCTCTGTTGTTCACGGCAACAACAAGCTGTGCCTCTACAGGATGGATGATTGTTACCTGAGCGAGGCGACTGCTGGTCCATGTTTGGTTGAAGGAAACACATGATGGAGATAATCACTGAGCAGCTTCTCATTCACGATACCTGACAACAGAGAAACACACAGTTTACTGTTAACACACACACACACACAACAGACACACACACAACAGACACACGCAGTGCTAGTGTGGCTCCGTCTATTTCATGAAGAGCCCACTGAAGCTAGAGTCCCAGCACATGAACCGTCAATCAAACCCAGGACTGACTGTCAGTCAACATCAATCAGATCAATGAAACTGTTCTAAACACAGTACGTGTGTACGTCAGAAAATAACAATACTGTCTCTGCAGTGTGTGTGTGTGTGTGTGTGTGTTACCTGTAGCTCTGGCCTTGTCACTGTCTGATGACAGTCTGTAGTTACGGCGAGTCAGAGCGGTGCCTCCTCCTCGAGAGCTCATCCTGTCTGACAGGGTCAGCTGCCCCCCCTACAGAGAGAGAGTACTGTTAATACTGTACTACACACAGTACTACTGTCATACTGCATTACACACACACATTACTGCAGTCATACTGTACTACACACACAGTGTGTATATACTGTACTATACAAAGTACTAGTCATACTGCATTACACACAAAGTACTAGTCATACTGCATTACACACACACATTACTACAGTCATACTGTACTACACACACAGTACTAGTCATACTGTACTACACACAGTACTAGTCATACTGTACTACACACACACACACTTCAAAGAGAGAGTACTGTTAATACTGTAGTACACACATTACTACATATCGTTACTATAGTAACTGTGAGTACGCCAGTTCTCACGGTATCTTATGAAGCTAACGCAGCTGTTCGCATGTTAGCTCCCAGTTAAACCAGTTACACCCGGTTCATGTAGCACCGTCTCCCCGGTCACTGTGGGTCGAGCCCGGCTGATCTGGACCGTGTCCCCGGACAGTCCCGGTCCTCGGCTGCTCGGTGTTAGCCGTTAGCTAACAGAAACTACGTGAAGCTAAGGTTAGCACGCACCGCTGGCTTCAGGTCACCGGGCCTCTGCTGCAGCTGTGGCCGGTCACAGTGTCTGTCCTCCGGGCTGACAGCTGAGAGGAGTCCCGCTGATGTCCACAGGAAGAGACACAACCTGGGAACGCCCCTAGGTACGGAGCCTCAGCTGGTCCAAAACTCACGGAAAACCGCGAAGCGAAAATGAGTCAGGTTTGTTTGGACACTTTAACTATAGTTGATATATTATATATTGTTATATTATATCTATTATAATATATTATGTTATATTATATTATTTTAATAAAATGTGTCTATAACTAAAGAGATTCAACTTTAAATCAAACTGAATCCAACAGTCATGTTAAATACTGTTGGTCAGCAGCTGCAGTTCCAGATGAAACAGAACTGAGACACGACGCTCCATCACTTCAGCAATAAATACATGGAGGAGAAACATTTCCTGAAGCTTAATGAGGAATCAGAGACAAGTCGTTATATTAAGACTCTTACTGTTTAGATTAACAAGGAAACCAAATCCTTTTTCTACCTTAGAAGCACAGCAAAGGTATCAGATAGCCGACGTCTTCGTCTTCTACGTGTACAGCTCCTCTTCTTCATCCTGAGATGTTTGTGTTCTTCCAGTTTCACGTCCGTCACGTGTTAGAAACCTCATCAACACGTCCATTTGTTCTCTGGGAAGCTTCCACACATTGTCCTGCTGTTTCCTCACATGGACTCAGGAGGACATGTTACACACATTTTACCAGGAGGCTGCAGGAGAAGATCCAGAACATGTCCAGAGACACTGACTCACACATTTGTTCTCACAGACGGAACCTGCAGAACATGTGAGGAACACGTCAGGACTTCATGTGTGAAAGCAGCTTCAGTCACATCATGTGTTTAAAGAGTTCAACACATCCACTGCTTTATTAATAATTTAATATTTATTGTCAAAAACCATCTGTGTGTAATTACAGTTATTAAGGCATCAGAGTAATGAAAATATAATAAATCTTTTGTCTGAGCTCGAGATTCAAATGCAACATGAAAAATAACCTCTGACCCCTTTTTGGACGTTATCAGAACATTTGTCATCAGGTTTCAAACGTTAGCGTAAGAAAAATGATTTAAAGATGTTTCATAGGAAACGTCGTCACAGACTGAAGCTGCAGACTTTAGTTTTGAAACAAGTCGATGTCGCTGGAGCTTCTTTAACATTTCACATTTAAACCAACAAATATTATACAATAAAATCTTCAGTTTCACATGTAACAAACTATCCATTCTAACTTTATTTAATTCAGCAGCTTTAGTCTGATATTGATTAACTAGCATGAAATATATTGATTAATTGTCAAATATAAAACAGAAAATTCAGTTACCTGTCAAGCTCCAGAATTAAAGACAAACTGATCTCATGAACAAAACTATTTATAGATTAGTTTTCTGATATTTATCTGTCTAACGATCACTCAAATATGATCAGGTATTCTCTTGATTGTCTGATTGAATTGTTAAACATCAGAAAACAGTGAAAAATGTTTCAGATGAGGACATCGTCCAACAGGTCAATGTGACAGAAGACGACGACATCAATTAATCATTCAAATCGTTTCAGCAGTAACCTGATGGGATGATTCTGCGGGTTGATGTTGTGGACATAGACGTGTCCTCACATTCATGTCCAGTGCAAAGACGGACATGATGGAGAAAAGCTGTGTGTGTGGTTGAAGGCGATTGGACGGAGGACGGAGGGCTCGGATTGGCTCTCAGCCCATGTAGGGGTAGCTCCAGTCACGGAGGGGGATGTTTGTCTGTTTCACCACCTGCGGAGACGTCCACCTCAGGACGTAGTGAGAACCTCCAGGTTTGTCGTTGGTCCCTTGATGAGGAGAGGAAGGAGAGTTCAGATGACAGAGCAGCGCCAGCGTCACTGTGACTCCAGGTAACGACTCTCACCTGAAGCTCTAGCGCCGCCAAATGGCTGCTGGGCAACGACGGAGCCGGTGGATTTATCATTGACGTAGTAGTTTCCGGCAGCATATCTCAAAGCGGCTGCAGCTTCATCGATCACAGACCTGCCACACAAAACCCTCAGTGATGAAAACTGGTTCAGCTGTTTCATTATTCTTTCATTTGCTTTAATTTTGTAGCTACTTCAGGTGTGATTGTCTCTGTTCCCATCTGTGTGATAATAATATAATAAAGTGGTTTGGTTTGAGTGACTTTTTTCATCAGAACCTTCTCGTTACCCTCTTGTCCAAACCTCCCTCTGACCTCCCACTGAACTTACTGATCCTGAGCGAACACGGCTCCTGTCAGAGCGTACGGTGACGTGTTGTCAATCAGCCGCAGAACTTCAATGTAGTCGTTGTCAGGATAAACGTAAACCGTCAGAACCGGACCAAAGATTTCCTGCACAACACAAACAACGTTACATGAGCGCACGCACACGCACACCATTACATTGAGTGACTCACAATAAGTGCATCAACCATGAGGGAACAAACCCAGAACAACAAGAATCAAGTGACTACATTAGCTTCAAAACTACAAAGTGCTACATGTAAGTGCAACTTTTTAAAAAAAATTTTATGCAAGTGGGAAGAGATGTCACAGACAACGTCCAGAAAACACGCCCTGATAATGGTGCGTTGCCGCCTGCACCTCATTCATGATGGCGTCCTGTGGGTCCGTGGTCTCGATGATGGTCGGCTCCACAAAGTATCCCTTCCTGTCGTCACAGCGTCCTCCGGCGATGACCTTCAGACTGGCAGACGACTTGGCGTGATCGAGCCACCTTTTAATGCGACTGAATGACTGCAGGAGGAAGAGAGAGAGAGAGAGACGTCAAGAATGAAAAGATCAAAAGAGAGAAGGGAAGTGAAGAGGAAACTCAACCTTGTCGTCGATGACGGCAGAGAAGAAGCTGCTGAAGTCTTCAACAGGCTGAAGAAGATAAACAACGTTAACCTTTAACTGAAGCTGAAATCATTCGTCAGAGAATTCAAACTGTTTCTCTTCATTAAACAGGTTTTAGAGGAGGATGAAGTCCATGCAGCTGAGTGAGAGCTGACGGTGTTTAAATGAACTCACGTCTCCCACTCTGATGTCTCTATGAATGTCCAGGAGTCCTTGTTTGATCTGCGGCCACACGCTCTCAGCCACGTACATCCTCGAGCACGCCGAACACTTCTGACCTCCGTACTCGAACGCAGAGCGAATCGTCCCCGTCACCACGCTCTGGATGTCCGCAGAGCTGTGGACGAAGTGGAAGTTCTTTCCGCCACACTCTAAAAGCATCAGGAGACACGTTCAGTGAACGAGAAGTCACAGGACGCTGAGAGGAAGACGAGTGTGGACAGATGATGGTTTGACCTCCAAACGTTAGAGGTCGTACTCACCTCCTGCCAGTCGAGGGAAAACCCTATACGTGTCTAGGTTCTGTCCCACTTGTCTCCAGAGACGCTTGAACGTTCTGAGGAACAAAATCAGTTTCAGTCACTGTGATGAGTCAGTTTTCAATGATTCCTCAACAGTGAAAATAAAAACAGTTTTTACTGATCTATTAAAGACGCTTCTTACGGGACGCTGCCGGTGAAGTTGATTCCCGCAAGGTGCTCAGAGGAGGTGACGGTGTCTCCGAACACGGGGCCATCAGCTGGGAGGAACTGGATGATGTTTGGCGGGAGACCACATTCCCTCAAGACTCTGTAGACGGCGTAGCTCGCAGACATTGCGGCGTCACTGGGCTTCCACAGAACCACGTTACCCTGAAAAACAACTGGATCAGTCTGTTGATCCTCAAACATTCGTCAGTCCTTCATTAATAATGTTGTAATCAGTTTACCAATAATCACAATCATTGATCTGTTGTCACCACAGCTGACAGAGACCAACGCGTCCACACTCACCATCAGAGTCGGGGTTCCCGCCAGGTTTCCACCAATAGCAGTGAAGTTAAATGGAGCCACAGCTGCTACAAAGCCCTGAGAGAAAAGAAGAGATGAGACCAGCACAGACCTGCAGACGCTCGATCATCTCTCAGGACAAACTCTGCGACCTGCAGAAGAAACTGACGCTGTAATGACACCTCCTCACCTCCAGGCCGCGGTACAGCATCGTGTTAGTGCTTCCCTCTGCGTCAATCGGCTGCTGCCTCTCCAGTTCGACTGCATTTTGGGCGTTGAACCTGAAGAAGTCGATGAGCTCGGCAGCAGCGTCGATCTCGGCTTGGACCACCGTCTTCCCCTGCAGTGTAGAGGTCAGAGGTTAACAAGAGGACGCAGAGCGAGCAGCTCAGTGAGAACGACATGTTGTGTTAAAGGCCCCATACTTTACACCTTTCTGGGACTTCGTGTGAGGTATTGGTAACTAAGATGATGTATCAGTGGTTTAAAGTGGACAAACTGCTGCAGTGTGTATTTCCATGTCCTCTCGCCGTCCTCTCTCTGGAGCTGCAGACCTGCCTCTTGAGCCCCTCCTCTGATTGGCTGACTGCACTTTGAGTGACACGCGACCAGGCCTATCACCGGTCTTATTCTGGTGCATTGACTCTGGTAAACACAGCTGAAAGTCACGTGATGTTTGCAGCTACAGAAAACCAGCCACATATTCAGTCGTTACAACCGGATGTTTCTGAACAGTAAATTCACAGGTTTGGAGGCTGGACTGGTACCGGCTGGGTGGGGCTGACAGACGAGTGCGAACCTGAATGACATCGTACGGGGGAGGAAGTACGAAACGAGACGTTTCTGTTTCTGAGTGACTGTTTTCATACTTTGAGGCCCCCTACTGGCCCCTTCAAGTCATTACAGATAGTAAAACCCCAGAAAATGTACTGTACTCAATATGGACCCTTTAAACTCGCCGTCTGTCTGACTCTGATCAAACTGACTTCACTGGTCTTGTCTCACGCACCTGTCCGATCATGGTCTTGGCGAGGATCTCCGCTCTCCTCGGTCCACTGATGACATCAGCGGCCTTGAACAGGACCTGGGCTCGGTCCTGAACCGGTTTCAGGTCCCACTCTCTCCTCGCCGCCATGGACGCCAGGATGGCTTTGTTGATGAGCTCCTGAGGAGGAGGAGAGCTGTGAGAGGACACAGAAAACACAACAGCTTCTCCTGCTGGTCAGAGTCAGACACAGATCTACGGTGGCCCTGACGCACTGCAACTTAAGAAAACACATGCAAGTGGACAAAACACAAGCAAAGTCAGAAAACAACTTCATCAATTTGACAACAACACATTCCAGAAACGCGCTGTAAATACAGAAAATGACAACTGACATTTTAAAAATACTATTTTAAAATATTTGAGACTGAATCTAAACATCAGGTGTGAAAGGTTCCCCTGTTGGTTTGCAGTGAAAACACTTTGTCGATAGTTTGGACCAATCACAGGAAGTAGAGCCAGCATTAATCAATAGAAGAAGAAGTCTTCCCCTCCGATGATATGTTTGAACCACCAGGACGTTCATTTGGTGCATTTGAATTAGTGTGGAGTACTGTAGAGTACTGTGGTACTTTGGAGTACTGCGGAGTACTGTGGAGTACTGTAGAGTACTGTGGTACTTTGGAGTACTGCGGAGTACTGTAGTACTTTGGAGTACTGTAGAGTACTGTGGTACTTTGGAGTACTGTAGAGTACTGTAGAGTACTTTGGAGTACTGTGGAGTACTGTAGTACTTTGGAGTACTGTAGAGTACTGTGGTACTTTGGAGTACTGTAGAGTACTGTGCATGAAGGTGCTGATGCTGCTCGTGATACCATCGTTACCATGGCAACCAGATGAAGCTTCATTCATTTCCTCCATTCACACAGAAAGACAACTACCCCCCCCCCCAACTGACAACACGCTCACGTCAGACGCCGTCTACAAACCAATCAGAGTCAAGTATAGGTAGACTCCGCCCACGTAGGTGATGACGACAGGACGTACGTTCGTCAGACTAACTTCTTTAGTCCCTAAATTAAAATGTGAAACCAGAACTAACTGATCAGAGGAAACATGGAACAAACACATGAAGCTTCAGACTCTCAGAGGGAACGTCCTGAAACTTTCTTGAGCCCTGAACAGATGCTGAGTCACAGATACTGTTTGGTGTGTTGTATCGTTCTTACCTTGTCAGCATAACAGAACTTTGCCACCTTGTGTGAGTGGTTGAACGGCTGTGAACACAAACACAATCAGTTATTCATGGCTCCTTCTCTCCCGGTGTGAACTGTGTTTGTATCGACTCACTGATAACTGATATCTGACGTCTGACGTCCACACATGTTCGTCTCCCACCACACACGGGATCTCCTCTGTCGCCCCCTTCAGGCCATCCAGGGCCTGAAACACAAGGTCAGGATGAAGCAGGTGTTCACAGACTTTAATCCAGATCAGATTAACGTTACATCCACACGACTAGATTTTCTTTTTAAAGCTCATCATTTCTGCTACAGACACTTGTGGTGTCCACACGACTCCGGAGTTTTAAAGCTGCTAAAACAGAGGTTTGTAAACGCTGCTGGTCCCGTTCTAGACTTGAAAATTCTGAGGCAGCGGGTTCGGGTTTAGAAACGATGACTCCTTCCAGAAAAACAAATGAGGTCATGTGATCTGTGTTTTCAGGCGTATTAGTGTAGACGCAGATTAAAACTGATGGAGACAAAACACTCGTGTGGAAATGACGTCATATGAATGTAACCTCAGTTTTACCTTCAGCAGCTCGACTCTCTCTGAACTCCCCTCAGTGAACGACAGGATGGGCTCGTTCTTCACCTGCACCCCCGCACATGCACTCGTCCTCAACCTACACACACACACACACACACACACACACACACACACACACACACACACACACACACACACACACACACACACACACACACACACACACACACACACACACACACACACACACACACACACACACACACACAGTGAGAGAGGCAACATACTCAGGTTAAAGTTTATCCAGTCGACAAACATCTGATGTGACGCTGCGACCAGGTGAAGGTCGTCTGTCTCGCAGAAAAAAAAACTCAGGACTGAAGCCAAATGTGTATCAGCACGTTGCCATGATGTGAACTCCTCAAAGACCTGATTCCAGAGGCTCCACATGTCGTCATCTTCTCAGACTACATTTCTAGCAGATAAATATCCAGACAAATTGGCAACAACTACAGCCAATCAGAGAGCGGGACAGGGTGAAGGTGCTATAAAGATCGTAAAGTGAGAGACCACCTGTCGTCAGTCAGTCATGTAGCATGAACTCACAAATACTGGTCACATGACACAAAGTCGTGTAGTGTGAACCAGTCTGAGGTGACAGGTGGGTCATGCAACATGTGAGCATCACGTATGAGATGGAGGTCTGACAGGAGACATTCTCAACTCCTGACAGACGTCCTGCAGTCTGTCCCTGAGGCTGGAGCCTGGAGCAGAGGACGTCCAGCTGTGGACATCCAGCTGTGGAGCCTTTGAACTTTTTTGTTTGGAGAGTTGCTGGTTTTATTCTAGGTGAGACAAACGAGATGGACACTGACGACGTGCCGCTGAGACACGGTACATGTAACATGTATGATCATGAAGAAGATTGAAACAAACATTGTTGTTTCTTCACATCTGAACAGGAGAGAACGTTTCTGTTAAAATGTGTCGCAGGTGATTTCATCATCATGTTCTGTTTGGTTTCTCACTGCTTCAGTTCAGTTTGATCCAGTTTGAAAGTCAAACCTCAGCAGCTCCGAGCTCCGATATGATTAACTGAAGGTCGGGGGGGTGAGTTGATCACCAGCAGAGAAACATGCGGTTGTGACGAGTTCAGTTTCTCTGTTCTTTCAGAGAATCGGATTCTCAGAATTCGCGGGCCGGGGGGGGGGGGGGGGGGGGCCGTGCCGAGAAGTTGAACCTGACTCCAGCTGATATCTGATCCGAGTGCAGCACATGTTCCACACACAATCACACACACTCTGTTTTCAGACCAGCACTGAACATTTTCTGGGATTTTTCCTGCATCTTGGTAAAATGTCCACAAAGTGACCCAATGACGATGAGCCCACGTGAGAAAATGAATACTTCTCTCTTTATAACGTCAGTAACATTCAGGAGTTTATGTCTCATCTCTAGTTTCAAGTCTTCTTCAAACAGCTGATGTTCCTTTAGTGAATTATGTCCTCCAGCTCTCAGTCAGGCTCCACCCCCTGCTCCTCCATATATGGTTACTTCTGGTTTCAAAACACCAAGATGGCGCTGAACACAATGTGAACCCGAGGCTTCAGGACTGCAGCTCGCAAACCGACTGGTGACCTCACGGTGGGTTTTCTTAAACACACGTCACTGCCAGTCCGCGGGGGACACGCCTGTTCACGATGCTCCAGGGACGAGGTGGAGACAGTGATGGAAGAACCAAGACGGCCTCGGACCCCTCTGTGTGTTTGTACGCACCTTTTGTGTCATACTGTTTAACTCTGTTCCTTGTAATATTTTTATTTTATATTATTTTATATTACATTTTGATTTTATATTTTTAATATAAAAAATATAACCCTGGAACAAACACACCAAAGCAAATTCCTTGTATGTGTGAACCTACTTAAATAAACAATAAACCCAGATTCTGGTTTTCATGTGTTTCATGTTCAATTTAAGCCTTTTTAATTCCACTTGAAATAGTCATGTGTCTGTTAGACTCCACCCCCTTCATCCACAGCTCAGTCCTGGTTCAAACTTTACCAAAGTTCATCAGGGGTCAGTTAGAGAATCATTAGTTTAACACTGATCCAGAAACAGACAATCAGAACTAATCATAATACTGCTTCTTCAGTCTGACAGAGCAGAACAACTAAATAATACTCATCCAATCACAACCATTTTAGACTTTTTAAATGAGCCGTGCTCCCTGTGACAACTGGAACATGATACTGGATTAGAACTCTGCAGGGCCCCCAAAGTCCCTTAGAACGCCCCTGTGTGTCCCCAGGACGGAACCACAGTATAATAACTTAATGTAATCAGGAGAAACCAAACCGCTGCAGAACTTTCCACAGCCTCCATTTTGAGATCAGCATCAGGTGATCATCTGTGACTCTGCACCTGAACAGTCATGTGATGAAACATTAAAACACGTGTGGTCACCACTGATCGATTAACTGTCTCATCAAAGTGACCTGTCAATCACCCGCTGAGACGTTACACAACATGTGGTGCAGAGACACGCGGGACGTCTCACCGGGGGGACAGGGGACAGGTGGAGAACAGGTGAGAGGCGGCTCTGACTTTAGCTCTACTGAGCTAACTTGAGCTAACATGAGCTAACATGCTGGAGCCGTCTCCCCGGAGGTGAAGCGGTCTCGTGTCCGCTCATGTGAGCCTGTCTCTGGGTACCTACCCCCGCCAGGACCGAGCCACCGCCGCCCGCACACGGAGCATGTTCCCCCGCAGGCTGGAAGACAGAGCCGACAGAAAGCAGCGGACAGACCGTGAGACGCAGCCGCAGGACAGACACCGACACACGGATCAGTCACAGACCGGGAGCCGATCCAGATCCAGACTCCACCACCGGCTGAGGGGGGGGGGCACTGTGACTGAGTCCTGCAGTTTAAACACATCTACTCCAATCAGGTTAATGAGAACTATTCAGTAGTTAATACTGAGCAGTGATCAGGCTGAACCGAGCTGTTTAATTGTTTAAAATCTGACACATCCGTTCATCATCCCCCCCCCTGTCTGTCAGATGGAACATTCCACAGGCGGGTGTGTATCTGGCCAATCAGCGAACAGTAAAATATCCTCAGCCAATCACAGGTCACAGAACGGAGCTCTGCATTATATCTTTTTTTTATATAAAGTGCTTTATTGACAAACAGCAACATGAACAGAGACAGCAGCAGTGACGTCAGGATGATAATTATTAAACTGGTGATTTTTCATTTATTGTTCTACAAACACTGAGCAGGAAGTTTATCATTCAAACATTTTATTAATAGGATAATCATATCCTATTAATAAGGTTTGATTCGTTTTGGAGGGGGGGGGGTGAAGTAAATACACATTATCATTAGAGATTCAGAATCAATACATTATGAAACTTCCTGATCTGTCGACCACGTCTGAGCAGCTTAATGACGTCACTGTTTATTGATTAAAAGTGAAAACATACACTTTAACTTTCTGTTATAAATTCATCATGTTCAGGACAAAGAGCTCCAGATCCTGGTGGGCCCCTGGTGGAACCCTGGTGGAACCCTGATGAGCCCCTGGTGGAACCCTGGTGGAACCCTGATGAGCCCCTGTTGGAACCCTGGTGGAACCCTGATGAGCCCCTGATGAGCCCCTGGTGGAACCCTGGTGGAACCCTGATGAGCCCCTGTTGGAACCCTGGTGGAACCCTGATGAGCCCCTGGTGGAACCCTGGTGGAACCCTGATGAGCCCCTGATGAGCCCCTGTTGGAACCCTGGTGGAACCCTGGTGGAACCCTGGTGGGCCCCTGTTGAGCCCCTGGTGGAACCCTGTTGAGCCCATGGAGGGCCCCGGGTGAGTTCCTGTTGAGCCCATGGTGAGCCCCTGGTGGGCCCCTGGTGGGCCCCTGGGCGTGGCCGTGCTGGGGCTCGTCTTCGATCCTGGACCTGCTTCCTCTCAGTGTTTGGTCTCAGGAAGTTGGACGAGCTTCCTGGTCTTGATATCAGGTTGTTGTCAGCGGGGAAGCCGACGTGTTGATGGTTCCACTTTGTTCTTCATATTATTATTATTATTATTTTGATCTGCTCCATCAGATGTTTACTTTGATTCATGAAACTTCTCTGTGTTCAAATAGAAACTCACATATCTCATTGAGTTGACTCTTTTATTCAACATCTGTCTTTTCACTTCATCTTTTCGCTTCTGTTCTTTTTACATCAGTCAGAGTCTCCATCTGTGAATTGATTGGTCGAGGATAATGTCAAGAAATGTCCTCAGTGGTGAAGTGTGTGAGACGCTCAGGTGTGTCTCAGGTTACAGGTGTGTGAGTGTGTGTAAACAGTCATCAGTGTGTGTTGTGTGATGAGTTGTGCGCTGACAGGAAGGGTGTGTGTCGCTGAGGCCTTTTCATCCTCAACCTGAGGATTTATCAGGAGGAAACTGCAAACACTCATTTGTACGTTTGATGTTTCTGAGGCTGAGCAGCGACATCGCAGTGATCTGACCAATCAGTGAGCGGCGTCCTGTTACTGTCACCACTGCTGTGACACACTGCTGCAGACAAATCCACACAAAACATCAAATCTGTGTTTTTCACTTTGTTTTCTGACCCATGATGCACCAGTAAAGACCCAGGATGCAGCGTGCTGGGAGAGTCTCTCTCTCTCTCTCTCTCTCTCTCTCTCTCTCTCTCTCTCTCTCTCTCTCTCTCTCTCTCTCTCTCTCATTACCTGGCGTCCCATCACACACCTGGAGGGGCGGAGCCTCGGCAGGTAAGAGCAGGTAAATCCTCAGCTTCTCATCTGAGCGTCAGTCGAGGAAACGCTGCAGCTGAGGTGAGACACAAAGACTTTATACCATTCTCACTGAGCTTCATTAATCATCACTTATTCAATAATCAATCATTTTATGACTTATAACATCTGTATATAAATAATGATATAACATCTGTATTTGAAATGGCTGTTTTATTTATATTTGATCCAACAAACTCAAACATCTTTCGTCCTGTTTCACTGTTTATTTTCTGTTTAAACAATATTATCTATTATTTATATTTTATTGTGTTTATGTTGAATAACGTTTATTTATTTTTTTTATCGTTTCATGCTAAGTTTACGAAAATTCTCATATTTGATAAAGCTGCAGATGTTCTTTATATTTCTACTGATTATTAGATGATCAAACCTGAGCAACTAATCAATAAATCAATCAATCACTAAGCGACGAAGCTCTACTCTTTCCTCGGTCGTATTTTAGAACATTGTCATTATAATATTAATGTTTAACTAAACCCTTTCTTTTTTATCCTGGTGATATCGTCCTTTCTGTCCCTAAAATAATGAATCCACTACAGTTCCCATGAGCCTCAGCTGCTGTTGCTATGGAGAAGACATTGCCATGGTTACTGAGTTGATCTGAAACTATCAGGAATCAGAGTATTAATAACTTTAATAAGCTTCAGCTCATTGTTGATGTGAAGCTCTGTGATTGGCTGACTGTTCATGAAATGCATCCTGGGAGTCGTAGTTTTTCTGATACGTCACCTGAATATTGTTTTAACTTTTCAGTATAGTTTTATGTCAGTTTCATCTCTGTCCTCAGGTCCGATGACGTCCTGAAAAAAACCTGATCAGATGTGTGTGTCCAGATCACATGATGAGCTACACCTTCTCTCGTCCAATCACAGATCAGCATTCTTCTCACTTCAGTCTGTCTCCCTCTGCTGGACTCTGTGAGGACCGCGACGTCTCTCAACCCTCGGATGCTCTGCCCTTCTTCGTCTACCCCTCCAGGATGGACATCGCTGGCCTCGGCCTCTACAAAGGTCCTCTGAGGGGCTCTGGCCCTGGGCTTCTGCCGTACCTGACCCCCTTCCACCACCACGGACACTTCAGCGTGTACGAGTGTCCCTTCGAGCCAGGCGTTCATCCAGAAACGAAACGAACGCGAGCGTCAGAGGGTAAAGTGCGTGAACCAGGGTTACGCCAAACTGAGGGACCACCTGCCGGGTCAGAGCGCCGACAAACGCCTCAGCAAGGTTGAGACTCTGCGCGCCGCCATCAGGTACATCAAGTACCTGCAGGGACTGGTGGAGCTGGAAGACGGGGGCCACAACGGGGACAGGTCCCCCAACACTTCAGCCCCTGGACCAGACTGAGGGGGGTCACACGTTGCTGTCGTCTGCTCTGTTCAACAAACATCATAGATCCAGAACCACAAGATCAGAATCAGACCATGAAACAAGAACCAGAACAGAACCAGAACCTGAACATATCATGAAAGAAAAAGACCAGAACCAGCTTTTCAGAGGATGAATTAGATTCAGTTCCTGATCTGGTCAAGTCCTAAAACACTCCTGCAGTCACACTCACTTACTTGCAGGGGGCGCTGTTTGACTGCAGGACTGACAGTAGCGCTCCCCCTGCTGGACAAACTAATATCTGAGGAGAAAAAACAGTTGAATGGTTTCTGACAAATTTACAGATTTTTCAAAGTTTCAAAATAAAAACAAAATACCAAAACAAAATCAAGTTTTCTTCTTTTCTGATCTTCATCGATCAGCTGATTCAAACGTCACTTGTTTGTTCTGCAGGAGGAAGGATCAGATCATCATCATCACACTGAAACACAGAGCCCCCTGGTGTCCGGCTGCAGTGTAGGTCATAAACCCCTCCTTCTCCACCTTAGCTGATGGGACATGGACCAAACTAAGGAATCAAAGTAGACGCTAAATAAATGTTTGTCAAAGACGGTTTATAGAGATTAGCGACAGATACTGAATAACTGTAAATAATATTAATTAAAGCTGCTATAAGCAGCTACAGGTCAGAGCGGGGCATTTTAAATTGAACAGACATTAGCAGAGTTGTTGTTTATCACCTGGGATTAGAACTCACAACCTTAGACACTGAAGTCATGACCTCAATGAGACTGACTCACTCGTGATGGAACTTCACACAGTATAGAGATGTCGACAATTATTTTCACAAAGTTTCATGATGAGAAACTGTTTTTCCTTTGACTGCAAAAGGAGACATGTCAAAACATTTTCAAAAATTCTGTTTGTGAACATTGTCACAAACTTTTATTACGTATTTAATTAGGATTTCCAGTGTCTGTTTACAGTTAAACATTTAGATGCACTGTGGATAAATGAAACATCTGGCAGCATCGACGATGCTGTGAAACAAGTTTGGTGTTAATTGATCAGAAACTGTGGGAGAGAAAAACAAGAGGGACCAGCAGCCGTTATTTATTATAATAATAATAAAATGTGGTTGATGATGAACGAGCTCCTCACACAGTGACGTCTGTTCAAATGGTGAAACTCGGTATCTCTGGTGGAAAGTACCTGAAAGTAATTGAGTACATCTACTCTAAGTAACTGAGTAAAAGCTTAAAGTACTTGTGTGTTCAGTGGTGAGGGGCCCTGACTCAGGAGCCGGGGCCTCCGAGGGCCCCAGGGTCAGTGAGGACAGGCGATGAAGGACGATTCTTTACTTTTTATTCCACAGTGGTGAACATCACACCAATCAGGTGCATTGATTATCAGTGATTAGAGTCTGATAAATCCTCAATGAAGTTCATGCAGATTCAACTTCCTCTTCCTGTCACATGACAACTGTTCATCTTTGGCTTCAGAGACGAAACAAACAAACTGAGCTGCAAAGATTAAAAGATTCAGAGTCCAGCTGCAGTTTGACTCCCGAGTCACAGAGAAGTTGATCAATTCATTTCTGATCAATGATCGATTTAAAAAGTTGAAGTTTTGTTTAAGACAAATCAAAACGTTTGAAGAAAAACAGATCAGGAATTAAACTCATCAATAATGAGATCAACGATTCTGTGTCTGATTAATCCTGAATCTGTTTCTCAGTTTGTCTTCGTTCATGATGAAAACAGCAGAGATACTGACGACGTCTGAAACTAAACACTGAAAACATTTTCACTGATGAGGACAGTCAGAAACCTTCCAACTCACCAGTACCTCTAAGGTTTATTGAATAAGTTTGTCAGAAAGTTTCCCTGAATCTCAATTTATTAGTTGATGAAGCTGCAGAATAACAGACGAGGACTCGAGTCAGTGAAGAGATCAACGGATCTGTGTCTTTGAGTCTCTGTCTCTTGTCAGTATGATGACAATGTTTGTTTCTCATCAACAAGTGCAGCTTTTCATTTAATCAGTTTGAGATGCGTTCAAGTATGTCTTCATTCTGGATTTGGAGGGTTAGCGTGTCCTGGACCCGGAGGACGACGAGGCGGCGGTACACCAGCCGGCGGTGTTGCGGCTGCAGGCAGAAGCTGATGCTCTGCTCCACCTCCTGGCAGCGTCGCAGGAATCGG
Organism: Verasper variegatus; assembly: GCA_026259375.1. Lineage (NCBI taxonomy): Eukaryota > Metazoa > Chordata > Actinopteri > Pleuronectiformes > Pleuronectidae > Verasper > Verasper variegatus. The sequence goes on along the minus strand of CM048040.1, from coordinate 27,423,488 downwards.
CAGCGGTCCCGGGCCAACTGCTCCCAGGGGCTCCGGCGGTCCTCCTCACAGCCGAGGAAGAACTCCTCCACTTGGTCACAGAAACGAACCTGAGAGGAAGAGCAAGTAGAGGACGTTAGAGAGAATAAACTTTCAGCTTATTGATGGTTTAAACTTAATCATCACAGTGAATAAAAACAGGCTGAGACATGAGACACTGACCTTTTTGGTTAAAGCAGCGCTCTGAGAAGTGGAGGAGGAAGAGGAGGTGGTTGGGGCAGGGGCGGTGGGCTCAGAGAAGCCACTGTCCAGACGCTCCTCCGCCTCGTCTTTCCTGTATTCAGGAGGAGAAGCTGTTTTGTGGTGGGGGGAGTGTGGGGGGGTCTGGGGGGCCCTCTTGGCCCTGGCCTCTGGAGCCACCTTGTTTGGCCCTTTTGTCCTGATTGGGGCCTGGAAGTTAAAAGGGCTGTAGGGGTCGGACGTGCAGCTGAAGGAGCTCAACAGACGGATGCTCTCAACCTCGTCTGCCTCGCTCGCCGAGGTCGAGTCGTCCCAGACGTCGAGGCCGGACAGAGGGGAGGAGGAGGAGGAGGGGAGGGGAGGTGAGGCGGTTGGGGAAGAGGGGGGTGTGGCAGTGGGAATGGTCCTGGGCTGCGTGCTGTGTAGCTGGGCGCTGAAGCTTCGGGGGTTGTACGGGTCCACACTTTGGCACAAAGAGTTCCAGAGACGCTCGGACTCCGAGTCGACCTCGCTGTCCGAGTCCGAGGCCTCGTCTTCATCAGTCGAGTCAGACAGGTCAGACGACCCCTCGCTGTCAAATCCATCATCATCATCCTCCTCATCACTGGACTCTGATAGGCTGCTGTCGTCGTCGCTGCAGGGGCAGCCCATGATGAAGGCGATGGCTTTGTTCTGGCACTCGGGGGCGGAGGACGCCATATTGTCCGCGGACTGACCCTCATCAGCTGAGTGTTGTTGTTTGTCCTCGTCTGTGTTCTCCGATGTTTCCTCAGACAACTCGTCCTGCATCGCGGTCACACAGTTTTCCGGCGGTGGCGTCTCTTCACTCAAGTTCTTCAACAGGAAGTGTTCCTCCTCAAGACTGGAGTAACCATTGTCCTGATCAGGGGTCAGAAGTGGGGACTCGCTGCAGGCGCCGCCTCCTGGGCTGCTGAGGGTGTTGCTGATGCTGAGGTCTGGCGTGGACCCCTCTGGGTTCTGGACTGTGTGAAGACCTCCATTGTCAGGCTGCTCCTCTTTGTGCTCAGTTGCTCCAGTGTTTTCTCCCAGAGTCGATTCCTCGCCGCCGCTCTGAACAAACGCTCGGGTTGTTTCTGCAGGGGGGGGATTTGTCCCTGGTTGTTGTGGACAGAGTTGGTTTGTCTCCATCTGGTCCTCAGTCCAGGACAAAGCTCTCTGTGAAATGTCCTCACCCCCCCACAAACTGCCCCACCACGTCCCCCCTTTACTGCCCCTCAACCAGTCCGCCCCCCCCCTGGGTTTAACTTCCTGAGCTGACACCGGGTTCATCAGAACATGGGTCAGAAAAGTCCTGAAAGAGGACAAATACCCGACCCGGGTGTGCGGACACAGCTTCAGCTCTTCCGTGTCTTCGATGCCCAAGTCCCGCAGAGACGCGGCGGTCAGCCACGGTGGAGCGGAGCCGTGTCCGGGCTCCAGCGGCCCCGCGGCCCCGTCCTGCTGACACCGCATGTCGGTCAGGTGTGCGGCCGCGTGCTGCGTTACCGGCATCACGTGCTCCAGCTGTTTTAAAAAGTCTCTTTCTTCGTCAGTGAAGCGGCTCTGAGAAGCGGCCCCGCTCCACCGGGGGCCCTCGTCAGCTGGGCCCGGGGCCGGGGCTCGACCGGGGAGGTATTTCTGCACAAATGACAGCGCGGGCCTTGACACCACGGAGAACAGGCCGATCCACGAGCTTTCCTGACTGACAAGGCCGACTGACGTGACACCGTGCCCGGCCGGAGAGGACGAGCTCTGCCCGCTGGATAAATGTCCCTCATCCGTCATATTCTTGAACATGTCGCTGACGTTAAAAGTGTAAAATATAAAAGTGACGGGTCCTGGTCCTGGTCCTGGTTCTGGTCTCAGCAGCAGCTTCACACACTTTAACACTTTAAAACTTTAACACTTTAAAACTTTAACACTTTCAAAGTCTCTGAGTCTTTCATGGATCTTTACTCCGGATTCTTCACTGACTCTCACACACACCGACTCCACGACCACCGAGAACCCAGGAAACACGAGCCGTCAGCCGGGCGGGCTCCGCGGTGTCGGCGCCTGTTGGCCCGCGGTGGTTGGACTTCTTCCTCGTGGACAGTTTGGAACAGAAATTGAAGCTGAACACGGTCGAGTCCCGATCCGAGGACAGAACCAGGTCTGAGTACGGAACCGGATCCATCGAGTCGGATTCTGTAGAGCCGGTGCAGTTAGCGGGTTAGCTTAGCAGCAGGTTAGCTTAGCAGCTAGCTGACGGTTAGTTCCGCACACAGCGACAGATCTCAGAGGTTGAACCCGGAGGATGTGAGTCTACATGTGGATTAAAGTCTCCCCGGTCCTGGTTCGGATCCTTTTAGATCGTCTTGGTTCGGTTCGGTTCTTTTCTTCGTCGCTTCTTCTTCGGAGATTTCATCAGAAAGTCTAGGGACCGTCAGCTCTGACGCGTCTTTCCGGTGACGTGAAGGTGGAGCTGCGGTGAGGGACCGTCGCAGTGTTACTGAAGCGGAGGGAGCGTATCACAGCTGAACTCTTGTTGTTGTTGTTGTTGTTGTTGTTGTTGTTGTTGTTGTTGTTCAAGGTGCATTACCGCCCCCTACTATGCTGGAGTGTGGGTCAGAGTGTTTGGTTTGCGGAAATACATAAATAAATAAATAAACAAAAAACAACAACAAATATAAATTACAAATAAAACTCAAACTTCGATCCTCTTCATTGAACCACTTTCTTTTATAAACTCAAACAATACTTTATAGTTTCCTTCTCCAATATTAACACATTCCTCAGTTTGAGTTCTTCCACACGTGACGTGTTCTGTCCTGATGGATGTTTCCCTGAAGCTGCTCGGTTGGAAACGGTCCTGTGTGTCCTGTCTGTGTTTGTTCTCTCATGTTTTCCCCTCTTGTTTTCATCCCTCCCACTTTTTGCTTTATTTGATACAGATGCTTTTCCTCCCTCGTCCCATTGTCTTTGTCTCTTTCAGTCATGATGCGTCTCCTTATTATTGTTTTGGCTCCGTCCTTTCCTCCATAATTATTTCCTGTTTTAATGATTGTTTGGCGAGTGAGTTTCATTTCCCTCGAAGTCCCTGTGAGCTGGGATCCACATGAATCTGACTTTGGTTTGTGAACTGTTCTACAGTGGGATGACCTTGATTGTAGTGATACCAATGCTGACAGTGAATCTGAACATACTAGAACCCCTTCATCTCGTTTGCTCTGTCCGCTGCAGTGCCACTGATATGGCCAACACCTCTACTGTGTGGACTGTCAGGTGATCCAGTGGCCTTTCTTTATATTTACGTTTAGATCTGGGATAACAAAAGCTAATCCAGATTCTCCACTCTTTGGCTCCTTTGACCCATCTGTGTATATTGGGACCAGGGTATTGTGGGTAATCCTCGATCTTCCCTCTTCTGTGTCTGCCCAATTTCCTTTGTCTCTCATCCACAACTGAACATGTGGGAGAATAAACCTTTTATTTAGTTTATTTTATTTCATTAATTTGAATCATTGAAGTTGATTCTGTCCTCATCTGAATTGATGATGTCATGTTTAACGTTGTGTGGATGATTATTATTTTGTGACGATGTTTTTCTATTTTATTTTAAATTATGTAGTTTTAAAAAAGGATCCTCTTCTTCGTCTTTGTAGACACGTAGTTTCCTGTTCCCGTCCTTTAACAGGACACCTTTTCCCGGGTCTGTCCCTTTAACAGGACGTGTGGTCCCCTATGTGCTGCCACTTGTTTTTCAGTTTGTTCCTTATTTAGTTGTGTTGCTGTGTCCAGCGTTAAAAATAGTTTAAAGGAGAAAACTTGTCTGTTTTCTGTTTCATCAATTAAATTAAATATGCAGACAAGTTTTTACTGGGACAACTGGGAAACTGTTTTTATTTCATATAAATATATACAAATAAAAAAAAAGTGTTTTTAACATGACTGTGAATAACGATTCTTTATATTAAAATCAGAAATGTATTTAAATTTTCATTTCACTTATATCTTCAATCTGATGAGATTCATTTTAGAACATAAAAAAGTTTTAAAAGACAAAAACAAAATAGAAATTGAGGTTAATTTCATAATATTCAAGTCATAATATCACAACTTTAATCTCATTAAATCACAACGTTGTTCTTGTAACCTGATCTTTTTTAATTCAATATGGACCAATACTCATTTCGACACAGACGTTTGAAGTTTTGAAGAGAAAAGATAATTTTCTTCACTTTAACGTTAAAAAGTCAAACAGGTGATTCTTTGTCAGTGAAGTTAAAGTGATCACAGCCGACCTACGAATGAAGGAGTGAATAGCAGAGGAAGAAAGAAAAGAACAGGAGGAATATTTTTTTTTTAAATTCAAGTTTATTTTTTAGTGCAAATGATACAAAAGAAGATGAAAATGAAAGTTAATTAATAACAGCTTCTTTCTATGAGAATCTAAACCTGAACGACTTCGCTGCAGCGGAAATAGTCACATTTTATATATATCGTCAGTTTGTCCATTAAAAACAAAGATCAGGTTTATTTAGAACTTACATTCTGTCTCTGTCAGGGGTCAGAGGTCAGACTGTACTGTTCACCACTCTTGTCGTGTTTTCTTCTTTCAGTTACAGATCAAACTCTTCACGTTTCACCAGACTCCATTTAAAAATATACTGATTTAAAAAAATCATTTCAACTGGTAAAAAAAAAAGCATAAATCCACTTCTCTAGGTCTGAATTCAGGGGTCGTCACAATCATTCATCCTATTGAGACATAAGGTATCGTACGAACGTCACAACGATCGTACGAACGTTACAACGATCGTACGAACGTCACAACTATGGTTCAAAGGTTATGATCATACAAATATGATAACTATTGTACAAACATTAACGAACATAAGGATCTTACAAAAGTTATAGCTATCGTACATCATTTTCATATCGTATAGTTTGTGTTGAAACCAAAGTTCCCAGTGTCAGCTACAGCGAACAGACGATACCAGTGAGCATGAAAGGTCAAAGGTCAAGAAGAATTCTTTCAAAACATCTGTGCTGGAGAAACATCTGGAGAACAGAAACATCTGCAGCAGAGTGGTGAACAGATCAATTAGTTTCAACCTTCAGTTCATCAACAAAACAAAAAACAGTAAATCACAGATCCTCATTAACACTGTAAAAAATATCCTCAGTCTGTGTCCTCGCACCTCACTCCACCTCACTCCACCTCACTCCACCTCACGCCACCTCACGCCACCTCACGCCACCTCACGCCACCTCACGCCACCTCACTCCCTCACGCCACCTCACTCCCTCACGGCCACCATCACTCCACCTCACTATCCCCTCAACGCCACCTCATCCCTCACCCACTCACTCCACCACGCCACCTCACTCCACCTCACCCACCTCACGCCACCTCACTCCCTCACATCCCCCTCGACTCCTGACCTCCGCCACCCATCAGCCACCTCACCCCTTCACCCACCACCTCACTCAACCTCACTCCACTCCCTTCACTCCACCTCACGCACACCTCACTCCCTCCGGCCCCCTCACGCCACCATCACTCCCTCACGCGACACCCACCTCCTCCCACCTCACTCCACATCACGCCCCCTCACTCCACCTCACTCACCTCACGCCACCTCAAGCCCCCTCACGCCACCCACCCCTCACGCCACATCACATTCTCACCTCACTTCCAACCTACTGATCCACCTCCTCCACCTCACGCCACCTCACTCCAACTCACTCCACTCACCTCACTCCACCTCACGCCACCTCACTCCCTCACGCCACCTCACTCCACCTCACGCCACCTCACTCCACCTCACTCCCCCTCACTCCACCTCACTCCCTCACGCCACCTCACTCCACCTCACTCCCTCACGCCACCTCACTCCACCTCACTCCCCCTCACTCCACCTCACGCCACCTCACGCCCCCTCACGCCACCTCACTCCCTCACGCCACCTCACTCCACCTCACTCCCTCACGCCACCTCACTCCACCTCACGCCACCTCACTCCACCTCACGCCCCCTCACTCCACCTCACGCCCCCTCACACCACCTCACTCCACCTCACTCCACCTCACTCCAATTTGGCACCAGCTGCTTCCTGTTCGTTTCAGCGTTTAGACCAAAGCTTCACAAAATGTCAGTGGATTTCTGTAACGCAGCTTTGACTTGAAGTGTTTTTAGTTGTTTGTGATGAAGACTTTCATCTTTTGCAGTAGTTGTATAAAAAGTGACGCAGCGTCTGAACGTTTCCTCTTCATGGTCCCTGAAGATAAACTTCACACATTTCCTCGCAGTGTGACGACTGACACGTATTTTAGTTTTAACTTCTGAACGAGCTGATGATTTCACATCTACTTCAGTGTGTGTGTGTGTGTGTGTGTAGTGAGTCTTTGAACTTTTAATGATTTAAGTAAAATTAATGTTTGTGTGTTTCAAGTGCAAAAGATGAATTTTTATTGATGTTAAATTAAAAACTGAAGAATCTGAGTGTTTGCAGGTTTCCATGGAAACGTGTCTTAAATTGAAGTTGTTGTTGAAGTGAACAGCGATGATGTCATTGAAGTGACCTCACACAGAGGATCAGCCACAAGGCTTTTACTTTGAAAGGATTTTCCTTCTTTCCTCAGTCATACTCATGAGAAGAAACACATCTCTTCTTCTTCCTCTTCTTCTTCCTCTTCCTCTTCTTCTTCTTCACTTGCTTTAAATCCCTGTTTCCTATTGGTCAGTGGGCGGAGTCAGAGGCGGCGGTGCTGAGCCGGTGCCAGTCGACCCAGTGCTGACCTGGGACCAGCTTCTTCAGAGGAATGAAAGTCTCACCCAGAAGAGTGTTCTCCCAGAAAGCTCCGTCACCCAGAACCCGCAGGTGGATCACCCGCTGGTCCAGGTCGCCGCGAGGGATCCGCTCGTACACCAGCTGAGAGGGAGGGGCAACGATCAACCAACCAATGACATTCACTGTCACAACTAAACTCGGATTTGAGACTGTTACAGTGTGTGTTAGTGTTACTGTGTGTGTTTGTGTGTGTTAGTGTTACTGTGTGTGTTAGTGTTACTGTGTATGTTTGTGTGTGTTAGTGTTACTGTGTGTGTTAGTGTTACAGTGTGTGTTTGTGTGTGTTAGTGTTACAGTGTGTGTTTGTGTGTGTTAGTGTTACAGTGTGTGTTAGTGTTACAGTGTGTGTTAGTGTTACTGTGTGTGTTAGTGTTACAGTGTGTGTTAGTGTTACAGTGTGTGTTAGTGTTACTGTGTGTGTTAGTGTTACTGTGTGTGTTAGTGTTACAGTGTGTGTTAGTGTTACAGTGTGTGTTAGTGTTGCTCTGTGTTACTGTGTGTTAGTGTTACTGTGTTAGTGTGTGTTTGTGTTGCTCTGTGTTAGTGTGTGTTTGTGTTAGTGTGTGTTTGTGTTACTGTGTTAGTGTGTGTTTGTGTTGCTCTGTGTTAGTGTGTGTTTGTGTTGCTCTGTGTTACTGTGTGTTTGTGTTGCTCTGTGTTAGTGTGTGTTTGTGTTGCTCTGTGTTAGTGTGTGTTTGTGTTGCTCTGTGTTACTGTGTGTTAGTGTTACTGTGTTAGTGTGTGTTTGTGTTGCTCTGTGTTAGTGTGTGTTTGTGTTGCTCTGTGTTAGTGTGTGTTTGTGTTGCTCTGTGTTAGTGTGTGTTTGTGTTGCTCTGTGTTACTGTGTGTTAGTGTTACTGTGTTAGTGTGTGTTTGTGTTGCTCTGTGTTAGTGTGTGTTTGTGTTGCTCTGTGTTAGTGTGTGTTTGTGTTGCTCTGTGTGAACCACAGCTGGTTCAGAGATAAACTGTTTGGTTTAAAATGAACAGAATAAGAAATAATAAGAAGCTGAATAAGATCATGTCGTCACACACAACAGATGTGACAGATGTGTAAAGATTAACGAGAGTCACATGACCAGACTGTACCATCTCATTGTAGGTGGGGTTACAGGTGCGTCGCGCCGCCTTTGTCTTCCTCTTACTGGTTTTCTGAGGGTCAGGGAGGAGGTAGAGTTTCACATACGGGTCAGGGTCTGTCCCATCCTGAAGAGGCTGCTACACACACACACACACACACACACACACACACACACACACACACACACACACACACACACACACACACACACACACACACACACACACACACACACACACACACACACACACACACACACACACACACACACACACACACACACCTCAGTGTTCAGCTGAACTCATAATATCAAAAACATCTGTACAACACATTCATGTCTGAATACACACACACACACTGACCAGTCCTCGTATGTGCATGACCATGATGAAGAGTTTGTCATTCTTGTAGGAGATGGAGAGTTTGACTTCACCCAGGTCTTTCTCTGAGGCCGGAGACCAAGACAACTCTGTACAAACAATATACACAATACAGACACACACATCAAATACAAAAACAGAGTTTATGTCTTCATACGTGTGTGTGTGTGTACCTGCACAAACCTGCTGGTTTGCTGGTTGTTGTTCCTGGTCTCTCGTCTCTCGGCAGTGGGTGGAAGAAAGTGTAGACCAGCTCACACTGTAACACACACACACACACACACACACACACACACACACACACACACACACACACACACACACACACACACACACACACACACACACACACACACACACACACACACACACACACACACACACACACACACACACACACAGTGATGAATCACATTATATAGACTCAACCCTCTGTGCCTGGTTGGTTGGTCGGGTCTGACCTGGGCCACCTCTGGAGCGGCGTGGATCAGGTGCCAGACGTAACCATTCAACTCGTCTTTCCTCCTGTCGGCCATCGCCTCACCTCTGGACCGACCAATCACAAAACGGTTTGGGAAACTGTGGGCGGGCGAAGAGGAGACGTGACGTTTCTTCACTATCACTCAAAGTGACATCATGAGGAAACAATGTAGAAGTAACACGTGTTACTGTGTGTTTGTGTGTGATTGTGTGTGTACCTGGGCAGTCTGGATGAAGGGAACATCAGTCTCATTTTACTGTGAAGTTCATAAAACTCTTCAAACGTCCTCTGAACCAGCTGAACTTCCTGTACGTCACGCTCCACCTTCACCACGAAGGCCTGAAACACACACAGACACACACATGTTCTGTATTGATAATTCATCTTGTATTTTTAAGAACTGTGTTGACAGCAATGTCATAAAACCTAACGAATAATGTGGTTTCAGTGAACCTGAACTCACGTAGCCCTTGTTGGCGTTGGCGGTGCGGATGTGTCTGCAGATGTACAGGTTCCTGATGACGCCGTCGCTCTTCGCCGTGTGAACTTTTGGAGCAAACGACAGCGTGAGACGTTCCTCTGACGAGGTGAACTTCATCTGAGCCAGGTTGTGGATGAAGAAGTTGAGTTTGGTGGCGACGCTGCCGAGACTCGACTCAATCAACCTGACCGGGTCGGTGGGAGAGGGAGAGGGGGTGGGGGGTTCATCTTTAATATACGAGTCTATATTCTGAAGCTGTTTGTGTAAAACATGGTTCAATAACTAAAAAATTGGGAACTTTGTGCAGATTATAAATCTACATGTTGTATAACGAGGCTCAACGCGTTCCCTCACCTGGTGAAGTACATGGTGGCATCGGCCTCAGACTCATGAGGCCTCAGAGCATCGTACACGTACTTCAGATCCTCCAGATCAGACAGTTCTGGAATTCCACAGGACAACATCTGTGAAAATGTACATGTAGTTTAGAACCAACACTTTGAACCTTCACAAGTTGTTTTAGGCCCAATCCCATTTCACCCCTTAGCCCTTCCCCTTGATGCCAGCCCCGTGGAGCCACTTGGGTCCTATGTGCTGCTATCATATACTGTGTAGCCGGGTTGCTCGGTAGAGAGAAGCGCGCAGACGGAGACACACGGACGTTGAAAACCGAGTGTTCTGAGCAGAGTGGACAGAAAAGTATGTGTTTGTTCTTCCTGCAGTGAGCTCAACAAAACCGGTGCGTCTCATTTGCTCCGAGTCTGTTGCGGTTGTCAAAAGCGGCAATTTAAAACTCCATTATGAAACCAAACACAGACACTTTGAAGACTCGTACCCGCAGCAGTCCGAGGTAAGGACGCGGAAAATAAATGAGACCACGTTTTCACAGGAGGCTAAAATGACCTTCAAGTGGGTAGATATGGCCTCTCTACAGATGGAGCTTGTTGATCTGAGAGAGCGGTGTGGAGTTAGTGATGCTGCCAGCTTCTGGCTACAGACGGTACCTGAGAGAGTTTCCCCTGGTCATGCCTGTTTGAGAATGGCCCTGACCCCATTCCTCCCAAGGTTCAAAATACTAGCAGAGAAAGCTCAAGCCAATTTCTCCCACTGAATTAGGGAAGTGGGCCGACTGACAACAGGCTACATGTGAATGAACCAATGGAAATTATTTATTGTTACTTTTTCTAAGAAGTTTTTGCTTCAATCACAAGCACTTTACGTGTTTGTCTTTGAGGATGTTACATCTTTATGGTTAAAGGAACGAAGGCATATGCAAATTCCAAGACAAAATGTTTATGGTACTTTGTTTCATGTTTGTCCAGCATAGGCATTGTGTTTTTGCCAGTTTGTGTTTGATTTTGTGTTGGTACAAAAGCAACCTTGTGCAATAAAAATGTTAATTAAACTGATTTAGTCAGAGCCCATATTTGTACGTCTCTAATTATCCGGACCCCAGAAAGGGAGGAGGGTTGATGTCTGGACCTCTTGCAATTTTAGTTGAAGACCCTCTATACCCTCCAAATGGAGCAGTACCCAGAATGCCTTGCGAATCACCGGCAAGCTGGGAGAGAGACCCACAAATGTGGTATTTTCTCCATTAATAAGGATTTAAAACTTACGATAATGATTGTAATATCTTAGTTTAATGTCATCAGTGTATTATGGTCACTTTCTTCACAACAACCTTAAAAAAAAAGATTGCGAACGTGCTAGCGTTAGCATACTAGCGTTAGCATGCTAGCGATCTTATTTTTGCATGATAATCCCGTATTTTCGCATCAACTACTGATGACGTGTCGGGTTTTCGCGACGAATACTGATGATGTAACAACTTCTTGAAGGGCTGTCCCAATTCATAGGGAGAAGATTTCGACCACTTCCCCTTGTGACTCCGTTTCAAGGGACAAGACAACCCTCGGAAACAAGGGGCAGGGCCGAGGGGTGAAATGGGATTGGGTCCTCACAACGACAGAAAGACCAGCATGTGTGGTGTACCCACCAGGCCCAGCAGGTTGAGGAACAGGTGCGTGTGTTTCCTGATCACGTTGTACGCCTCACAGCACAGATCCACAAAGTCGTGGAAGCGACTGGACGGTTTGTCTCCTCCATTGATGACGTACGCCATGTCAGAGGTGAAGACGAAGGGGGCGCGGTCTCTGCAAAAGTCACATGACCCACATCATCAACTAATCCAGACTAAAGGGACTTTATCCAGACAGTGTGAGAATCTGTCTCTCACCGTTTGATGTTTCCGAACATCTGCGCGTGTCCCAGGAACTTCCCGAAGTCGATGTGGAACATGTGGCCGCTGGTCTTCAGCATGATGTTGTCATTGTGGCGGTCGCAGATTCCCAGGATGTAGGTGGCCACACAGCAGCCGGCACACGAGTAGATGAAGTTCTCCACGGCCTGGACACAGACAAAGTAACTTTCATCGACTCAGGAACACCAGTGCAAACAGGAAGTAACAGCTTTTTCGACTTGGGACATATTTATGTGTCTGGGTCAAATTACAGGGTGAAGTGGTTTCCTGCTGCAGGTCATTGTGTGGACCAATCAGCTGACACCACAGGTGTGCGTTACCTTGTCATACTCCTCGTCAGTGGGGTTGTGTTTCAGGAGCCAGTCGGCCAGAGGTCGGTCTTTAAAGGATCCAGTGACTCCATGTTCCACCTGGATCTTCCTCAGAGTGTCAGCGTGAGGAATCATCTCCACCATACCTGAGGACACGTAACACACACCTGTCCGTCACACCTGAGGACACGTAACACACACCTGTCCGTCACACCTGAGGACATGTAACACACACCTGTCCGTCACACCTGAGGACATGTAACACACACCTGTCCGTCACACCTGAGGACACGTAACACACACCTGTCCATCACACCTGAGGACACGTAACACACACCTGTCCGTCACACCTGAGGACACGTAACACACACCTGTCCGTCACACCTGAGGACACGTAACACACACCTGTCCGTCACACCTGAGGACATGTAACACACACCTGTCCGTCACACCTGAGGACACGTAACACACACCTGTCCATCACACCTGAGGACACGTAACACACACCTGTCCATCACACCTGAGGACACGTAACACACACCTGTCCGTCACACCTGAGGACATGTAACACACACCTGGAGGGAGCTCACCTCGTCCTCGGCCAGTGGAGAAACATTTGAAGATGACCATCCTCATGTCCAGACCCTCCTGAATCCAGATCTTGTTCATGATGCGGATCATCTGCAGAGTCAGCATGTCCTGTCGCAGGTCGTCTCCTGACTGGACAGAGACGTCAGTGGCCAACGTTGATTAATAACAACACACGGTATAACGATGGCGGTTCTGGTAGGAACTCAACATACCTTGAAGATGACATTGATGTTGTCTCCCAGAGTGTCCAGGTTATGGAAGGACAGTTTGAGAGGGACAGCGGTGGAGTTGAAGAAGGAACACGACTGGAAGAGACAGAAGAACCTGAGAACCACACCACTGTGGCAACAGAGGTCACCTCAGGTCTCTTTTTGCAGCTTTGAATCAGTTTAACACCTGGATTCATGTGTCCATGACACCTGATCTGCTTCCTGCTCCGAGGACCACGCCCCCTTTAGCCTTTAATAACACCAAGACCTTGGGACATGGCGGCGAGCAGGTGGATGTTTGTGTGGTCGTGTACCTGGATGTTGATTCCTGTGACGAGCAGCGCCGGGTTCAGAGGAAGTCTGCAGCTGCTGTTTATGGAAAAGAACTGCTTCATCTCGTCCAGAGCGTCTCTGAGGACGGACTGAGGACACGTGCACACGCGCGCACACACGCGCGCGCACACACACACACACACACACACACACACACACACACACACACACACACACACACACACACACACACACACACACACACACACACACACACACACACACACACAAAATTTCATTTTGTTGGAGAAAACAAGTGAATTAAAATGTTGTCTTCACAAACGTGATGTCTGATCTGCGTCCTCCTCACCTGTCTGCTGGACGGCGCAGCGTCTCGGACTTTGTGAGCCACCTTGGTGAGGATGGAGACGAGCCAGCACTGACGGTCGAACTCGTCCCGGAGACCTCGACCTACGCAGCAGAGCAGAGCGGCCAGTAGGTGCTGATAGCGAGCACTGAACTGACTGTCCTGCAGGTTGTCCTTCAGCAGCCTGACACGGAGACACATTTGAATCATTAATGTTCCAGGTTGAATCCTGTGTCTCTCTGTTAACTCTTCATTTCTCTCACACTATAAAACTGTGTTTTCTCTTCCGCTAAGACACTTCACACTGTTTGACGACTCATTCAGAAAGCTTTCTGTAATTTGAACTCCCTCCTGTGATGATAAATTGTGACAGTTAGCGGCCGGCACACAGAGACCTCATCGATTAAATCCTCAGGCGGAGGTGGTCCTCAACAACGAGAGTCGTCATGTGACATCTGAGAGCAAGAAAGACGCTGACTCACCAGAAGAGGTAGTGAGCAATGCGAATGTCCCCGATGGCTCGTCGCAGGAGGAATCGAACCAGAGAGCTGTCCAGGTAACACTCGTACTTCAGAGCCTGAGAGAGAGACAGAGACGGGATCAGTCCTGGTTCAGAGATGCAGGTGTCACAGGTGAGTAGCCGACTGTGTCCCTCTGCTGTCCCTGTCCCTCACCTGTCTGTGTCACTCACCTGCCTGTGTCCCTCACCTGCCTGTGTCCTTCACCTGCCTGTGTCCCTCACCTGTCCCTGTCACTCACCTACCTGTGTCCCTCACCTGTCCCTGACCTGTCCGTGTCCCTAACCTGCCTGTGTGCCTCACCTGTCTGTGTCCCTAACCTGCCTGTGTCCCTCACCTGTCTGTGTCCCTAACCTGCCTGTGTCACTCACCTGTCCCTGTCCCTCACCTGTCCCTCACCTGCCTGTGTCCCTAACCTGCCTGTGTCCCTCACCTGTCCCTGTCACTCACCTGCCTGTGTCCCTCACCTGCCTGTGTCCTTCACCTGCCTGTGTCCCTCACCTGTCCCTGTCACTCACCTGTCCCTGAACTGTCTGTGTCCCTCACCTGCCTGTGTCCTTCACCTGCCTGTGTCCCTCACCTGCCTGTGTCCCTCACCTGTCACTCACCTGTCCCTGACCTGTCTGTGTCCCTCACCTGCCTGTGTCCTTCACCTGCCTGTGTCCCTCACCTGTCCCTGACCTGTCTGTGTCCCTCCCTCACCTGCCTGTGTCACTCACCTGTCTGTGTCCCTCACCTGTCCCTGACCTGCCTGTGTCCCTAATCTGCCTGTGTCCCCCACCTGTCCCTGTCCTGTCTGTGTCCCTCACTTGCCTGTGTCCCTCACCTGCCTGTGTCCCTAACCTGCCTGTGTCCCCCACCTGTCTGTGTCCCTCACCTGCCTGTGTCCCTCTGCTGTCCCTGTCCCTAACCTGCCTGTGTCACTCACCTGCCTGTGTCCCTAACCTGCCTGTGTCCCCCACCTGTCTGTGTCCCTCTGCTGTCCCTGTCCCTAACCTGCCTGTGTCCCTCACCTGCCTGTGTCCTTCCCCCTGTCTGTGTCCTTCCCCTGTCCCTGATCAGTCCAGAGACGACCACATCAACGAAGTGACTCTGAATCTTGCAGGTATTCTGGCTTCCTGTCATCATGTTACCTGGACTAGTTGAGGCAGGAAGTCCAGCAGCTCTGGGTCTGAGATGGAGTCCATCCACTGGACGGCCGTCCTCCTCAGCTCCTGGTCCGAGAACCTGAAACACACACGATGACGTCACATGATGATGTCACTCAGGTGCTTAGACAGGGACAGGTGAGTGTGAGGGGACGCTTACGAGGCGTGGAGGAGTCCAAGGGCGTCCAGGTGTCCCAGGCAGGCCCACTGTCTCAGCAGGGCGTAGATGTCCGGCAGACAGGCCCACTCCCAGCAGGGGGCGCTGGCCAGAACCAGAGGCAGAGCTGCACTCTCAGACTGACAGAAGGCTTTCTTCTCCCACAGGAGACGCTTATCGTCCACCGTCAACCTGCACAGGTACGACACACACAGGTCTGACACACACAGGTCTGACACACACAGGTCTGACACACACAGGTACAACACACACAGGTACGACACACACAGGTCTGACACACACAGGTACGACACACACAGGTCTGACACACACAGGTCTGACACACACAGGTCTGACACACACAGGTACGACACACACAGGTCTGACACACACAGGTACGACACACACAGGTACGACACACACAGGTACGACACACACAGGTACAACACACACAGGTACAACACACACAGGTCTGACACACACAGGTACAACACACACAGGTCTGACACACACAGGTCTGACACACACAGGTCTGACACACACAGGTACGACACACACAGGTCTGACACACACAGGTACGACACACACAGGTACGACACACACAGGTCTGACACACAGGTCTGACACACAGGTACGACACACACAGGTACGACACACACAGGTACGACACACACAGGGTACACATGTGTTGTGTATCTGTGTCTGAGTGTGTGTGGCTAACCAGAAGACGGCCTTCTTGTGAAGGACGTCCTGCAGCTGGATCTGACTGATGGTGTCCAATCTGGAGAAGGCGTACTGAGGACAGAAGTCTGCAGGAGGAGGAGTAGTGAAGCGGACCTCGAAGGACGAGGTGGGAAAGTCCACCTGAGACACAAAGACAGACAAAGAAACAGAGAGACGAACACACACCAGTCAGAGTGATGTTCAACTTTAACTCTGTATAGTATCATTCCCCCTGAGCTCCACCAGGGGGCGCTCTGCTTCAGAACTGTCCACTGTGTGTGTGTCACCTGCACGATCACACTGTCTGGTTGGCTGAAGTTGGGTGAACTCGTCCGAGCATTTCCAGTCCTCCCTGGGGACGAAGGCCACAGACCCAGTAACTTCCTGCCACACGTCAGGACACTGCAAGTGCACACACGCACACACACACACACGCACACGCACGCACACACACACACACACACACACACACACACACACACACACACACACACACACACACACACACACACACACACACACACACACACACACACACACACACACACACACACACAGGCTGATGCACTGACATGTAGAAGTTAATGTACCGACTTGATTCTTGTTGCTCTGGTTTGTTCCTCATGGTTGATGCACTTATTGTGAGTCACTTTGGATAAAAGCATCAGCTAAATGAAATGTACTGTCCTGGGTAAGAGCATCTGTGTGAGCATCACGTGACTCACTGTCTGAAGTTGAAGAGCGGCATGGTGACCCAACCAAGAGCCTCGATGCTGCGACGCTGCTTCCCCTTGTCCTCAGCTCCTACAGGGGGAGGCAGAGAGCTGGCAAACAGTGTCACCGTCAGCTGAGACTCTCGAGGCAGCTGGTTGATCTGCACCGGGAAGCACACCCTGCAGGGGGCAGTATTTTAAATTAAATCTGAACATTGAAGGTGAAGCTCAGGTGAGACTCGGGATGGGTACGTACCTCTGGTCCCACACCACCAGGTGGAACAGGTATTTGCTGACCGACTGTTTGCTGGTGTGCTGTGGTGCGCAGAGCTCCACCCCTCCATGAGTCATAGAGCAGGACAGGAAGAAACCCTCGTAACTGACCAATCAGAGAGCAAGACAGGGACATGATAGCATGATGAGGTCACACATTTTGCTGAAAAAATGTCTGTACTTTTACTACAGGACTCTTATTTTGATAATGTTTGACACCGTTGTTCAAATCAGACAGTAGGAAAGTGGCCTCTAGGAGGCACTGTGGTCACGCCCAGTGTCTGCCCGGAAGTTTGAAAGCCTCTGAAACTGAGACTAGGGCTGCACGATATTAGGAAATCATACAATATGCGATAACCTTGTTGAATATCATGTTGACAATATAACTTATAACAAAAGAAATACACAGTATAGTATACAATGTTTTTCTGCTTTGGTTTCTCTGCTATACACCTCATACAGTAAGTGGTCTATACAGACACTGGAAAAAAGAAAAGCATTATTTCCACGGCTACGGACGCAGACACCACAGCTCCACAGCCCGGGGGAGAAGGCCCACAACCCGGCCACAGGCGACCCGAGTCCGGGGCAGACACCAGGGAGCCACGCACAGCTCCACTAAGTCCACTTACGGTATTAATTTGGGTCTTTTCATACATGTTTGGACGGTGAAAAGATATTTTTCACAGTTTATAATTTACTGCTCCTCTCTGTGTCTCTATCTTTCACTCTGAGCTCTGCACCAACAGCATCAAACCAAACTGAGCAACACAAGCTGACAAAGTGAAAATCAATGATCTCAATATCTTTATTTTATCATCTAGCATTAGTGTGGACCCAGATGACGCAGACGTGTGTATTGCTGACAGACAGGTGTCGGGCAAAGCAGTTGGACCTGCTTCTTCTCAGAGGTCAAAGATCAGCCTTTGTTAAATAAAGCTCTGTCCCAGTGTGTGTTTGGGGGTGTGGGGGAGGGGCAGACAGCTGAATCATCAGTGCATTTGTTCTCACTGAGGCTATGACGACCACTGCAGCCTCCAGGGGGCGCAAACAGGACTCAGAGTCTCATCTCCTCCTCGTCCAGCAGAGACACTGACAAACACACTGCAGCATCATGTGACCTAAAACACTCCACACTGCTTGTATCACATGGTTTTTACGTACAAAGGTCAAAGACTAAACGTCATATCAGATGTTTGTTGACGCTCTCATGGGGCTGGACTGAAGCTGCGTTTGGGTTTGACTGTTTGTGTGTTAACTTGTACTTATATGTTTGTGAGGATCATTTTATGCATAGCCCCAACAGAGTGAGGACATTTAGGCCTGTCCTCACTCTGACCCACTTTCAATGGGTTGTTTGGAGTTAAGACTGGGTTTAAGTGTTAGAATTAGGTTTATGTCAGGTGTTTAGTTTGGAGGGTTAATGTTAGGGTAAGGGGCTAGTGAAAGTATTATGCTAATGAGTGTCCTTGCTAAGATAGATGCGCAAACATCTGTGTGTGTGTGTTTGTATTGCTGTACCTGGCGGCCCAGGTGATGGGGATCCTATGGGCAGCGTACACGTTGAAGGACAGCACGTTGGTGACGAGGCCGGCCTCCTGGACCGGCGCTGTGCAGCACTGACTCTGCGGCGTCGTGTGGAAGTTGGCGTTAAACGTGCTGCAGTACAGCTCCACCAAATCCAAGATAGCCGCCGTCAACTTCTCCACCACTTTATCTGTGAAACGATAATGAGAATGTGCCATTCGACATATACAGTACACCTGACGACATGCCATCTGTGTACATACCTCTGTTCTCTCTAATGGCGAGCACTGATGCATCCTGGGAGGACAGACATAGGAAACAGACGGTCAGAGTGACCTTCAGAAAACAGACAGTGTCAAGACGCTGTTGCCCTCTCTCACCTTGAGGACTTTGGGCTGCAGGCGACAGGGGCATGCTGGGAGCTGGTTAAGGGCAGAGGTCACATCAGGTGTTTCCACGGCTGCTAATGAGCTGCAGAGCGCCTTCACTGACTGGACAAGGCGCTCGACGTGCAGCGGCAGCTCCGCCTTCAAAAAGGAGCGTATAAGAAGACATAGTTAAGTGTGTGTGTGTGTGTGTGTGTGTGTGTGTGTGTGTGTGTGTGTGTGTGTGTGTGTGTGTGTGTGTGTGTGTGTGTGTGTGTGTGTGTGTATGCTTTACCTCTGACAGAAGGAAGGACTCAGCTTCGTTGTGAAACGTGTCGAGCAGAAGAGTCAGAGCCTCCCTGAACAACACAACATGACACATTAACGACGAAAGAGACCAGCATCTGGTCTCTTTGACCAATCAAATTATGAGATAATTATCACGTCCACCAATCAGACTGGTGTATTAGGATAGAGCCCCGCCCCTCACCTGGTGACGGTCTGTTTGATTGGACGCTCCTGCAGCAGGATGCTGTGGTTCATGCTGGACACCGTCTCATCGTCGTCTTTCTGTCAATCAAAGGTTCAAACTGTAAACGAGACAATTCTTCTCCGAACCAGACTTAACATCTGTAAACATCTGTAAACAGTGTCTGTCCACACTGTGTGTGGGTGTGTGTGTGTGTGTGTGTGGGTGTGTGTGTGTGTGTGTGTTCAGACCGTGCGGGACAGCTCCGTGTTCACAGCTGATCTCTTAATGAGACACAGTTGGACGTCCCAGTCGAACTTTAGACACTGATGAACAAACTCAACACCAGCCAGAGTCTGAGAGCTGAGAGACAGACAGAGAGAGAGAGACAGACAAAGAGAGAGAGACAGACAGAGAGAGAGAGAGACACACAGAGAGAGACAGAGAGACAGAGACACAGAGACAGACAGACAGACAGACAGACAGACAGACAGACAGACAGACAGACAGAGAGACAGAGAGAGAGACAGAGACAGAGAGAGAGAGAGACAGAGAGAGAGAGACAGAGAGACAGAGACAGACAGACAGAGACAGAGAGACAGAATATAAGTCTGTTTGTGTCGTTAGAGACAGTAGATGAAAAGACAAACAGCTTCTGTAGGAAGCGGATAATAAAAGTTATTGTTTCACTGCAGGAAACACACATGCGCACACACACTGTAGACAATCTGCTTCCTGTTTACACCACATGACGTGTTTGTAATATATCGCTGTTATAAAAAGATAAAAGTATCAGTGAGGTTCTTACTTGTTGAAGAACTCGTCGTGTCCACAGACTTTCAGCAGGTAATCGTCCACGTCCATGTGATCCAGGTCGTCCTGAGCATAACACAGAGTCTGATAGATGAGCAGGTCCACAGCGGACGAACCTCGGAGACAGAGAGACAGACAGTTTATCGACAACACAGATTTTTGTAGTTTTTTTATTTTTGAAGTGTCACATTAGAACTGATTTCAAAACATTCCATCACAGAAACATTCACCCTCTTGTTTTTATTATTTTTAAATTAACTTTCTGACACAAGTTTCTTCCTGTCCACATGAACCAGCATGGACGTTTATTTTGAAGGTTCATCAGTTCTGACTGGACCAATGAAAACACAGCGTGTCTTACCATCACAGGTAAAGGTGAGTGGTTCTCTGAAGTGCTCGGTGATGATGGTGACCTTTACACTGACCCCCAACCCCTGATGGAGCTCCTCGTTACCCACAGAGGGCGACCAAACGAAGCCGGAGTTCTTCGATCTGTCGCCGTGCGGATACGCCGAACGTAAGCTGGAGACACACAGACAGAGATTCTCTGAGACTGACGTGGAGCTGGTTGAGCCCCTGTCCATCAGAAGGGCCGCTCCGCTGTGGTTGGATTTCTCCTGTCGCTCCATCAAAGTAACTTGTTATGAACAGCTTCTATGACATCATCAGAAGGTGCGACAGAGGACTGATTACTCACACGTCGAGCATGTGACAGAACGCCGCCACCTCCTCGTCTCTCTCCTCCGACACCTGGAAGAGTTCATATCCAAACCCATTCATCCTGGAGCCCAGAGACACCTGTCTCTCACACAGACACACAGACACACACACACAGACACACACAGACACACACACACACACACACACACACACACAGCAACCAATCAGTAAACAGATTACAGACCGGAGGTGTCCAATCAGAGGACAAACATGTTCTTACCGGGTCTGCAGAAACTCGCCGCTGGTTCTTGTTGCTCTTGGCGACAGGTACATACGTCCTGGGTGGCACCTGAGGGGGGAGGGTCTTACTCCGAGCCACAGGCTTCCCTGATTGGTCACCATTGGCCCTCCGCCCTCGGGGCCTGTTCTCGTTCAGTTTTGACAGCGAGTCGTTGATGATGTCATAGTTCACCTCTCCTGACGTGACCTTGGGCTGATCCACGTCAGGCGTGAACAGGTTGACGTCTCGGGGGGTGGTCGACCCTCGAGGGGGGAGGAAGGGGTTCTCTGACCCTGACGACAGGGGGAGGGGGTTTCTTGGTGGGATGGCGGGGGGTACATCATCAGGAAGCAAGGGGAAGCCTTTAGGAGGAAGTCCTGAACCAGATCCATGGGAGTCGTCCAGGCTGGATCCTGATTGGTCGCTGAGCTTGTTGACCTCTGACCCCTCCAAGATGTACAGGGGCTCTTTGACATGGCCTCCCTGAGGAGGGGGGGCCCAGGTTGGGACGGACTGTGGAGACTCGGACCGTCCTAGCTGGTGGAGGGAGGGGTCAGATCCAGGGCCGACCCCTCCTGTGGGGGCAGGACAGGGCAGGGTGGGGGCAGGGCGGGGATTGGGGGTCTCAGACCGGGTCTGACCTGGGGTTCCAGATCCAGCCCCGGTGCCGCTCTTGTCCTGCTTGAGCCTGGAGAGGGCGTCATACTCCATCTGCAGCGCCTCGGCCAGAACCAGCTCCTTCTGACTGAGACCCAGAGCCTCCAGACACCCCCACCCCCCCTCGCCGCTCGCTGACATCACGCCGCTTCAGCAGCGTTGCAGGTAAGAGATCGGCTCAGCTGTTGCTAGGAGACACAGGGAGGACACATGGAGCTGATGAGCTGAAGACACAGAGACAGAGAGAGTGACCTCATCAATACGTCACTGCATCAGATCAATCAATCAGATTTTTAAACTCATCAATGGGAAAATGTTATGATGACACTATGACCAGAAGTCGGTCACTTTGTCACTTTGTGGCCGACTTCCCGCTGAAGGAAACTATTTTCTGCGTCTGTTGTACCGTCAACATTCACAACTTTATAAAATAAAAGCTCTGTAATTCAGCTCCATATGAAGCATTACAGCAATAAAACTAACGTTGTGCTTTTACTTTAAGTTCTACGAAGCTCCTCAGCTTGTTATCACCATGGTAACTTATGCTGAACAGCTGACCTGCTCCAGCTCCCCCCCCCCCCCACACCCCACACACACACACACACACACACACACACACACACACACACACACACACACACACACACACACACACACACACACACACACACACACACACACACACACACGTTAATGCTCAGTCATAAGAATATAACTGATCAAATTAATAACCATTCAATCTGAGTGAGCGTCACGTGACCACACCTTGCGACAGGTGTGTGACGTCACATGTTCAAGTCACTGCACGTGTCGACTGTATCATGATGTTGTTGTTGTTGTTGTTGTTGACTTGGTGGAATGTTTACACTTTGTTGGGGGGAAGGAGCAGAGACCGGAAGTTCGCAGACTGAGACAAGTGAGTGACGTCATAAAAGAAAAGGAAACACACCTGTTTTAAAAACACTTGACAAAGCGACCTGACCTCTGACCTCTCAGGTCAATCCTCTGAGGCCGAACTGACCGGAAGTGTGACCCGGTCAGAGAACACCCCACAGCCGGGTTCAGGCAGAGACTCCCGGGCACCGGCTCAGCTGAACGCTCAGATTTGTGAATGGACTTTGGTTGGGACAGTACCGAGCTGAACCCAGAGAACCGCCTCGGGGCGGAGCTCACCCCCGCTGGGTCTTACCTGACTCGGTCTACGGTCTCCGGCAGCGGGCGGCGGGAGCCATTTTAAATCTTCACTTTCCTGCACAAAATCTCACGGATGTCGTCACTGTCGGTCCCCGGTCACTGAGTCCGGACTCACGGGCAGACGGCGGGTTCCGCTCCGGGCGGGAACCGTCACATCCAGGCGGTAGAAGCGGCTCAGCGGCTCCGCTCTGTCGGTGTCTGGTACCGGAGAAACAAAGCGGCCGCGGGACGGTGAAGCTCCGGAGGATGTGGAGCTTCAGCCCGGTCCCTCAACACCGAGACCTGCGTCACTGCACCGGAAACACACACACAGCTTCCGGTCAGAAGTCTTCAACATGTTAAAAACATGAAGTAAGGAACATATTTAATAAATGATGTCATGAACATATTTAATAAATGATGTCATGAACATATTTAATAAATGATGTCATGAACATATTAAATAAATTGTCATGAACATATTAAATAAATGATGTCATGAACATGTTAAATAAATTATGTCATTAACATATTTCATATATGATGTCATTAATGTATGATTTCATGTATTGAGTGACATGAATCTTAATAAACAAACATTTCTGGTCACATGAACACACGTGTGCATAACATCGAAAATGTTGATCAGAAACAATCAGAGATTTATTTTAAATCCACAAAAACAAAACACAGAAAGAAAATCAGTGTTTATTTTATTTTTCACACAGTTTCAGTCTAAAGATTCAAACTTCAGATGATTTAATCAGTTAATACATTATGTTAAATTATCAATAATCAATCATGAATAATCATGTTCATCTGTCTGACTCACTGATAAATCTGTGTTCAGGAGTGTGATGTCATCAACCAATCATGTGACCCTGACGAGAATGAGGCACAAGTTCACACACACACAATGAATGGTGACAAATGAAATCTCATTATTGAAGACACACAACGATTGTTTCATGATTGATTATAATTTATGATTGTTTATATTTTATGAGACAACTATGGCGACATTTAGAAAAACTTAAGAATGTCCAAACAATAATTCTGTATATCATAATGACGATGTAACGTCTGTAATCATATTAACGATTACAACATTTAATCATTAACTTCTGTGACTAAATGTCAGAATTATAAAAATATAAAAAATGTTTCTTAAAGTTACATTCATTGATCATATTTAGTAAATTATATTTTGTGATTCAAAGAATAAATGTTATAATTAACATTAAACACATTATTAATATTTTATAATAAAAAACTTAATCTTGTGTTTATGTGAAGTTCTTCTTCTTTCACCAAGTCATTCAAACTCACACCAACTGTTTCAACATAAACACCCAGGAAGGTGACGTCAAAACAAAGTGTGAAACATGGGACGCCGCAGGACGCCGCAGGACGCTGCCATCTTGGCAACAGGGGCCACTTTTTGTGAGAGAACACAGACTGTAAATAAAGATGGACGACATCCTCTCAATCGCCCCCTGGTGTGTGGCTGCAGTATAGGTCATAAACCCTCCTCCTCCATGTTAGCAGATGGGACATGAACCAGACTAAAGAATCAAAGTAGACGTTAAATAAATGTTTGTAAAGATGTTTCTGTCGTTTCAGCTCGTTCTTCTCTCTCTGAAGTTTGTTCAAGTGTTTCTGATCAGTTTGGTTTGAATCAGTTATTTGATGATAGAAAAACAGGCTGAGACGTCATGATTGACAGCTGACACTGACTCCTGATTGGTAGATAATGTGTGTGGGCGGGACCTCAACACGAGGGCTCCACGCCACGATCACTACTGCACAGACTCTGACTGCAAATGACGTCATCACCACAAGATGGCAGCGTTCATCCATGTTTGTTTACAGTTTATGGTTCTGACCTGTTCCTCTAAGTACTACAGTACCCATGAGCCTCAGCTCAGATGTTTGTAGGAAACACATTTTCTAACACTACTGTGCACGTCCATCACAGACCATGTGACAAACAGAGACGAGGTCAAACACAAGGTCACCTGTCAGAACAGTGAGATGTCACAGCTGTCGACATCTGGACAGTGTGTTCTCAGCGTGTTCTCAGCATGTCCCCTGTAAACATGTAGACAACCTGGTTGTCAGTTTCGTGTCCTCTGGAGGACAGCAGCTGTGTCTCTACACGTCCCTCTCATCTTTACTTGGAAAAGACGTCCGTCTCAAATTCTCTTTGACTTTGACAAACTCCGGAGCTTTCAGGTTTTCTTCCTGCTGTTTCTGCTCCTGCTTCTCCATCTGAGACGAGAGGACAGAGACACAGTCAGAGACACAGCAGATGTGTGTGTGTGTGTGTGTGTTTAGTGGGTTTGTGTGCATGTGCGTGTGTGACCTCCTCCAGCTTCCTGTGTCTCTTCAGTAGCTCCGCCTCCAGAGGTGAGATCTTCCTGCGGGCGTCGTCCTCCTGTTTCCTCTGTTTGATCAGCTGATCTCGTTTCCTGGACTCGAGCACTCGGTGCAGCTCCGGCTTCGTCTCCACTCTGACCCCCCCTCTGTGAAACATCAATATTCTCATTCATACTTTATACATCACTTTATTAACAGCTCATTAGGATCCATACGCCTGGTCTTTGAAAACAGTCTTAATCTGACTGAGGGTATGAAAAATAACAGGACAGACTGACCCATGCTTTTATTATTATTATTATTATTTTGTGTGTATATAATGTGTCTTGTTTGTTGTAGCGTTTCAACCAGCAGAGGGCAGTCTGTCATAATGAAGCACCAACCACAGACTGTTTTCTTTATTTCTTTATGTTAATTATCTGATCTTGCCTCCTCAGCTCCACCTGTAGGTCTGTGAACAAAGTAACAGACATTGTTGTTGTTGTGTTGTTTGTGTGTCTCTGGTCGTCGTCCAGCCTCAGTTTCCCTCCTGAATGTTAAAACCACAGAGAAATGTCAACCTCGCTCTTAACGCCTGTGTTAAATCTGTGAGGAGGTGAAAACTTTCCCAGTGTCCTCAGCACTGGAGGCCTGTGAGGTGGGAGGCTGTTGCTTAGCAACGTCTGTTCATTTCTTCAACAACTTCACAGAGGAGCAGAGACGACGGATCGTTCTCATGCAGCTAAAGAGGAAGCACGCTGCTCTTTGATCAGTCATCTGATGTTGACACTGGAAACTAATACGACTAATTCAAACATTGACACTCGATAATCTGGATTAAATTCAGTCCTTATGTGTTTGTGTCAGCAGGGGGCAGCAGGCATGTGGGATTTAGTGATATCTAGTGGTGAAGGTGCAGATTGCAACCAACTCTATGGAATCTACACTGGCCTTCAGGGGACATAAAAACATTTCGGTGTTTGGTTTGTCCACTCTCGGCTCCCGAGGAGACAGGGGGGACTATGGAGGAGGAGCCTGATTAGACGACAGTGTCACATGATTTAACGCTGACATAATTTTTCATGAATCTAAATACTGGAGCTTTAACAAATGAAATTCTGATGTTGTGTCCCCACTTTGCTCAATTGTCTGTATTTGTCTAATATATCCATGTCTAAAAAGAACTCGACCAAATCAACATTTTCACCCCAAAAAATCCTATTGTCCTACAAATTGTCCTCAGTTTAATGGTGATGTGTCTGTGTCCCCACATGGAGACATACCTCTTGCAGCTGCTCAGCAGCTCTCGGTGAAGATCCTGGTGACTTTGTGATGCTTTCACAGGATTCAACAGTTTCTTGGGCTTGATGAGGTCGTCGTCGTCGTCTTCTTCCTGGTAGTCAGGCTGGGGGACATAGCCAGACGCCGGGGACAACTTCCTGTGGATACCCTCAGACCGGTGTTGTTGCAGGTCTGCGTAAGCTGAGGCTACAGACAGAGGACAAAAAGGACAGGATCACCACAACTCTGGGATTAAGTCTGTAAAACATGAAACTTTATTTAAACCAGTTCTGGAGAACGATGGTGCAGTGAAAAAACGAGGCTGTAATGAACAGTGACAGCGGTAGGGGGCGCTGGCAGGGGCTTGGACATGGATTGTGGCTTTAGGACATCATGTTGTTGGTCAGAATGCAGATGTGTGAACACAGACTTTGTGTTTCCTGTTTGTCCTTTTTCAAAAGAGCTCTGGATGAGATCGGACATGGACGTCAGTTTGCAGACAGCTGCTGTAGTGACACGTGTTGAATGGCAGGGTTTGGCTCCTGTCCCTGATGATGTCCCAGTGGGGTCATCACAGAGATTAGCTGATCATAAAGTTCAGATCTGATCTGTTCTGACAGATGTTCATGAATCACAGCTCCCGAGTGTCTCTTCTTTGGGGGCGGGGCCTGCAGGTGAGAACAAGTATCAAGCGTCACCGTGACGTCACCTTCAGTTTGTGAGCCGCTGCTCTGAAGCGTCAGTTTGACATTTTGTCCATCTTGGCTTTTTTTAAACCAGAAGTCAACATATTTGGAGGAGCAGGGGGTGGACCCTGAATGTGAGCTCAAGGACACGCCTACCTGCACCCATTGTACAGAACCAGCTGTCAATCACACTGTGGTATCCCCCCCCCCCAACACATCCGGTGCTTTATGGTCTGTTTGACTCTAAATGATCATAATTCATTAAATGAACATCAGCTGTTTGAAGAAGACTTGAAACTAGAGATTGGGTTACAGATTGAGTCGCCCCTGCTGGTCACTACACAGATGACAGGTTTCAGGGCCATTTATATAAAGAGTAGGTGGAGGAGTTCATATCAGTGACCAATAAAATGATTGATCACTGAGGTTGGAAGCTGCTCTGAAGATTCAAACATGATTTAAAAACGTGTGTGTGAAGTGATGTCTGATCTGAGCTCAGACTTTGAGCCGTCGTGTGGTTTCATATTGATCTGAAACAGGACGTTGAACCTGAACCTCTGATAATAATCTGATGTCAGAGCGTCTGACTCCAGCTCCGACAGGAAGTCAGATCACGTTTCACAGTAAAATCTTTATTTCATCCTGAGGAAACCTCAAGTTATTGAAACATATCAAATCTACTGCAGCAGAAACCTTTTTCACTGAACTTGAGATTTTATATATATATATATATATATATATATATATATATATATATATATATATATATATATATATATATATATATACATACATACATACATACATACATACATACATACATATCATGCTACCAAAAGCTCTGGAACCTCCTTGTGTTTCCAAGTTGACGTCTTCGTCTTCTACGTGTACGGCTCCTCTTCTTCATCCTGAGATGTTTGTGTTCTTCCAGTTTCACGTCACGTGTTAGAAACCTCAACACGTCCACTCGCTCACTGGGAAGCTTCCACACATTGTCCTGCTGTTTCCTCACATGGACTCAGGAGGACATGTTAGGAGACACCGACTGATTTGTGACTTTTAGGTCTGAAAACAGCTTTAGATTAAAATGCAGTACTTGTACTTGTAGAGTACTGTTACACTGTATTACTTTCACTGTTTATTAGTTTATCTGACATTGTTCATGAAAGAAATCTGATCGAGGTCAGAATGTTAACTCACATCTGAGGACAATAAAATCACACATCACAAAACAGACACACAACATTAGTTTCAGAAGATCCAGAATCACACTCTGGTTCTTACCAGACTTCACCAGCTTCTCCTGAGCTGCAATGCTGCTCCTCTCACCCATCTGATCCGGTTCTGATCCGGTTCTGATCCAGTTCTGATGATCCTCATGTGTTTCAGTCTGTGTGAGTCCTCATGTTCTCTAAAAGAGCAGCAGCAGAACTCCTCCTCTTCTCCCCTCTCCTTCTCACTCCTCCTCCTCCTCCTCCTCTCACTCAGTATTTTCCCACGCTGCTTCATCTTCATCTTTTGTGATGTCTGGTGTCGACCTGCTGCCCCACAGATTTGTAACAGTTCACCACATACACACTCAGCAGGAAACTGTCCAGGGGCCCCAGACCCCTGAGGGCCCCAGAAACCCCAGAATGCACCCTGCTTGTCATGGTTGGTGTTTGGTTGTTTTTAAGGAACGCGGACTGCAGCAGTTTATTACGACCCATAGCTTTGACTTGTAAGTGACCTCTAGTGGCCACCGTCATGATCGTCTGTTGTTGAGGTGCATGGATGTGTCCGTTTTCTTCAATAACCTTAACCATCTGTTGTCGTGGCAACCATGAACCTCGAACCTTCACTAAGTTCATATTTCAACCACGAGTGAATGAAACCTTTTTCTGTTGCGACTCCGACACGATCATGTGTCATTTCCTCCTGTTCCTGTCCATCAGACAGTTTCCTCCGCTGAAACTTAACCACACACTTTTTACTCTGAATGAATTATTATCTTCATGTTGTAACCAGATCAGACATCAGTAGATCGTTTCATGTCTCGGGAAGCAGCTGATGATTCGCAGCTCTGCGATAAACTTGAACAACCTCACAACTCGGCCTCCCACGGTGCACCACACCCCTCTGGGCTGGACGAGGTACTGGGTACAAACTTACCTCTGCCGTCTGGGTGCTTTCCATTTTTCACACACTGCTGCTTGGGAGGAGGCTCGTGGCCGATGCTGTACGCCTTCTGGAAAAGAAGAAGAAGACAGAATAACGTTATGTGAGGATCACAGATCGGTGCCCAAATAAACTGAAATCTCGAACACGTGTTGTGACTGGAGCCTAAATACCCCCCCCCCCCCCCCCCCCCCCCATCACAGTGGCAAGGAGATAATGAGTGAATTTTCATTTTTTGGGTGAACTATCCCTTTAACATTTTTGTACAGGATTTTTGTCTCAGGATGTCGGAGGGGGCGTCGCCATATTAACAAGCCTCCACTGTCTTTACGTGTTTGGCTCCTCTTCTTCCTCCTGAGATAGTTCGTTCTCACAAACAGAAACTCCAGAACATTTCAGGAACATGTCAGACGGAGGATCAGTGTGATGTCATCGGTCATGTCGTTAATGTATCAGATCGCTGTGGTGAACCCCCCCCCCTCCGTTTCTCAGCAGCTTGTCTCTTGTTAGTTGGACGCTTCCCTTCTGACTGAATGGACTGTGTTGGTTGCTAGGAGACACTTCATCAGGCTTCAACATGGTGACAAGGCCCTCACTGTCCCAACCCCGATGGTTGGAGGTGATGGTGGTGGGGGGGGGGGGGGGGGGGGGTGTTTAAAGCAGGATGAGGACTCAAATTCATTCTGAAAGGGACACACACACATAACCATCCACAGAGGGCAGCACAGAGCTGCAGCTCAGACAACATGACAAACCACTTGAGGACAATCTGACCTCTGCTGGACAAACAGCTGCATTACACCTCAAACATTACAGAGGTGAGGGAATACTGCAGTGGAAGGGTACTCCATCACAAGTACAGATGTTTAATCAGGATGTAAATGTACTTTCAAAGTTAAAGTACCAATGCTATACATTATAACGTCAATGTATATTTAATTTTAATGATAAATATTAACTGAAACATTGAGTTAGAACCTTTAAAACGTAATGATTTTAAATGTTTTTTATTCACTGAGTCACTGCAGCAGATTTAGTTCCGATCATATTTATTTATGAACTCATCACATGTTCTGAAAGAGTTAATCTACATACACACTCCAGTACAAATACAACTAATACAAATAAATGATACGAGTACAAAACCTGTTACATATGATAGTTTTCATAGTATATGCAGGGCTCCCCCTGGTGTCAGTATTTTTAGCTGCAGGATTGTCTCTGATCTTAATCTGGATTTACGTGACTGATGATCAAAGCCATAAACACACTGACCTGATTTGTTCTGACATGTGATTGGTCCAAACAAGTTAATGAGTATTGTTGCGTAACCGGGGCTGAAAATAGTCAGATTCACTCGATCACACACCAGTTCATACTCTGTCTGTCTCTCACACACACACACACACACACACACACACACACACACACACACACACACACACACACACACACACACACACACACACACACACACACACACACACACACACACACACTTTTTATATATTTTGGTGATGATCAGAGTCCCTCCAGGGGAGGGTTTTAATATACATGTGGGGTCCCTGTTTTAAAACAGATCATCAGGTCACATCACTGTCATGTGTTCGTCATGTAAAGATCACAGAACAGAACACTCAGATGAAGCAGAAGGAGTTCAGGGAACTCAACAAGACTGACAACTGTGACGTTTCAGACATGAACTACAGTCTGGAAATATTCCTGACATGTTCCTGACACGATCCTGACATGCTCCTCACATGCTCCTCACATGTTCCTCACATGTTCTGTCTGTGAGAACAAATGTCAGAGTCAGTGTCTCTGGACATGTTCTGGATCTTCTCCTGCAGCCTCCTAATAAACACTCTTGATAATGTCCTCCTGAGTCCATGTGAGGAAACAGCAGGACAATGTGTGGAAGCTTCCCAGTGAGCGAGTGGACGTGTTGATGAGGTTTCTAACACGTGACGGACGTGAAACTGGAAGAACACAAACATCTCAGGATGAAGAAGAGGAGCCGTACACGTAGAAGACGAAGACGTCAACTTGGAAACACGAGGAGGTTCCAGATCTTTTGGTGATGAGGGCCGACGCCGGTGTGGACGAGCTGGAAACAACAACACTGATCTTTCCACAGCAGAGTTTATACGTCATGTCCCGCCTCCTGCTGCTCTACAGGCTCCGCCCCTCACCTGGATGTTCCCACATGTTCCTGTTTGAACGAGTCGGACCCGACAACCTGCTGCTGCTGCTTCACAAACACCAACTACACAACGTGTCCACACACTGTTTTACACAGTTCATGTGTGGAAACGGTTTATCTGATTCAAGTTTCAGCATCTGTCAGACGTCAGCACACACACACACCTATTACAAGTTCTTCAGAGAGCTATTTATAAACTATAAGACCCCCCCCCCACCTGCTGTTCTACAAATAGTCATGAGTCCATCTGATGGGGGGGTGGTCATCACAGTTACCCTCCAGCCTGCTGTCAGCTGTTGGTCGCCATGGCAACAAGCATACCCTAACACACCCTCATCAGCAGGTGTGTTGCTGCAGCTCATATTTGTCAGTGGGTTCACATTCCTGAGTTCAGTCCAATCTACATGTCAGAAATCCCACAGGTCCCAGTCTGTTAAACTTCATGTTTCAGGTGATAAGACAGTTTCAGTGTGAAACCTCTCATGTGGACTCACCTTCTTTCCATACGTGGCTCCCATTCTCAGTCCGTGTGTGTGTGTGTGTGTGTGTGTGTGTGTGTGTGTGTGTGTGTGTGTGTGGCAGCAGGTTCACAATCCTCTCTCTTCTTCTCTTTCCTTCTTCACCAGCACGTCGTCTCCTTCTTTCCCAGCAGCCTCTCCTCCTGCTCGTCCGGCCCCCTCTGCCTGGCAGCCCGGGTGCTGGGGTGTGTTAACCCGCCCAGTGAAGAGGTCGCCCTGCCAGCTTCATACCAGAGAGCAACCAACGACAGTCGAGCTGAGAGTCAGTGAGTGTTTGTGAGGGGATGAGGGGGAGGACGCCTGCTCCTGACTTCCTGCTCTCAGCTGTGAGGAGTTAACGGCTCTGATTGGATTAATGTAATTAGAGGTGACACGAAGAGAGCGAGCAGGAAGTCAGGTTCTCCAGGTCTGATCTGCAGGAGTCAGAGACAGCAGGAGACAAAAAGACATGGCAGCAACAAGATCTGTGATGAAGCTGCTTCAGTAACTAAGTGTCTCCTCGCAGGTTTAGATCTTAATCAGTCAGATGGAGGCTCCGCCTCCCTCACCCACACCTCAAGGGGTTACCTGAGATGAGGATGATGCAACAGGGGCATCACCCCTAACTGTCAAACGTTCATAAGGTGGAGCCTGTTAGCATGGAGGCTAAGGATGGCTGGGACCCTGCCCCTCACTGAGCCCTCTGGGAGAAGTACAGCCTCACTGGTCCTGGAGGACCAGTGAAAGCTGGTGGTCACAGGCCTCAGGCCTCGGTGCAGGGTCACGATAGTCTTCTCTCAAGAGCTTATGACACTGATGCCTGAATGTCCCTCATTGATAACTCTCTTTGAGAGCTCCTCCTCGCCCAGTCTCAGATGTTACAGAGGCATGAAGGAAAATGAAGTGGCACTCAAGGGGGGGGGGGCCTCAAGGGGGGTGGGCCTCAAGTTAGGGTTTCAACCCGAACCCAAATAAGTCACAAGGCGCAGGCTGTTAATGTGTTTGGCCACTAGGTGGAAACATCACACCACTGAGAGCTGGATGGTTTCATCATGTGACCATCATGATCATGTTCTCATGTTTGTGTGTCTGTGGGTGTCTGCGTGTGTGTGCACGCGTGTGTGCCTGTGTGTAAAAGAACAACACTACCTGAGGATGTCACTTGTTCTGTATTCACTTATTTACATGTTAAATAAAATCATGATTGACACAGACTGGATCACATCATTTAATATTTCAATGACTAAACAAGGCCGTGGAACCTCCCTCAGATGGTTACCACAGCGACCCGAGGACTCAATTCAGATTGGTCTGGTCTCTACTGGTCTGTAGGGGGTGGGGTCTCGGGCCCCTCGTGACTCGGACCTGACATCTGCATGAAGAGCTCCCGCAGTTCTGTGATGTCATCATCAAGGGACGGCAGGGGCGGGGCAGACCGCTGCTCGCGCTCCTCGATGAAGTCCCACAGACGGACGCTGTTCATGAACTGACGAAACAAACACAAACATGTTAATGAACTACAAAACCCAGGAGCACTGAGCTGATGGACTACAACTCTGAATCAAAATGGCAGCTGTGGATTCCTACCCGGACGTTCCCCTCGGAGCTCAGCTGTTTCCGCGGCGGCTCGGGTTCCGCTCTGGTTCCGTCACGGAAGGCGTGAAGATACAAACACTTCCCGCCAAACGGACAGGAGCCACGCCCCTGATCGAAGTACTTACAGGCCTTCTTACTGCGGACAGGAAACACAGGCAGAGGTCAAAGGTCGACATGTGAACATCTTGTTTCATAATGTTCAAAATAAAGAGTTTTTAAACTTCAAATGATGTTCACACAGATACAAATGTAATAAGACATTAATATGACAACAATAATAATAATATTAGTTTGAAATTATATCTGTTGACCTCAAAGTTTATAATTAAACTGGTAGTGTTGTGTCCCTCAAACGTGTATTCTGTTTAGCTGTACAACAGCACCCCCTTGGGGCAGTTCAGGTACATAACTATTGCCAGGGGTCAAGGTGTGAATCTCCCAGAAGTAATTCAGGGTTAGTTTATTTGACGTCAGCTCTACACATAAGTTGTGTTATTCTTCTGTGGGCTAACGCATCGTCTAAGTATTGTTGTTTACAAATTGTGTCTTTACAACCAGTAGGTTATCTTGCCACACAGTGCCACAGCGGCAGTTTTGCCGAGCGGCTACGCTAACGGGTTTTGAGAGCGTTACGCTGGTTGGATAGCTAGCGCCAGCGCTAGCGAGACCTTCACAGGTAGCTCACCTGACTCCAGACTTGAAGAGGTCTATGAGGTGGTCTTTGTCCTCCTGGTCCTCCACCCAGTAGACTGACGGGATGACGAACTCTGAGACCACCCGACACTCCGGACACGACCTGAGACAAAGAGACATTAGACCAGAGACCTGAGACCTGAATCCTGAGACCAGAGCTGTTTAAGACTGACCATGTTCCAGACTCTCAGACTCTGATCCAGGATCTGGTCTTGTTAGATCCGGACTCTTACTTGATGATGACGTTGCTGAAGTTTCTGGTGCAGCGCCACTTCCTGATGCAGGTCAGACAGAAGGTGTGACAGCAGGACGACAGAATCCCGAACCTGCGTTCTGACGGGTTGGCCTTCTGTACTACCACCTCCATACAGATGGAACACACCTGAACAACGAGGACAACAAACAACAACGATAAACGACTAAACAACAGTTAATGTCACTGTCGCCTTAACAACAGTCCTCAGGGACTCACCTTGTCCTGACTGCGCTGAGCTGCAAACGCCTTCTCCATGTCTGTCTCAAAGGCCAGGAGACACATCTGCAGGTAGAGAGACAGACAGAGAGACAGGTAGAGACAGTGAGGTACAGCCAGAGAGGCAGGCAGATAGAGAGAGATAGAGAGAGGTAGAGACAGAGATAGACCGACAGACAGAGAGGTAGATAGACAGACAGAGACAGAGAGGTAGAGACAGACAGGCAGAGAGACCTCATCCTTTAAGTCAAGTGACTGTAATTGATGTAAAAATATAATCAATAAAGTTTGAATATTTGAAGCCAGCCGCAGGATAACAGGCTGCTCACCTTCTCATGTGCTCTCCTCTGCTCGGGGTCATGGGGGTGGAGCACCTGCAGCCCACATATGTCACACAGGT
This sequence comes from Verasper variegatus, assembly GCA_026259375.1. Lineage (NCBI taxonomy): Eukaryota > Metazoa > Chordata > Actinopteri > Pleuronectiformes > Pleuronectidae > Verasper > Verasper variegatus. Next base: position 27,388,179 of record CM048040.1, on the reverse strand, counting down.
CACCATGAAGATACGTACATTTGTCTTCATAGTAACAGTGTCCGGCAGCAGTGTAGGGACACAGCTGGGGGAGGTCCTGGGAAGTCCCACCCACTGGGGGAGTGGCTAATGAGCAAAGATAAACATCACAACTCAACATTAGAAAGTCTCATCATGTGATACTGATTGCAACGTGGATGTTGTGCGTCTCACCTTGCTCCTGCACAGATCCGTCCAAACCTGTCCTGATGGCGTCCACATACGTCTGAGGAGCTGCGGCCGCCGAGACGTCTGACCACAAACTGTCTGGTGGACCCATGAACCTGTCTACACCCAGAGCTGAGAGACAGACAGGTCAGAGGTGTGTGAGGACATGAGTGTGAGGACAGGTGTGTATGTGAGGACATGAGTGTGAGGACACGTGTGTGTGTGAGGACAGGTGTGTGAGGACATGAGTGTGAAGACAGGTGTGTGAGGACAGGTGCGTGTGAGGACATGAGTAAAGTTAATCACCTCCGTCTCTCAGGACAACGTTCTTCTTCACTCCACCTCTGACTGAAGCTCCGCCTCCAGCTCCTCCTCCACCTGCCTGATCTTCTGGAGCTCCTCCCCCTCCACCTCTGAACGAGGGTTTGATGTGATCATACCTGCACACAGGAAGTGATGTAACTGCGTGTGTAACCGTTCAGGCACGCACGTGTGTGTGTGTGTGTGTGTGTGTGTGTGTTACCTGCAGCGTTCTCCGTAGGCGCAGGTTCCTCTCAGGTAGAACTTGCAGATGGTCGACGGTTTACTGTTGCTCAGGTCATGAGAGAACAAACAGCGACTTCCCTCCCTGCACACACCGTGGAGGAAGTACCTGAAACACACACACACACACACTGGAGGAAGTACCTGGAACACACACACTGGAGGAAGTACCTGAAACACACACACACTGGAGGAAGTACCTGAAACACACACACACACACTGGAGGAAGTACCTGAAACACACACACACACACACACTGGAGGAAGTACCTGACACTGACACACGCACACACACTGGAGGAAGTACCTGAAACACACACACACACACACACACTGGAGGAAGTACCTGAAACACACACACACACACACACACACACACACACACACACACACACACACACACACACACACACACACACACACACACACACACACTGGAGGAAGTACCCGAAACACACACACACACTGGAGGAAGTACCCGAAACAAACACACACACACACTGGAGGAAGTACCTGACACACTCACTCACACTCACACACACACACACACACACACACACACACCTTCACAAGGACCCTCTTGTGTCTCTTCGAGAAGTCGTTTAATCTTCGGAACAAAGGTTCCACTTCGAAGACCACATCAAACGTACCCTTACACTAAGTTTAACAATTATCAACAATTTAATTGTTAAATAACTGATGAGAAGTTACAGATACATTTTACACGCAAGTCTCTCTAAACCTAATTCTACCTCAACTCTAAACGAAACCTGATTCTAAACCTAAAACCAAGGATTAACCCTCAAAAATCCAATTTGTGAGGACCAGACAAAACGTCCTCACAATGATGGTGTTGAACCAAAATTTGCCTCATAACTATAGAAAGACATGCGCGCGCGCACACACACACACACACACACACACACACACACACACACACACACACACACACACACACACACACACACACACACACACACACACACACACACACACACACACACACACACCTGACAGACAGACAGGTAGAGAGACAGACAGGTGAACCAGGTGACTCGGACACTTTACTCATTTGGGTGTTTCACGTGCTAACAGCTAAAAACATCACGATGCTAACGGTCCGCCGAGATCTCGGTCAGAAACAGCGCGAGACTCAGACCCAGTGACACGACAGACAGGTGAGTGACAGACAAGACATTCGAGGGACAGACAGACAGGCTCACCTGCAGGTCACCTGTTTGGTGCTCATCTTCCTCGCGGAGCTTCAGCTAAGCGGCTGCTTCAGAGTTGTCGCTACGGTGTCCCGTTCAAACTGTTCCGACTGACAACCGCAGTCACAGCAGGAAGGTTCCTATGAGCTCTGTGTGATTACAATTATGTACTGAAGTGCAGTGTATGTGTATATGTATATGTACTGCACTTCAGTACTCTACTTTGTACTTTTACTTCAGTTTGTATATATATATATATCATTAAAGGATGCACAGGGACAACTCACTCCTCTTTTATTTATTTTCAATCCAACACACACAGATGTACATACACATAAATGCACAAACATACACTCACACAGACAGACGCACGTACACACGTACACAGACGCACAAACACACACATACACTGACACAGACAGACAGACAGACGCACGTACACAAATGCACACACACACTCACACATAGTCTGACAGGTGAGATGGAAAACATGTTGACCTACATTCAGTCACAAGATCATTTGACTGAGCTGTTTCCATGACGATGCAGCCAACATGGTACAAAGGTCACCTCTTCAGAAACGGCAGGTGAGCCAGGTCACATGACGTCTGTCTTACAGCAGCTACACCGTGATAGGCTGGAGCTGTGGTTGTGGTGTAAACAGGCTGTCACCTGGCAACCAGGTGAGACACAGAAGAACCTGAAGAAAATAAGTCAGACGGAGAAGAAGCAAAGACAAGAGACTGCTCGAGAAAAACAAGGAATGAAAAGAGGATTTTAAGGAGGAGCTGAGGCCGGAAGAGACAAGTAAGGACAGAGGAGGAAGAAGAGGAGGAAGAGGAGTGACAGAAGAAGTAAGAGGAAGAGGAAGAGGAGGAGGAAGAGGGGGAGTGAGAGGAAGAGGAGTGAGAGGAGGAGGAGGAGGAGGAGGAGGAGATGGAGCGCAGCGTGATCCAGCTGAGTCACTGTCAGAAATACATCTTCTGTTTCTCGTTGCCGGACGAGTGTCCGAGCTGTGGAGAGGAGCTGGAGGGGAGACGACTGCAGGAGGCGCCAGTGAGCCTCCCCTCCCCCTTCACCAACGGACATAACCGCTCCTGCTCCCTGCTGGTCACACCTGCACAGGACAACCTGGACAGGTAGTTACACCCAGTCATCAGTTCTAACCTGTCTGTACCAATCTCAGCCAATTAAAAATATGATCAACCAGTTTAATTCTGTATAAACCAGTATAAACTCATTTAAACCAGTCAGATCAGCATCAGCAACCAGTTTAATATAGAGTGTGTGTACCTCTGGTTTGTTCTCAGAGACTTTGATGGGACTTCAGATCTGCACACAGGCATCTCCAACACTAAAGGTAACTGTCAGTCTGACCTGTCGTTAGTTTACCACTGAACACTGTGTATTGACTCAATTCTCTGTGTGTGTGTGTGTGTGTGTGTGTGTGTGTGTGTGTGTGTGTGTGTGTGTGTGTGTGTGTGTGTGTGTGTGTGTGTGTGTGTGTGTGTGTGTGTGTGTGTGTGTGTGTGTGTGTGTGTGTGTGTGTGTGTGTGTGTGTGTGTAGGAGTTGTGTATAACTACACTCAGGGCGGGGTGCATAGGGACCAGAGTGGGTGGGAGCACTGCGTCAGTGTTCCTCTGGTCCGACCTGACATGTACCACCTGCTGGCTCAGTGGGACCAGTACCTGGACCACTTCTCTGATGGACCCATGTGGGACCCTGCATGGCACAGGTACATCTCACACCTGGTACAGATACTTCTCACACCTGGTACAGGTACATCTCACACCTGGTACAGATACATCTCACACCTGGTACAGATACTTCTCACGCCTGGTACAGATACTTCTCACACCTGGTACAGGTACATCTCACACCTGGTACAGATATTTCTCTCACCTGGTACAGATACATCTCACACCTGGTACAGGTACATCTCACACCTGGTACAGCTTACACCTCTCTTTCCAGGTTCAACGAGGACGACCATAACTGCTTCAGCTTCTGTCTCGGCTTTGTGAACAGCGTCCTAGCAGTGGAGGGGCGGAGCTCTCTGACCAGAGAGACGTTCACTCACACCTACATCCTGCCGAAGATGAAGAGAGTCTCAAAATTCACCACGTTGTACCAACACATCCAGAGACACCAGTACTACGTGGTAGACAGAAAGAGAGACAGACAGGAGGATGTCCCCACCAGTGTTGGGCAGTCATCTGATAACTCTTTTCAGTAACAGTAATGTGAGGGATACGATCTGAGAGTCAGACACTGTTGGACTGAGGGTTGGTCTGTCGGTTAAATTAGAGTGTGGACACCCGACCTGAGCCTGTCAGACCCAGCAGGACCAGTTAGGACCCAACAGACCCAGGCAGACCCATCAGGACCAGCTAGGCTGCTGTCAGGTTGAGCTGGGTTTGTACGACAAGTTTGAACCGATATTCTGGTTGGGATCTGGTTCAGTCCCTATCTACGTCTGTAGCCAGGGAGACATCCCCCATCATGAAGAGAACATGGGGTTCACTGCACACTGTGTGTGTACGAGTGTCTTCATTGTAACTAAAATTGAAAATAAATGAGAACAACTTCGAAGCTGCAGCTGTTCACCACCAGGGGGCGTGGTGTATATCTATCTATATCTATCTATATATAGATAGATATCTATAAACACCTTAGAGATACATTATGTAATGATGAAGCTGCGCTAGACGACATCGTCCTTGCTTCCAATGAAACATCAGGAACTTGGGAGTCATCTTCGATCTGGATTTGTCCTTTGATTCTCACTTAAAACACATTTCTAGGACCGCCTTCTTTCACTTGTGTAACATCTCAAACATCAGACATGTCCTTTCTCAAAAAGACGCAGAAGAACGAGTCCAGGCCTTTGTTCCATCCAGACCTGATTATTGTAATTCATTATTATCAGGCTCCAGCAGTAAGTCGTTAAAGACTCTGCAGCTTGTCCAAAATGCTGCAGCACGTGTCCTGAAGAGAACCAGGAACAGAGACCACATGTCTCCTGTGTTAGCTTCACTACACTGGCTTCCGGTTAAATCTAGAATATAATTTAAAATTCCTCCTCCTCACCTTCAAGGCCCTTAATAATATGGCACCATTATACCTCAAAGAGCTGATGGTACCTTATCACCACTAGAGCACTGCGCTCCCACAATTCAGGCTGTTGTCCCTAAAGTCTCTAAAGCAGAGGAGGAGCCAGAGCTTCAGCATCAAGCTCCTCTCCTGTGGAATCATCTCCCACTTTCAGTTCTGGAGGCCGACTCCCTCTGTACGTTGAAGATTCAAACCTTCCTTTACGATAAAGCTTATAGTTAGAGCCGGTCCAGGTTTGTCTTGGTCCTGATCTTAGTTCTGCTGCTATAGGTCTAGAAGGTCGGGGGACACATGGCACACGGAGCTTCTCTTCCCAGCTTCTCATTCCTCTTCTCCATCGTTATCACATCAAAGAAATTCATATCTCATCAATACATGTTATGGATCCAGTATGGTGGATCCTGTATCGTGTTGGCATCTGATAGTGGTGGTGGACCACGATCGAGGTGCAGCTGATGGTGGATCCTGATGACGGCAGTGGACAATGACTGTGGACGATGGTGGATCCTGATCGAGGTGGATCCTCATCGTGTTGGTGGATCCTGATCGAGGTGGATCCTGATCGTGGACTATGATCACAACAAGATGCTTGATATATAACTACGTCTCCTCAGATACTCGACCATCACTGACAATAATCCATCAGTTCATTGACCTTCAGTTCTGCTACAAAGTGTTTATTCTAATCAAAGCTGTAAATACTCTGATCTTTGTGATGTTCTCTGTTCCACGGGACATCTCTTCACTAGTGTCCGTCCTGGGAGACGGATCCTCACGTGTCTCTGAGGTTTCTACCTTCTTTACCTGTTAGAGGTTTTAGTAGTTTGACTCTTGTTGAGGGTTAAGGACAGAGGACGTCTCACCTTGTTAAAGCCTCTGAGACAAACTGGGATTTGTGAATATGAGACTATACTAATACAATTTGATTGATTGATGTAGAAGTAAAAGATAGAATATGCACCACAGCCAATTTCTCCAATATAAAAGTAGCCAATAAAGTCGTGTAATTACACTCATGTACAGTAGGTGGCGGCATGCACCTTTGACGTTGGTTTGTGTCCCGCCATTGAAACAAAGAAGAAAGAGAACAAGATGATCACAGTTTCGCCCGGACACTAATTCTGTGACACCTCAGCGTCCGACAGCAAAACAAGGTCGACTGGAAAGTTGAAGTAAACCGAAACTCTTCTTACCGGCTAACATGCTAACACAGTGATTAGAGCAGAAGCTAACAGGCGAACAGCTAGCTGTCTCTCAGCAGCACAAACACCTGCTCAGTCCGGGTCCAGTAGAAACTCCAGAAACTCCCGGTCCCGCCGCTGCTGACAACATGCAGGCGGAGTTTCGGGCTCCTCGGCGCCGGACCCGGGTGCAGGAGGAGTACGAGGCTCCGCTGCCGGTGAGCCGCAGCCCGAGGGAGAGGACCGACCTCCGGGCGGAGCTCATCAACCTGCACGTGTTAGTTTGTCAACCGGACCACATCCAGAAGATCTACAACCAGGTCTGAGTTAATCCTCATCATCTAAACCAGGTTTGAGTTAATCCACATCATCTAAACCAGGTCTGAGTTAATCCTCATCATCTAAACCAGGTTTGAGTTAATCCACATCATCTAAACCAGGTCTGAGTTAATCCTCATCATCTAAACCAGGTTTGAGTTAATCCACATCATCTAAACCAGGTTTGAGTTAATCCACATCATCTAAACCAGGTCTGAGTTAATCCTCATCATCTAAACCAGGTTTGAGTTAATCCACATCATCTAAACCAGGTCTGAGTTAATCCACATCATCTAAACCAGGTCTGAGTTAATCCACATCATCTAAACCAGGTCTGAGTTGATCCACATCATCTAAACCAGGTCTGAGTTAATCCACATCATCTAAACCAGGTCTGAGTTGATCCACATCATCTAAACCAGGTCTGAGTTAATCCACATCATCTAAACCAGGTCTGAGTTGATCCACATCATCTAAACCAGGTCTGAGTTAATCCACATCATCTAAACCAGGTCTGAGTTGATCCACATCATCTAAACCAGGTCTGAGTTAATCCACATCATCTAAACCAGGTCTGAGTTGATCCACATCATCTAAACCAGGTCTGAGTTAATCCACATCATCTAAACCAGGTCTGAGTTAATCCACATCATCTAAACCAGGTCTGAGTTGATCCACATCATCTAAACCAGGTCTGAGTTGATCCACATCATCTAAACCAGGTCTGAGTTAATCCACATCATCTAAACCAGGTCTGAGTTGATCCACATCATCTAAACCAGGTCTGAGTTAATCCACATCATCTGGTTAGGTTAAATGAAAATTCACTTTTCTTTGATCGACGTGTGAGCGCAGCTCCAGAGGAGGATCACAGTCGGGGGAACTCTCCCTTTAAGTTCCCCCAACTGTCTGAAAGATATCCTGGGTATGTTGAACTCACATCTTAGTCTCATCTGAAAGCAGGTTTTATTTTTCTTAGGGATACTTTGGGAAAGGGGTTTTGTCAAGAGCGAGACCAGACCACACCATCTTCGACAAATGGGAGCGTAAGTTTACACCCATACAGTGACATCATCACCATTGGTCTGGTCCAATCAGTGCTGACAGCTTAAGTTCGCTGCTTCCTGTTTCTGTCACAGAACACGAAGGTTTGTTTCTACCTCTCGTCTCAGAGTCCAGGTCAGTGACATCACATCCTGTTTGTTCACAAGATGACATCACATCCTGTCTGTCGGCTTGATGAACTTGCATCTTGTCCTGGCCCCACCCCCTCCAGGTATGATGAGATGCTAAAGTGGGCGGGAGCAGCTCTCTTTGCCCAGGGATTGGATGATGAGGCTGTCAGTCAAATCCTAACGAGGCTCTCTCAGCCTGTAGAGATGGAGGACGTGAGGAGGGAGGAGACGTCGAGGTCAGTGGTCGAGCCGGACGTTAAGAACAGCTGCAGGTTGAGTGATTCTCCTCTATGTCACCAGACTACTTTCAAATATTTATACATGTGAAATCTTCTGTAAATCTCACTCTGACATTTTCCAGACATTTTATTAAGGGGCTGCAGGAGACTTTGTTCTCACATACAGCCCCTCTGGAGAATGTCAGGAGTTCAGGTCTGAAAGAGTCATTAAACTGATCTTTGTCTTCGTGTTGATCCACAACATCTGAACCTTGATCACAGCTCGTACCAGGACCCAGAGTCTGACCCTGATCCTTTGGTTCGAGGTGCTGGTTTTGTCCTGGTCTGTGACAGCAAGGTGAGTCTTCATCTGAACCCGTTTCTACTGACGAATTTACAGAACACTCAAGGTGTTGCTTTGTGTCTGCAGGTCGGTGGGGGGGTCAGGGAGGTCAGGCGGGCTCCGTTCTCTCTGTCCGAGTACCTGCAACTCAGCCTGGAGGAGGTAACACATCAGATCATGTGATTAGAAATGTTCTGTTACCAGAGAATGTTAAATATCAGCGAGGGTGTGAATCTATAAACAGATTTGATGCCACTGTCAACCTCTATCTGTCTCCATCTACAGGCCTTCTTCCTTGTCTACAGTCTGGGCTGCCTGTCTATCTACCTGCACCAGGTCTGTCTGTCCTGTTTTCCTAAAATATTTTTTTCTCAGGATGTGACGTTCTGTTTTATACGTTTCTTACATCACAGAGTTTATCACTGTAGCCTACAGACTGAACGTATCTTCTCTTATATATAAGTATTTCAAACAGAACACAGGTTTTCTTTTCTCCTCGCAGCTTCTCTTTTTTTGTACGTTTCTCTCTGGTGTTGTTTTCCGTCAGGGTCGATGACTTGTCGTTAGGAAACAGATTATTTTGACTTTAAGAATGCAGCCGAGTTTCTCATTAGATGACCTCACCTTTGTCCTCCTGTGATTGGTCAGGAGCCCCTAACAATCATCCAGCTGTGGAGGAAGTTCCGATCCTTGCGTCCTGACTTCGTCAGCTCGTACGCAGCCTATCATCATTTTCGCAGCAGGGGGTGGGTCCCTAAAGGAGGGGGCGGGGCAAAATATGGCGTTGACCTCAGTAAGATAGAATATTAATACACTGAGACACACACAATCATTCAGTTGTGTTTGTTGTCTTATTTTAAAAATAACTTTACTTTTCTGTTTTCAGTGTTGTACAGGAAGGGTCCACCTTTCTACCATGCAAGGTAGCACACACACACACACACACACACAGGTTAACGCTGTCTGGTTATTTTGATGTGTGTAATTTTAAAATCAGTCATTTTCAGCAGCTGTCCTCTCTCTGAACTTGTCCTCTCCCATAGTTACTCGGTGGTAATTGAGCGCGTTGACGATGCATTCGTAGGCTCTGCATTGCGTCCGTTTTCGTGGCGTTCTCTTGCCGCTCTCAACAGGATCACTGCCAATGTTTCTAAGGTAACCACCAGATTTCATCAAATCAGACGTCACTGTGGTTTTTATTTGACTATGAAGATTTGTTTTACAGGAGCTGATGTTGTGTTACGTCATCCATCCAGCCGCCCAATCAGAGGCTGAACTGGACTCACCTGAGTGTCTGAGTAGATTGAAGGTTCAGGTAACAGACACAGAGTTCAGAGCTGAATCATTGGTCCTTTGATCGATAATCAGAAATCACGAGGGCTGTTAAATAACCTTAGTTTTTTCGGCAGGATGTGATCATCAGCCGGTGGGTTTCCTCCAGGGAGCGGGCAGAGCAGGATGACATCTGATTGGCTGAAAGGAGATGATGGAGGTCACGAGGAGAGGAGCTGAAATCAGATTTCATGTAGTTCATAATTGTTTTTTATCATTAAAAGGAAATATGAGAAAAGGGCGTGTCTGTGTTTGATTGACAGCAGCTGTCACTGTACAGGTGATCACACCTGGAAACATTCACGTCGTTCAAACGACGCATGTGTCCGTTCATCCTGCGAATGTCCGGTTCGTCTGCGAGGATCTCAGAGTTACTGCTGATGATGACTCGCCTGTGACCAGGGCTATGAGCGGGCGTGGTCTCGTGGTCACCATGGAGAGGGGGGTGAAGCTCCAGACTTCAATCCAGAGCCAGAAGTAAAAGTTGCTTTTACTGAATGGAATGTAATAGATTACCTTTACTTTGTTTTGTTGGTACTTTTACATGGATACATGAATTTATTTCACAGTCAAATTTAACTTAATGTGAAATGTGGATCTGAGCTAAATTGAACTTTACTGATATTTATAGTTGAACAGCTGTGTGTTAAATGTGGAACCAGAGGGGGCAGCACTGACCAGGCTGGGAGCTGCCGGAAGAGCTCGAAGAAGAAGAAGAAGAAGAAGAAGAAGAAGAAGAAGAAGTTCCTGTGTGCGTCCTTAACAAAACTGACTCACGTCCCGCGGAGACGAGGAGTGACCAACGTTATTTCACCTGAGCCGCTGAGTATCCAGGTAAATCTCTTCTCTGTCCCCGGTAACAGACGCCAGCCCGTAGCCGAGCCGGTGGAGAAACCGGCAGATATCGGAGATAAGTGGCGGGAGGCCCGCTCGGCACGGTTAGCTGCTAACTGCTAGCTGCTAGCTGCTAGCTGCGGAGAGCTCAGGTGTGTTTCACACGCTCGTTACCGGGAGTTTGACCCAGTGTAGCTAACAGCTAAGCTAACAGTGAAGCTTGGTCCAGGGTTGATGATGTCATACGAGTAAAGTTACCTGTGTTGGTGTGAGCCCCCTCCCTCTATACAGACTGACCTGTCACGTGGTGTGTTTACATGAACCACGTGATCGATTTTTCGGATCAGGTGTGACACCAGATCGTACCTGTGACTTCCAGTCAGTATTTATTATTGATCGATCAGCTGACGATATAACAGAAGTTTATCTACTGATCGATCAACTCACTGTGTGTTGATACATTTTAAATCGTCATCACTCTATACTCGAAGTAATCAATCATGAACGTGATCCAGGGTTTGTATTAACGTCTTGTGATTATTAACACCACTGACATGATGTGTCAGTGTCCTCTCTTTACACGATAAACAGACACAAATCAAGTTATTAGGACCTGAACAGTACTGAAGTTTACTTTGTGTTTGACTGCTCTAGAATTTATGAAGCACACATTGTGTGCACATAGAGTTCACCTGCCACACACAACATGAGACACACACAGACGGAACAATGCAAATTCAAGTTGATTCAGGATCAATGTGACTGCACGAGGAAAGATAAGTACTGTTAGTGATGAGACTGAACTGTGTGTGTGTGTGTGTGTGTGTAGAGCAGCAGTATGTCTGATGACCTGGACATCGAGGCGATGCTGGAGGCTCCGTACAGGAAGGTGAGTGTCGCTCCTCTGTTTGTTACTGAGACTCAGCCGGACTCTACTGCTCCGCACTCCGCCTCTGAGAGCTGAGGACCAATCATGTTCACTCACTGATCACATGGTTCAGAACAGTACAAATCACACACACAGTTCACCTGCAGCAGGTCGACTGTTCATCAATCAGACACCTACTGATGAGTGATGAGAACACTCTTTATATGTGAGAACTTATGAGCAGAACATCTGACCAGTCGTGCTGTGAGAATGTGACGTGTGATGGTGGCCGTGAACAGGACTCACCTGCAGCACAGGTGTCTCACCTTCCTCCTCCACAGAGTCAATTAAAGTTTGGATATTTTTCACCCACCCCTGACTTTTACTGACCAATGGATTCATTAGTGGATTTGTGACGGCGTGATCAATAACCAAACTAACCGGACCTGACACAGTTTCTGTTCACTGCCTCTGAGCAGTAGAGTCAGGCTGATGATGGTGATGATGATGGTGGCGTTCCGTCACAGACTGTCATGAATAAATGCCCATCTATCTCTCTTTGTAGACTTGCCTAACGATTTCTCACCTCTACTCCCCTGAATGCCAGTGTGATCTGTCACAAACATGAAGGTAGTAAAAAGCCCCCATCTTGCATTGCTGTACTGTGGTTCCCATGGTAACATGACTGTGGTCTCCTTGGTAACTGAAAACTTTGGCACAAACCCCCGAGGAGGAACAGCTACGGATTCTGGGAGTTGAAGTGTTAGAGCAGTGAGCAGGAGGATCATGGGAAAGGTAACATTACTCTGGAGGAATGGCAGTGTTAGCTTAGCATAAGCACCATTCTGCATCCTGCCTGTGAGCTAGGACTCAGACTGACGCTGTGATGACAGACAGATGGAGAGCTGAGGAGAACCCAGGGTTCAGGTGTGATCTGAGGTCAGGAGGCAGAGCAGGGTGTGTGGATGTGGATGGAGCAGGTGAGGTCTGTATCAGTGTGTAGTTGGTGGAGCAGCGGGAAGTTTAACAAACGGGAGATTAACATGTTTCAGTCCACTCAATCAAATCTGTTCGTCAGAGGTGTCAACACAACTCTTCACATGAAGACACACAGACGATGACGGTCACATGACCCCCAGCACCAGGTGTTATTAAAGGTCACCTGTAACACACAGGCCCTGTTCACACCTGGTTAATATCTGTCCTGAGAAATCCAATCACACGTGTTCAGCTCTGCGTTCACAACTGAATGTGTCTCCTATGATCATGTGATCTGATCTCACTTCCTGTTTATCTAAATAATCATTTGTGTTTTCGAAAACCAAATAATTTTTTACTCCGATCTGAGTTTACACTCTGTGTGTACACACAGCAAAAAGATTTTTGTTGGTCTAAGTGATGGGATCTCTGGACGCAGTCAGGCGTGTTCGGACCCGAACTCAGAGCTGACCACGTGTTGATGGGATCATCGGGATGGACGTTAATACCAGGTGTGAATGAGGTCTCACACATCAATACTCATGATGAACGGAGGTCGTTCTGTTGACGCTGCAGCTGAAAGGAAGGCAGTGATGAGGACTGAAACGTGTGGTCTGTGAACAGGTGAGGGATTGTCTCAGGTGTAGTGTGGCGGGTGTGTCCTGGTTCTGCTTCAGGAGTCACCACTTAAGAGGAGCTGGAGCTCCACCCACAATAACCCACCTCACTGAGCCCGGCTTCAGCCTGGTACTGACCTCTGACCCAGACTGACCTCCGACCTCCAAACAGCCAGTTTGAATGTGATTCATAAAATGTGTTTGTACCCCCACCCCCCCCACACACACTGTCATCTGCCTCCTCATGCTGTTCTCTGTCAACCCTGATAGGAGGACGCCAAGACCTCGAGTCCGGACGGACAGGATGAACACAACAAGAGGTACCAAAACCTGTCTGTCTGTGTCTCTGTCTGTCTGACTGTCTGCCTTCCTCAGGTTGAGCAGCTGAGAGTGAGACAGTTGAAGGTCGTTGACACATTTCCAGCCTTCCTTTTTGTTAATGGCTGCTCTTAAAAGATTTAAAACACGTGGGAGAGCACAGACATGTTGACAGATTTAACCAAGTTTAATTTTAAAATCTTCAGAACACACACACTATAAGATTTGTTCAGAAAGTCGGACCACACACTGGCCGTTTGTACGAAACGATTTCACAATGGTGATTCCAGAGACTTCAAATCCGGCGGCATTACCGCCACCTTCTGAACTGGAGTGTGGAACACTTGCTGATGAGTGGTAACGTCTGTCTGTGGTCACCATGGTGATGAATAATGGTGTGATTGGCTGCTGTGTGTCTGACAGGAAGAAGTGCAGTCGCAGCCGCGACAAGAAGCGCAGCAAGAGTCGAGACAGGAAGAAGAGCCGCAGTCGAGAGCGCAAACGTAGCCGCAGCAAAGAGAGGCGAAGAAGCCGCAGTCGAGAGCGCCGCCGCAGTCGCAGCAGGGAGAGAGGGGGGCGCTACAGAGACCATCAGAAACAGTGAGTTCCTCTGTCCACCACAGTCAACATGACTCTGTATATATGTAGATATACACTGCTCAAAAAATTAAGTGAAAACTTAATTATCAAATCATCAGATCAAAGTGTCCATTAGAAGAATCAGTTTCTGCTTTGGTGCAAATCAAAGTAACAACAGGTTCAAAGCAAGACGAGCCCCAAACAGGGAACGTCTTTAATGTGGTGTCCACAGACAGCTGCTCTCTGCTGCTCCTTCCTGACTCCTTCTAGTTCTGGGTTCTGCTCCTCCTCACTGCTGGTAGCATGAGGAGCTACCTGCAGCTCCATCAGGCTGCACAGGTAGTCCAGCTCCTCCAGGAGGACACATCCATACCTGTGGTCACAAGAAGGTTTGTGTCTCCCAGCACAGTGTCCAGAGCCTGGAGGAGACACCAGGAGACACCAGGAGAGCTAGACAGTAGAAGATCATCAACCCAGCAGCAGGACCACTATCTGCTTCTTTGTGTGAGGAGGAACACTGCCAGAACTCTACAACATGACCTCCAGCAGGCTACTGGTGTGGTGCAGTGGCCCCTGGGTTCCTCCTGGTGCAGGACAATGCCTCATGTGTCCAGAGTGTGTCTGCAGCTCCTGGATGACGAAGGCATTGATGCCATTGACTGACCCTCATGTTCCTCTGACCTAAATCCAGTTGAGCACCTATGGGACGTTATGTATCGTGCATCTTACCCCACCACGTCCGTCCACCGCCTGTGCAGGAGGTGATGATCCAGGTCTGGGAGGATATGGCCCAGGACTCCATCCTCCGACACATCAGGAGCATCACGTCCAGGCGTTGTTAGGAGAACATGCAGGCACGAGGAGGCCACACCCATCAAGTCACATGAAATTATCACACGTTGGATCAAGTTGTGACGTAATTTTGTTCTCAACAAATTATACAATGTTCATCAAGATCTAATGTGTGATTTAAGTGTTCCCTTCATTTGTGTGTGTGTGCACAGATGTTGTTTCTCTACAGCTGCTCTGTTCTAAACTTTCACTCTGTCTGTCAGTCGGCGGAAGTCGAGGAGTAAGAGTCCCTTCAAGAAGGACAAGAGTCCCATCAGGTGAGTGAACCTGACTCTGAGATGCAGCTTTATTGATCCCTCAGAGGACGACACTGACAGACTGTCCACAAGTCACACTTTGATATTGTGATGATGATGTCATGTTGATGATGATGTCACGACATGCAGGCAGCCCATCGATAACCTGACTCCAGAGGAGCGAGATGCTCGGACAGTGTTCTGTATGCAGCTGGCTGCAAGAATCAGACCTCGTGACCTGGAGGACTTCTTCTCTGCTGTGGGCAAGGTACAAACACAATATCAGTAACTTTTAATACTTGTTCATGATAATACTTGTAAGACCAACTGTAACAGCTGGAGATGGTAGGTGGACGGTTGCCGTGGTAACAGTTGTTATGGTGGCTCTCCCAGGTACGGGACGTGAGGATGATCTCAGACAGGAACTCCCGCAGGTCAAAGGGCATCGCCTACATCGAGTTTGTGGAAACAAACTCAGTTCCTCTGGCCATCGGACTGACGGGGCAAAGGCTGCTGGGAGTTCCCATCATCGTACAGGCCTCACAGGTACACCAACAAGTACCTCCACCTCTTCCCTACCTCCACCACGAGGTTTTCAAACCTTGTTAGTTAGTTAGCAGCAATTTGTAAAAACGACTGAACAGATTTCCTGTAAACTTGGTGAAGGGATGTTTTATGAGTCAAAGAAGAACTTGTTACATTTTGGTGTTAATCGGGATCCACGAATTTTATATCACTTTCTGTAACATTGTGAGACAGAACATTTTTATGGCTTGTCTGTCTGTGCGTCCTATTTTTGGGAAAACAATATCTCAACAAGACCGTGAGGAAATTTCTTTAAAAGTTGGTACAAATGTTCAGAGTCACGGATGATCTCATTAGAATTTGGAGGTCAAGCTTGTGAAACCATTTCCTGCCTCATGAATGTTATTTTGTAAACAAGAATCCTTTCCAATTTGCTCAAATGTTCACTTAGACTCACTTAACTGCAGGAAGACGTTTTTATCTGCCGTCTCCTATCGTGTGTGTGTGTGCAAAATGTACATAGCGGAAAACTTTATTGTGTTGATGTTGTGATGTCACCAGGCGGAGAAGAACCGAGCAGCAGCAGCGGCAGCCGCGGCAGCAGCAGCAGCCAACAACCTACAGAAAGGTTCCTCAGGACCGATGAGACTTTACGTCGGTTCACTGCATTTCAACATCACAGAGGAGATGCTGAGAGGAATCTTTGAACCATTTGGACGAGTCAGTAACACACACACACACACACACACACACACACACACACACACACACACACAGCACTCTCATCTTCACAAGTCGTACAAGTGTCCATAAGCAACTGGACTTGATTGACTTGTACATTGTTGCTATGCACATGTAGAACTAGCGCAGATTGATTATGGCACAAATCATAATCACGATTATTTAACATCAAGCACTTGTGGATCTTTAAATAATAAATCTCGGTCACACACAAACTGATGATCACACGTATTTAGTTGATAGATGATGATGTGGATCATCAAGCCAGATCGTTTCAGTCACTTTAACCCTGATGTCCTGACTGTGAGACACGTCTCATCTTGTGTTGTGTGAACTGCAGACACACAAAATGTAAAACTTTTTATGTGTTTAAATACGAGTCTCAAACTCCTGAGCAAATCAAACAAACACAAAGTAAACTTGAAGGACTGTACTTAATAACTTCTGATTAGTGTTGGTGTGTAAGGTGAACGCAGGTCAGTGGACGACGGCACAGTTCAAGGATACCAGATCTATAATGTGTGTCTGCCGTGAGGCTGACGCAGCAGCGGCAGGCAGCTGTAGTGTCCTGCCTTTAGTTGAGTACATAGCCCGACGTCACCTTAAGGAAATACAGTCGATGTTCCAGAAACCTGACATAGCAGCAGACACACGGAACAGAGACTCATGAACAACCATCCTTTCATGTCTATTACTTTGTTTTCATGTGTCACGCACATATAACACACGACACACACACGTCTGACTGTGTGTTTCATGTGTTTCAGATTGAGAGCATCCAGCTGATGATGGACAGTGAGACGGGTCGATCTAAAGGTTACGGCTTCATCACTGTGAGTTCTTGGTCTTCGTCACCTTCGTGATGCGTTCACTGTCACCTGGTTTCTTCTGCTTCATTACGCTTCACCTGTGCAACAGTTTGCAGATGCAGAATGTGCTAAAAAAGCTTTGGAGCAGCTGAACGGCTTCGAGCTGGCAGGTCGACCCATGAAGGTCGGTCATGTGACTGAGCGGGCCGACGGCTCTTCAGCCTCGTCTTTCCTCGACAGTGACGAGCTCGAACGCACCGGCATCGACCTGGGAACCACGGGGAGGCTGCAGCTGATGGCCCGACTCGCAGAGGGTGAGACCTTTGACCTCCACCTTTAGGGTTGAAGGTACAGATGGAGGTGTGCGTGTGTGTGGAGATGTTAACTGTGTGTGTGTGTTCAGGTTCAGGTCTTCAGATTCCTCCTGCTGCTCAACAGGCTCTTCAGATGAGTGGAGCTATCGCGATTGGAGCCATGGCTGCTGTGTCAGGTACACACATTAATACACACATCAGCACGCACACTCAGAAACAGTGTGAACTGAGTGTTGATGAATCAATTCATGTTCAGTAAACTGAAGTTTGTAATGTCTCTGTGTGTGTGTGTGTGTGTGTGTCAGCTGCCATGAATCCAGGTCTGAACATGAACTCTCCTGTGACTCTTCCCTCTCAGCCGCTTGCGACGCACTGTTTCCAACTGTCCAACATGTTCACCAGCCACAGGTAAACTCACCTGTGTGTCTGTAGGCTCGTCTGTGTCTGTACTGACATGACATGTGTGCAACATATGGTCCGGTAGTGAAATCTGGTGCCACAGCTGATATCCTGGGACTGAATCACACTTCTGTGCCTGAGCTCTGTACTGATGAAGTAGTTCTGCTAACAGGCAACAGAACCATAACATGACATTAAACCCCAAGACCAACGCATCAGCCGGCGGTGTGAGCGTCTCCAGCCCCGGTGGTGTCTGTCCCTGACCATGCGTTTGAAGCTGGGCTGTTTTTACTGTATTAAGCAATGAAACTGTGATATTGTGTTAAATTAGTGTAGTTGGGTTAGGTTTCATTCATTGTGTGATTTTTATTATGTCTAGTTTTGTGCTTATTTATATTTTTAAATTAAGGAGACTATAACCTCTTAACAGTCAAAGGTGTGTGTGTGTGTGTGTGTGTGTGTGTGTGTGTGTGTGTGTGTGTGTGTGTGTGTGTGTGTGTGTGTGTGTGTGTGTGTGTGTGTGTGTGTGTGTGTGTGTGTGTGTTTCAGTGACGATGCTCCTGGCTGGGACGTTGATATTCAGCATGATGTCATCGAGGAGTGTAACAAACATGGAGGAGTCGTTCACATCTACGTGGACATAAACTCTACAGAGGTACAGCTGACCTGAACCTTAATGCAGCCCATGTGACCTCTGACCCTTTCAGCTCCACCTGACCTCTGCTTGTTTTCAGGGAAACGTCTATGTGAAGTGTCCATCAATCCCGGCTGCCATGGCTGCTGTTAACGCCCTCCACGGAAGATACTTTGCTGGTAAGACTTCCTGTCACATGGAACCTGTGCTTTGTGCTGTTGACCAATCAGAGCAGGTCTGATGTCTCACCTCTCGTTTCAGGTAAGATGATCACTGCGGCGTACGTCCCCTTGCCAACCTACCACAACCTCTTCCCAGAGTCCGTCGCTGCCACACAGCTGCTGGCCCCGCCGCCGCGACGGTGACTCCCCAGCGGTACTGCCCTCTGATTGGACACTGGACTTTTATATCTTCCTCTCCTATTAGTCAACACAGACGAGTTTTACTTCCAACTTCATGCTTGAAGATGCCGTCTGTTTTTGGTGTTCTCTGCCCCGCCCCCTCTGAGTATTGTCTAATGGTTGAGCTCCGTGAGCTGCGAGGAGGTCAGTTGATGATGGAGATGAAGATCGGATCAGCTGATTGGTCAGTTTGATATTTAACTGTTTCTCTAATTGAGAATTGATTTTGTAAAACATTGATTAAATTTTATTTTGAAGTCATTCAGAGCTGTTGGGTCTTATTTTCTTAACTTACATGAACATGCTCACTGAGAATATTGCACTCTGATTGGCTGAGAGGAAATGCGGTCTAATCAACAGCAGATCAGAGATGGAAGGTCATCAGAGTAACCACCGGACTCATTCACGTCACATGATGGAACCACTTGAACCAGTTTAACGTGGTTTATTGTTGAACAGAATGATGTCATCATTACATCATCATCACAGTCCAGTGAGGTGTCAGTTGATCGTCAGTTTGTGATGAATTGTGTCAGTTCTGTTGCTGTGGAGACCAAACCAAACCCGCAGCTGACTCCTCCTTCATGTCGCACGATGAATCAGGACCAATCAGACGCCTTCTGATGACGGACAAGAACAAAGTTTCAAACCAATGTCCAGTTTATTAGGACCTTCAGCTCCGTGTGAACTCTGATGTCGAGATGTTTTCTGAGTTTAGTTTTATTTCTGAATCAAACAGAAAACGAGTAGATTTTTTGTCTTGGTCATTTGTTACCTGTTTAACTCCTGCAGGTCACCAGGTGTTGTGTCAAAGGTCGAACTCGTTCAGGTGTATGACGGTGATGGTGATGTCATCACGGTACCTTCGTGCCTGCTCTGATGGCAGACTCAGCATCTTGGCCAAACGGTTCGGTGCCACCGCTCCGTACCCATCATCCCCCAGGGCGTGGCGGAGCAGGTGTGTGGCGGCATTCTGGTCCTCCAGCACAGACATAACTCGTCCCCTTCTCTCCAGCAGGAGGCGCTGCAGTCCACCCAGTGTCATGCCTCTGCTCGGAACTATGGGTCTCTGCTGCTGGAGGCCTGTACAACGACAAACCGCTTCAACTGTTTACACCGAAACTTGAACTGGTTTCAGCTTCTGTAACTCACAGCCTGTTTGAAGAGATCAGGTCATGGACACGTTAGGACCTGTTGGGACTCGGCCTCACGTCCCACCTGCTTCATGTCCAGGCTCCTGACGTCTTAGCAAACGCTCGCTCTCTAACGCTGAGCCTACGTTTACATCAGATCTCGTTATTTACCTGCTGCTAATTAAACGAGGTGTTCTTAAATTTCTGCTTTAAGATCTGTTGTGACTCAGAGATTATGATGTTAGTGATGTCAGACATGAAGCTCACTGACCTGTCAGTTGTTCCCCCACCAGCTGGACCACGGTCTGTCTGTGCATCAACTCCCATAATCCATCAGTTGCTAGGACCAGGAACTTGTCAGAGGGTCTGATGTGGTGCCGGATGACCTCTGGCTGGGCGCTCAGATAGGGTGGAGTCAGGTAATGTGGCGACGGAGTCCGGACACCCTCACTGACCAAAGACAGTACGTCCGGTCGAGCCTCGTGGACTCGATTCAGCATCTCTTTGCTCCATTTAAAGCGGACATCTCCAAACGCCCTGAACGGCAGCAGCAGACCCAGGAGGCGATCGTGGCGGACCACTGTCCTCCTCTCTGATGGCGGGTGTTCCCCTAAGATCCTTTGCAGCTCATCAGGGTTCTGTGCATTGTGGTCGTTGGTGAGGCTGACAGCCAACCACTGCCCGTCCAGCTTCTGGACCCCCAGGACGGCCCGACTGTCTCCCAAGTTGGCTACATGCAGGATGCCGTTAGAGATGTGGGCGACGCAGGCGGTGCAGCCAGAGAGCGCCACCTGGAGAGGGGAGGACTGAGACATCATCTCCCCAGGGAGAGAGAGTCGTCTGTGGGCAGAGCGGGAGGATTCATCTGAGCTTTAGAGGGACACTGGGTCGAGTCCTCATCTCATACAGTGAAAGACGACATGAGGAGACGGACGAGACACTGAATAAAAAATAAATAACAAAAACTCAAGTTTCATCAGTGACAGAATCAAACCTGGGTGAGGACATGGACAGGTGGACCTGGGCCTCCACAGACAGGTCACAGTCTAGACGACAGAAAGCATTCACCAGCGCTGGGGTCACCCTGCCGTCCTCCTGCAGCCGAAGGAGACACATAATGAAGCTTCACAGCTCAGACTGAATAACCGAAGTCTGATGTGTCCTGGAGGAGAACAGGTAGTGAAATGTCCATCCGCTTTCACCTGGTTGCAGGGATCAGCCAATCACAGCCGGACCGGTCAGTACCTGCTCCCACCTCCAGGTGTCCGACCTCATATGTACAGAACACAGTTGTCTGTTGAGAACTCTTCACAGGTCCACATGGTTAATATGAGTGTTAATAACTGATCCAGGACTTACGTCAGACTGGGGCCAGATCACTTTAATCAGCTAACATTTAGATTCTGGACCCGTGAGGACGTCGAGTCTCAGTTCTGGTTCTGATTATTTACCTCGTCCTCGTCCTCGAGCCGCTCCTGCCAGTAGTTTCTCAGGCTGTGGAAGGAGGTTGCTCCTCCGTTAGGGAAGCTGTGGTCCTGTGGGGGTTTGTGCCACTCCAGCAGTGGTGGCACGGCCCGTTCCTCCTCCACCGCGCGTTCGATCTCTGCCAGTGTCCCCAGTGGCAGCTTTGCCACAGCGATGTAGTAGAAGAGCCTCTGGCTGACGGTGTGTGCACACGCCGGCCCCGCGTGGCCATCAAATACTCCGAACAGCATGCCACCACAACCTGGCAGGTAGGTGGCGCTGCTGCGACGGTCCTCACTGGGGTGATTGGATGGCAACATGTTGCTATGGAAACCCAGCACACCGTGGGAGGCAGGTCCCCTGGGGAGGGTGTGGCTGTGTTCATTGGCCTGGCAACAGATGACAAATCAATAGTTAGACTTGTCAATTGATTGACAGCTTGAAGGATGGAGCGGTCTCACCTTTAGGATGGAGTTGATCTGAGTCAAGCTCATCTGTCCCGCCTCCTGTCCTGTCCTGTCCTTCCTGCTCCCACTGCCTGCTGGGTAATGAAGTCTTGGTAGGAGTGGGGAGGAGAGCGAGCGGCACTGCTTGAGCTCAAACCTGCAATGTCCAGTAAACGCTCCTGTTCTTCCCAACATGGCCACTGCCTGTGAGAACCAGCAGGACGAACAGAGCAAAACCTGCAGAATCAACACAACTGGAATCCAGATGTCACACCTGTCCAGCTGTTCTCACTGCAGCAGGTTCTCATCTTGAAGTGATAGATTCAGGGTCAGTCTGCAGGATTCTAGACTCTACACTGGAACATGGTCTGTTTTTTACACATGTACCTGAAAGCAACACGCTGTTGTCTGGACTGTCTCAGTGAATTAAAGGTTTACTGTTTGAATGAACCAGCTGATCGTCCCCTCCATGTGCTGCGGACACTCGTTGATTCACTTCCTGTTTACAATCCTGCATGTTCAGCATCAGTTTGTTCTTATAAACCCAGAAGAACAGTTTTACTGGATCTGTGATAAAAGCTAACTCACCATGAGTACGAGGTGTTCAGGTCCTGTGTGGACAGGTTCAGGTCCTACAGGTCCTGTGTGGACAGGTTTGCTGTTGAAGGTTGTCTGAGACTATTTCCTTGTTTCTGTCTGTGACCTTTGACACCCTCATGTCTCAGAAATCAGTCAAACATCAACCTGCTCACTGTTAAGCCCCGCCCTCTCGCTCACTTTGAACTCGCCTGTGAAAATACATAGATCAGCTGTTTCTGATGTCATCACCTCACGGTGACACGATGATATAATATAATATAATCATAATAACATCTGTTTGAATTCTCTAAAGGATGAGGAAAGGAGCTTCACTGCTTCCTAACTTATCTCCTTTAGGAGAGGAAACACTGAACCATCCTTTAGGAAAGGAAAGGAGCTTCACTGCTTCCTAACTTATCTCCTTTAGCATAGGAAACACTGAACCATCCTTTAGGAAAGGAAAGGAGCGTCACTGCTTCCTAACTTATCTCCTTTAGCATAGGAAACACTGAACCATCCTTTAGGAAAGGAAAGGAGCGTCACTGCTTCCTAACTTATCTCCTTTAGGAGAGGAAACACTGAACCATCCTTTAGGAAAGGAAAGGAGCGTCACTGCTTCCTAACTTATCTCCTTTAGGAGAGGAAACACTGAACCATCCTTTAGGAAAGGAAAGGAGCGTCACTGCTTCCTAACTTATCTCCTTTAGGAGAGGAAACACTGAACCATCCTTTAGGAAAGGAAAGGAGCGTCACTGCTTCCTAACTTATCTCCTTTAGGAGAGGAAACATCAGATGTTATTTAGACTTTCCAAACGCACCCTGTGTCTGTCTTGATCCTCTGATGTCATCTGTCAGCAGCTGTTACCTACGTCCACTTAAAAGGTGTCAGTGTCGTTACTTGTATTTCTTATTTTTGATAATTGTGATTTATTTGATCAAATTCATAATTTGTATTAATTAATTTCGTAATTTGTCTTCACTTAATTTCTGTCAAATGCAAGACAGTAAAACACTTATTTAGTTTCTCAGTCGAGAGTTCTGAGGTGTTTCACTAGAAAACAAGACGAGATCTAAATCTTTTATCTTTCTTGTTTTTGACCACTTTTATTTTGGTATTTCAAACAGATGTTTGACATGATAAAGAGAGTGAAACAATTATAGAACATAGAAAAACAAACATATTAACAAAAAGGACAGATTTCATCTCCTGCCGCCTCCTGGAGGGGTTTCATGAAGTTTGTGTGGATGTGACGCATTTGTCTCTAAAACATGTTGTGTTACTATTGGTAGATACAGAAACTAAAATGTGATTTTTACAAACATTTTATCATTAAGCCGGATTTTGTTCTCGTCCTGACGTCATCGTACAAACGAAGATTTTTGTAAAAACGTGAACATGTTTTATTTTAAACTTCAGGATGTGTTATTTTACTCCTCCAGCAGGAGGCAGCAGAGCCGCAGCTCAGCCATCGGTACATCGGATACAGGAGAAGAAGACGCTGGTGGACTTCCTGTCAGTGTGTGCGCGTGTGGATCGTTTGAAGCGGGAGATTTTTCTGATTCTGATAAAAAAACTAAAGAGAAGAAGATGGTGAGAAACATCACGAGACTTACACACAGTCTGTTAGCGGCTAGCCTGTTAGCTGCTAGGCTCGTAGCTGCTAGCCTGTTAGTTTGTTAGCGGCTAGCCTGTTAGTTTGTTAGCGGCTAGCCTGTTAGTTTGTTAGCTGCTAGCCTGTTAACTGCTAGTCTCTTAGCTGCTAGCCTGTTAGTTTGTTAGTGGCTAGCCTGTTAGCGGCTAGCCTGTTAGTTTGTTAGCTGATAGCCTGTTAGCGGCTAGCCTGTTAGTTTGTTAGCTGATAGCCTCTTAGCGGCTAGCCTGTTAGTTTGTTAGCTGATAGCCTCTTAGCGGCTAGCCTGTTAGTTTGTTAGCTGATAGCCTGTTAGCTTGTTAGCTGATAGCCTCTTAGCGGCTAGCCTGTTAGTTTGTTAGCTGCTAGCCTGTTAGCTGTTAGCTGCTGTTTCACTGATTTAGTTTAAACGCTTCATGTTCTGTCAAACCGTGACTTCTCCATGGCAACAGATTCTTCTCACTTTATAAACACGCTGTTCTGATTGGTTCATTCTCTGGTTTGTTGTCATGTGAAAGTTCCTGTGACTTTATGAATGAATTGTTTACTTTGAGTTTCACTGATTGGTTGATTTCACTGTGTCTCTGTCTCCAGGCTAGAAACGCTGAGAAGGCCATGTGAGTGATGACATCATCATCCGTCAAAATGACGACTCAGAAAAAACAGATGAATTCTAATCGAAGACTTTCAGACTCAGATCTTTAATATTTAATCTGTCTCTGTCTCTCAGGACGGCTCTGGCCCGGTTCAGACAGGCTCAGCTGGAGGAGGGCAAAGTCAAGGTGACCCGTCTGTCCCCTCTGACCCGTCTGTCTCTCTCTCTCTGACCCGCATGTCTCTCTCTCTGATCTGTCTGTCTCTCTCTGACCTGTCTGTCTCTCTGTAGGAGAGGAGACCTTTTCTGGCATCAGAGTGCAGTGAACTTCCCAAAGCTGAGAAATGGAGACGACAGGTACAAACACACTGCAGTAATACTACACACTGCAGGAATATTACACACTGCAGTAATACTACACACTGCAGTAATACTACACACTGCAGGAATATTACACACTGCAGGAATATTACACACTGCAGGAATATTACACACTGCAGTAATACTACACACTGCAGGAATATTACACACTGCAGTAATACTACACACTGCAGGAATATTACACACTGCAGTAATACTACACACTGCAGGAATATTACACACTGCAGGAATACTACACACTGCAGTAATATTACACACTGCAGGAATACTACACACTGCAGGAATATTACACACTGCAGTAATACTACACACTGCAGGAATATTACACACTGCAGTAATACTACACACTGCAGGAATATTACACACTGCAGTAATACTACACACTGCAGGAATACTACACACTGCAGTAATACTACACACTGCAGGAATATTACACACTGCAGGAATATTACACACTGCAGTAATACTACACACTGCAGGAATACTACACACTGCAGTAATACTACACACTGCAGGAATATTACACACTGCAGTAATACTACACACTGCAGTAATACTACACACTAGAGTAATACTACACACTGCAGTAATACTACACACTGCAGTAACACTACACACTACAGGAATACTACACACTAGAGTAATACTACACACTACAGTCACACTACAGGAATACTACACACTAGAGTAATACTACACACTGCAGTAATACTACACACTGCAGTAACACTACACACTACAGTCACACTACAGTCACACTACAGGAATACTACACACTACAGGAATACTACACACTAGAGTAATACTACACACTGCAGTAACACTACACACTACAGTCACACTACAGTCACACTACAGGAATACTACACACTAGAGTAATACTACACACTGCAGTAATACTACACACTAGAGTAATACTACACACTGCAGTAATACTACACACTGCAGTCACACTACAGGAATACTACACACTAGAGTAATACTACACACTGCAGTAATACTACACACTGCAGTAACACTACACACTACAGGAATACTACACACTAGAGTAATACTACACACTACAGTCACACTACAGGAATACTACACACTAGAGTAATACTACACACTGCAGTAATACTACACACTGCAGTAACACTACACACTACAGGAATACTACACACTAGAGTAATACTACACACTGCAGTAATACTACACACAAGAGTAATACTACACACTGCAGTAACACTACACACAAGAGCAGGGGTTGGCAACCTTTACTATCAAAAGAGACATTTTGCCCCCTCTTCCACCAAATACAATTTGTTATTTTATAGCTATTTCTACCTGTTACAACAAAGGAAAACACCAAACTCTTATGAAGAGAAGAAAATACACAGGCATGTGAAGGCCTACTTTGAGTCCTCCCCATATTTGTGGGAAATGTATAAAATAAGAAGTAGACCACTTTGAAATAATTAAACACATATAGCTGCAGCCTAATAGCTTAAAAAGTTATATTTTAGTTGACGGACACAGAAACTGAAGCTCGGTACAAACCAACTGCAACTTCTGCAGCTGATCAAGAAGCTGCAGCGCTGATCTCTGAGCAGCTGAGACCAGAGAAACTCGGTGTTTACACTGTTTCCAGTGTTAAGAAGCAGCCAGTACGTCACTGAGCGGCTCTGATCTCACTGTGTGTGTCTCTGAGCGAGTGCTATCTGGTGGCACACACACACCGCTCCTGGTATTTCATGATGGCCTGATACAATGATGATTTAAAAAGTGAACGTGACGTTCATCATATGAAAACTAATTCGTTAAGTTCACCGTTCACATGCACAACACTGTACAGAGCCGCTGCAGAGGGGCTGAGGAGCCGCGGGTTGTCGACCCTGCACTAGAGTAACACTACACACTGCAGTATTGATGTGTGTGTTTCAGATCATCAGTGAAATCTCGAAGAAAGTGGCTCAGATTCAGAACGGTGAGTTCAAAGCTACATCATGAATTAAAAATACATACAATTTAAATAAATACATAGAATTATAATAAATATAAGAAACTTTGTAGTTTGGCTTTTTGAAGCTATTGTACTGACTTGATTCTTGTTCTGGGTTTGTTCCTCATGGTTGATGCACTTATTGTGAGTCACTTTGGATAAAGGTGTCAGCTCAATGTAATGTCTGGCTATCAAACGATTACAATTATTAATCTGATTAATCACCATTTCTAAATGCCTAAAAAAATAATTTTTGTCTGTATATTGTTGTGGGAACAGAAATGGTACATGGAGCGGGTCATTCTGCGCATGTGATAGTGCGTTAACGAAATTTGATGCGTTAATTCCACAAATGAATCATCCCATGTTAACGCGTTAATTTTGAAAGCCCTAAATAAAACCAAACTCTGGCTCCACCTACAGGTTCTAATGTAACTGCGGCTAAGTTAGTGAAAATGTTTTGAATTTCTCCATGTTGTTTTCTCTGGTTGTTTTGGTCACTACCCTGCGAGGGGGAGGGGCTTAAGAAAAAATGTTTAGGGGAAAGAGAGGGAGGAGTCTAGAAATCAGGGGGAGGGGTTTCTCTTCATGTTTTTTATATCCTGATTATTGATTTGTAAATACTGGTGACGCAGCTGTTCATAATAAACCGTGTGACAGATATGAAGACAAACCTGTCTGTCTCTCACCTGTCTGTCTGCAGCTGGTCTAGGGGAGTTCAAGATTCGGGATCTGAACGATGAGATCAATAAGCTGCTGAGAGAGAAAGGTCACTGGGAGGTTCGGATCAAAGAGCTGGGAGGACCCGACTATGCGGTAAATAAAAATAACTACCACAATAATCATATTAATAATGATAACAATGACAAGTCAGTGACAGCAGCGTCTGCAGACGTAAAAAAGTATATTGTGACAAAACATGTGACAGTTCACCATCGGGGGTGGAGCATCAACCCTGCAGTCCACCTCCTTAATGTCCTGAGCCACAGCTGCGTTTAGAAACTTCATCATCTTTATGGAGCGTTCACACTGAACACGTCGAGATTACATACAAAGTCAATGTCTGTGAGTGGCGCAATACATATGAAATTCGCGTCTATGGTATCGCACCATTCACGCTTGTCCAATGCTCAAGTTATAAAATACTTGAACTTGGGCGAAAAAACTCGCTGTGACAGCCCATCAGTGCTGACCCCGACTCAGGGTGATCACACCGCTCAGCCTCAGGTAGAACAGACTCCGCTCCTGGAGGAGCCGCTGAAGGTCCCTGTGTACTCCTCTGGATGGGTGGAGTTAGCTTCTTCCAGAACTTCTCCTCTCTTCCGCTGACGTCCCCTGGTGTTTAAACAATGTACAACGGGTTAGGGTATGTACAAGTAATTGTAGTTGATTCAGCCTGTCGTCCTTGTGTCTTCCGGAGGAGAACAGGTAAATACTCACTGGCTGTGTTTATTCACGTGATTAATCCGAATAAATGCAAATGATCCTGCGCCATGAATCGCGCGGTAAGGGCGTCATTTTTGCATCGCATTTGGTCTGAACGCAGCATAAGAGAGGAAATAACCAGCACATTAATTGATGATGAAATAAAGATCAGCTGATGTTGTTTCAGCGTGTCGGTCCCAGGATGTTGGATCATGAGGGGAAGGAGGTTCCAGGAAACAGAGGATATAAATACTTTGGAGCCGCCAGAGACCTGCCGGGAGTCCGAGAACTGTTCGAGAAGGAGCGTACGCAAACTTAAAATCTTCATATGAACATGTACTGCTCTCTTTGGTTATTGGTTCTCACTGATCATGTGACTTCCAGCTGCTCCAGCACTGAGGAAGACGAGGGCGGAGCTAATGAAGGAAGTCGACGCAGAGTATTATGGGTACAGAGACGAAGACGACGGAGTCCTGCTTCCTCTGGAGTCACAGTACGAGAAACAAGGTGAAATTATTTTATTATTATTTTAACTTTATCATAACCTAGTCAGGTTATTTATGAATCCAGTCAGATAACATCGTAACAGTCAAATTATTTTATAATCCAGTGAGTTATTTTTACAGTTAGATAATTTCTTGCTGCTGTGAAAGTATATAATCCACCTGTGAATGATGTTGAGTAGATGCACAACCAGACATTTTGTGTGTCTGTGTGTGTGTAGCTGTTTTGGAGGCGGTGCAGAAGTGGAGAACAGAGAAAGAATCTTGTTTGTCTGGAGACAAACATCTGGAAGAGGAAGAGGAGGAGAACATCTACAGCGTCCATAACGAGGAGGTTAACTGTCCCTTTAACTGCTCATCACTCGGCCAATCAGCTGATGACACATCACTGATGTTTACCATGTGGTTTCTTGAAGTCAGAGTGAAGTCAGTGAGTGTTTGATTTGTGTGTCTGTGCAGCCCGATGATGACGAGAGCCGGGAGGAGCAGGAGGGAGAGGAGGGAGGAGTCTCCTTCATCGCACACGTACCTGTTCCCTCACAGAGAGAGGTGAGACACACACACACGTTCATTTATCTACACTTGTGAGCAGAGATGTCCTCACGTGGATGCTAATACAAGCCCTCACACAGAGGTGAGACAGCTCTGCCTGTCTCTGGGACCCGTCTCACTGCTCTGACCTGTCTGTTTCTCAGGTGGAGGAGGCTCTGGTCAGGAGGAAGAAGATGGAGTTGTTACAGCGCTACGCCAGCGAGACGCTTCAGGCTCAGAGTCAAGAGGCCAGAACTCTGCTGGGACTCTGACCTGTCTGTCTGTCACCTGTCTGTGTTACATTTGATGTAAATATCTTGTTTCATATTAAAAGTTTTTTCAGACCAGTTTGTTGTTGTTGTTGTTGTTTGTTCACATCAGTATTAAACCGACAAAAGTTGTCTCGAGACGTTAACACCCCTCCGGGGATGCGATCTGCCAGCTTGTCCCGCCTTTATTGCTGTTGCCTAGCAACAGAGCTGCAGTTGGGAAAGTAAGTTTTAATGCCCCTTGTTTTTTTAACATGTTTAACGTTAGTTAATGCCAGCGCCATTACCTCGTACAAAAACTGTTTCATCTGAGAAACATTCTGGGATATGTGGACAGAGAGCGACCCTCCTACTGGAGTCACAGTGATGGAGTCGGTCTTTAAATGCAAATAAAGACATGTTAATGTCACAGTAACGACAATGTGACGTCACGAGGAACAGGATATATAGGATTTGTTTGTAAAAAGATTGAAATAGTTTATATTGTGTAAAAAAACATGTTTATTCACATGTTAATGTGACATCAAACCTGTTTCTATGACATTCAATTCAATGACCTTTATTGACATCAGCACATACAGACACAATGTTGTAGACAGTGTGTGTGTGCACATCCACGTCCTTCAGTCTCTGTTTCATCATAAGGTTTAAATCAGGCAGCTGATTGGTTGATTGGTGGCAGCCTGCTGCAACATGTGATTGGCTGATTAATGGCTGAACGCTGCATGTGATGTCATGTGAGAGAAAACTGTTGTCAGCCGCATTTAATCTGTGTGTGTGTGTGTGTGTGTGTGTGTGTGTGAGTGTGAGAGTGTGATTGTGTGTGTGTGTGATCGAGTGAGTATGGGGGTGTGTGTGTGTTGATTCAGGTAGAGTTTGTTCCTCGAGTGTTTCTGTTCTCACCTGATGTGACATCAGATTGTATTTATTGATTATTGATTGTTTTGAAGTTCCTCTGTCAGACATAACAGTTGCTCCTCCCCCTGATGATGTCACAGCTGGGTCAGTATAACCGAGCAGCAGACGGACGCTCTGACAGACAGACGTCATGTGGTGTCGAGGTTTCCTGCAGCAGACGCTCAGATGCATGTCGACCAGTAGACAGGTAAGTGTGTGTGTGTGTGTGTGTGTGTGTGTGTGTGTGTGTGTGTGTGTGTGTGTGTGTGTGTGTGTGTGTGTGTGTGTGTGTGTGTGTGTGTGTGTGTGTGTGTGTGTGTGTGTGTGTGTTATATGGGGTAATAAACCTGATTGCTCACTGACATTATGTGGACCCGTCTGTATTTGTCCTCATGAAGTTAAATGTTCTTCAGATGGTTTCAGGTCAATTTGAGACAGAAGTGATTTAAATTAACTGTCGTCACGTTAGACGTAAAGAACAAGATCACACATATAAACACACATAAAGGAATATTAAAAACATTTAGAATAAACATATTTAAAACAGGTTACTGAACCTGTTAGAAGTTGTGACAATAACTTTACATTTTTATACAAATAAAACAAACACGAGTCAAAAGTTTACCTGTCTCTGTCTCACCTGTCTGTCTACGGCAGGCTGGTGTCCTCCTTGACGTGGACGGTGTTCTGCTCCGTGGCGGCTCAGTGATCCCGGCTGCTCAACGAGCTTTCCAGAAGCTTCTGGACCAAAACAAGAACTTCCTGTTTCCTGTTGTTTTTGTCACCAATGCAGGAAGTTGTCAGAGACATCACAAGGCCCAACAACTGTCTCATCTGCTGGATGTCAAGGTAAGATAGACAGGTGGATGACAGACAGACAGGTAGAGGACAGGTGGAGGTTGTTCTGTCTGATTGGTCCATTTGTCTTCATGCGCTGTGATTGGACCAACACAGTATGTGACCTCTCTCTCTGTAGATCGTCCCGGAGCAGGTGGTTCTTTCCCACAGTCCTTTGCAGATGTTAAAGAGTTTTCATGATAAATGTGTCCTGGTGTCGGGACAAGGGCCAGTGGCGGACATCGCCAACACGTATCCTTCAGTCAACCCTTGACCTCTGACTGACCTTTGACCTCTGAGCATTTCAATCATGTCTGTATAGATATGTCATGTGGCGCAGAATCTGATCGTTTAACTTGTTGTTGATCATCTCATGAAGAGTTTATAATCACACTGCAGGAATATACGTAATGAGAGAGAAGCTGAAACTCTTTACAAGTCTCTGATTGGTTGGTTTGAGTTTTGAAGTCTTGACCGTGTCGTCGTCAGTTTGGGTTTTCAGAAGGTGGTGACCATCGAGCAGCTCAGAGAACATCACCCCCTGCTGGACATGGTGGACCATAACAGGAGTTCCAAACTCCCTGTGAGTACTTTTCTTGTGTAGCACTGTTAGCTGTAGGCTTTAGCTATTAGCGCAGGGTGACCATGTTTTCTGTTTGTCAGTGAACACAGTCCCAGGCGGTTGCCTCAATGGTCGACTGTGACAAAATGGTTTAAAAGAGTTTGAAAATTTTTATGCTCAAACTTTTATGTGTAATCATGTGATTTAACAGTTTGTTCTGTTTCAGTTGACTCCTCTGAGGACGATTCCCAAAATAGAAGGTAACGCAACCATACAGTAAAATTACGCAACAACTATACAACAACTACATAATAAAACTACACAACTTCCTGTGTTGCCATAGCAATCATACTGTTCGGGGAACCAATCAGATGGGAGACCAACATGCAGCTGTTGATTGACGTGCTCCTGACCAATGGGAGTCCTGGCTGTGAGTACGACGCACACCTGTCGACTCAGCTGCCAGTTCTGGCCTGTAACATGGACCTGATGTGGAAGGCCGAGGCCCCGTCTCCACGGTAACCAACAAAACAAATCAATGATCGGTTTAGGTAACATGTCATGTGAAGGTCCTGTGGTCCACATGTCAGTTTTGACTCTTCCATGTTGCTGTAGCTTTGGTCACGGGATGTTCCTGCTGTGTCTGGAGTCCGTCTACAGGAAGTTGACAGGTCAGGAGCTGCAGTACCAGGCGCTGCTGGGAAAACCAAGTCTGCTCACGTACCAGTACGCTGAGCATCTGCTGAGGCTGCAGAACCACAACCAGCGGATAAACACTGTCTATGCCATTGGGTAACCAAACTGAGTGTAACACCGTAACCAAACTGAGTGTAACGGCGTAATCCAAACTGTGTGTAACATCGTAATCAAACTGAGTGTAACACCGTAACCAAACTGCGTGTAACACCGTAACCAAACAGCATGTAACGCCGTAACCAAACTGAGTGTAACGCCGTAACCAAACTGTGTGTAACGCCGTAACCAAACTGAGTGTAACATCGTAACCAAACTGAGTGTAACACCGTAACCAAACTGCGTGTAACACCGTAACCAAACTGCGTGTAACGCCGTAACCAAACTGTGTGTAACGCCGTAACCAAACTGTGTGTAACGGCGTAACCAAACTGTGTGTAACGGCGTAACCAAACTGAGTGTAACGCCGTAACCAAACTGTGTGTAACGCCGTAACCAAACTGTGTGTAACGCCGTAACCAAACTGCGTGTAACGGCGTAACCAAACTGCGTGTAACACCGTAACCAAACTGCGTGTAACACCGTAACCAAACTGCGTGTAACACCGTAACCAAACTGCGTGTAACACCGTAACCAAACTGCGTGTAACACCGTAACCAAACTGCGTGTAACACCGTAACGAAACTGCGTGTAACACACTAACTAAACTGCGTGTAACACTGTAACTAAACTGCGTGTAACACTGTAACTAAACTGCGTGTAACACCGTAACTAAACTGCGTGTAACACACTAACTAAACTGTGTAACACACTAACTAAACTGCGTCTAACACCGTAACTAAACTGCGTATAACACTGTAACTAAACTGCGTGTAACACCGTAACTAAACTGCGTATAACACCGTAACGAAACTGCGTGTAACACTGTAACTAAACTGTGTGTAACACTGTAACTAAACTGCGTGTAACACTAACTAAACTGCACTGAGCAATGACAAACTGAGTGTAACACTGTCAGTTAACCAAACCACCATCCTCTTGTTGCTTAGTGACAACCTAATGACGGATATCTATGGTGCTAACCTGTATAACCGCTACCTGGCTCAGCAGCATGCTGCCATAACTACCAGCACCAAGTTTGTTGCCCAGGGAACAGGGAGTCAGGTGACGATAGCGGTTTCGGAGGAGGAGCTGGTGTCCACTGCTGCTCAGTGTCGCTCCCTATTGGTTCGTAGTGTCTCATCCTTTAATGGACCAGTCTGCAGGATTTAAAAGCTTCACTCCTCACAGCTGATCTGCCTGTCTTCAGGTGTGCACAGGCGTCTATAACCCTCACTCCCCGTTGCCTAGCGACCAGAGCAGCACCATCACCGAGACAGTGTTCCACGGTCACAGAGACCTGGTCCTGGAGCCAGACCTGGTGGAGCCAAGTCATGTGCTGGAAGATGTGGAGGCTGCAGTGGATCTGCTGCTGCAGGAGGAGGCTGCTGTTACACCTGACCTCTGACCCACTGACTCACTTCTGTGGTCCCATCAAGATCGATGCAGAGGACCTGAAGAGGTCTCACTCTGTCTGTTTATCAGGATACTGTAGACAGATCCACATCCACATCTGGTCCATGGAGCAGAGTCTGAACTCTGAACTCACACAAGTTCTTTAACCACTTTGATAGATTAACAGCTGTTCTGATGATGTGACTCTTGTAAAATGAGTGTGTGTGTGTGTGTGTCATTTTATTTTATTAGTGAACATTTTAACAACTTTTTATTTTACTGACCAATTTAATAAAAAAATCTTCTTTAATATCTTAGATGATATATGTTCAAACTGAATAAACAAAGAAAGTCATATCGAATTTTTTTTATTTGAAACTTTAACATCTTTTTTGGTGTATTTTGTTTTTTAATGACAAATCCCTGAACCTGAATTATTTCATGAACATGTTCCTCATAAAAACAGTTCTCACACATGTTCAAAAACAGTGTGTGTACATGTTGTGTAGTTGGTGTTTGTGAAGCAGCAGCAGCAGGTTGTTGGGTCCGACTCGTTCAAACAGGAACATGTGGGAACATCAGGGCGAGGGGCGGAGCCTGTAGAGCAGCAGGAGGCGGGACATGACGTATAAACTCTGCTGTGGAAAGATCAGTGTTGTGTTTCCAGCTCGTCCACACCGGCCCTTATAATCACTATTTGTATAGTACTGATCTAAACAAGGTTACAACGTGCTTCACAAGATCCATGGCAACAATTAATGAATAAAAATAAATGTTATTCAATTCAGTTAAATTATAAGCACCAGATCATAACATGTTAAGGCTGAAACTTAAGTTATAGAGAAACCAACAGTTCCCACAATGATCAGCTTTGACGACAGAGAGACGTCTGCCTCGACCGGGTGGAGAGAGAAGCCGCGGATCACAGAGGACTTTAGATTAAAACAAGGTGTTTCCAGTCGAATATGAATGTCACCACAGGAGGAGTCCGGAGGCAGGTTATGTTTTATTACGTCTGAATCTGTCACCAGTTACTTACACCAGTTGTTTTGGATTCTGCTCTCACGCTGTTTAATCCTGAGACTCCAGATACCCCCCCCCCTCCCCTCCAACATAGTGCTGAGGAGATGAAGTTCATTTTAAAGTGAACTTTCCCTTTAACCGTTGACCTGCCCAACATGGCGGCGACAACAGGACACTTCACAACAGGAAGCAGAGAATCAGCCGCGCATGCGCACTAGCTCAGCCCGGGTCCCTGTAAAGATGTCTGAGCAGGCGGGGAGGGAGCGGAGCGGAGGACCCGAAACAAACGCGCAGAACCCACAACTCTTCGCAACTTAACCGGCCAAGGTAAGGGCAGGGGGCCCGGTAGAGCCGTTCCGACCGCAGCCATGTGCGGCGGAAGGTGCGGGCCTTCAGATGAAGCGGCTTAGCGGAGCTCCGAGCGGCTCGGTCCGCGGAGCGGAGCAGAAACGTTGTGCAGGACGCGGCGCTCTGTGGCAGGGGCGTGTCCGCCATCTTGTGAGAGAAGTGGCGCCTAAACAACAGCTGTCGCTCCGAGCGGGCCGCGCGAAATGGCCGTTAAATGACCGATAAATGACCGTTAGCGGCGGAGCTGGCGGCGGCTCCGCGGCCGCTCGGTGCGTTCGACCCGCTTCAGCGCACTTTGACGCGGCTGTGGACCGGGAGCTGCCGCCGCGGGGTCGAGCTGTGAGCGCGGGCTCCCGAGGAGCAGCCGCAGCCTTTTGTCCCCCCCCCCCCCCCGTTTGTCCCGACAGACTGACACGCGCATGCGTGTAACCATGGCGCTCGTGTTTGCGTTCCAGCGCCAACACGAGGAAACATGAAATGTCGTATTAACGCATCGATCATGTAAACAAACAGAATCCAAACAACAGCTGATCATCAGATTTAAACTGTCGTATCGTCTCTTTAGCGCCACACTCAGGCGGCCATGATGAACTGCTGCTTCGTTTTCCTCCGTCACGTTAAACAGCGTTTACCGTAAAGTAACGTCACATGACGTCACAAACCAGTGACACTAACATATTTATAATTTTTTTTTAAACTTTATTATTCATCTTTTCAACAACAACAGTTTAACTAGTTCATGTTTGTGCTGAAAAGACAATGAATTAAAATGAATGTGATCAAACATGTTTACTGTGCAGCTGGTTTCAGACAGACAGGTGAGAGGGAGAGACAGGAGAGAGAGAGAGACAGGTGAGAGAGAGACAGGTGAGAGAGAGAGAGAGAGAGAGAGAGGGGTGAGTCAGACAGGAGAGAGAGAGACAGACAGACAGGTGAGAGAGAGAGAGAGAGACAGACAGACAGACAGACAGACAGACAGACAGGTAGGTGAGGGGGAGACGGGTGAGTCAGACAGGAGAGAGAGAGAGAGAGAGACAGACAGGTGAGGGGGGAGAGAGAGAGACAGACAGGTGAGGGGGGAGAGAGAGAGAGACAGGTGAGAGAGACAGGTGAGAGGGAGAGACAGGTGAGTCAGACAGGAGAGAGAGAGACAGGTGAGAGAGAGAGAGAGAGAGGAGAGAGAGAGACAGACAGGTGAGGGGGGAGAGAGAGAGAGAGAGAGAGAGAGAGAGAGAGAGAGAGAGAGAGAGAGAGAGGAGAGAGAGAGAGAGAGAGAGAGACAGGAGACAGAGAGAGGTGAGTCAGACAGGAGAGAGAGACAGACAGGTGAGGGGGGAGAGAGAGAGAGAGAGAGGTGAGTCAGACAGGAGAGAGAGAGACAGGTGAGAGAGAGAGAGAGAGGAGAGAGAGACAGACAGGTGAGGGGGGAGAGAGAGAGACAGGTGAGAGAGAGAGAGAGAGAGAGAGACAGGTGAGAGGGAGAGACAGGTGAGAGGGAGAGACAGGAGACAGAGAGAGGTGAGTCAGACAGGAGAGGGAGAGAGAGGTGAGTCAGACAGGAGAGAGAGACAGACAGGTGAGGGGGGAGAGAGAGAGAGAGAGAGGTCAGACAGACAGACAGGAGAGAGAGAGGAATCATTTCATCACGTGTCATGTGACCCCTCAGTGTCACATTTATTATAATTTATTGGTGACATCACTTACTCATGTGACTACAGGCGACATCACTGTCACATGACATCAACCAGTGACATCAGAGTATTTCACCTGTGTTTTTATTTTGAAAGTAACAGTGTCTCTTCCTGTCGAGACAGGTTGATGTCATTCTGACGAGCAGCTGAGATGTCCAATGACAGCCAGGCATCAGTGAGGGGGGAGGCAACCATAATTCTGGCTCCCTCTGGCTCCACCTCCTCAGAGGGACCGCCCCTGTCTCCGTCCACAACGTCCAAACCACCTGAGCTGCCAGGTACACCTGTCTGTCTGTGTCCCCTGTCTGTCTGTGTCCCCTGTCGGTCTGTGTCACCTGTCTGTCTCAGATAGCTGGTCCAGTCTTGATGGTCTAAGTGTTGGTCTCTCTCTCTGACCTGTCTCTCTCTCTCTCTGACGTGTCTGTCTCTCAGATGAGCTGGTCCAGTCTTGATGGTCTAAGTGTTGGTCTCTCTCTCTGACCTGTCTCTCTCTCTCTGACGTGTCTGTCTCTCAGATGAGCTGGTCCAGTCTTGATGGTCTAAGTGTTGGTCTCTCTCTCTGACCTGTCTCTCTCTCTCTGACGTGTCTGTCTCTCAGATGAGCTGGTCCAGTCTTGATGGTCTAAGTGTTGGTCTCTCTCTCTGACCTGTCTCTCTCTCTCTGACGTGTCTGTCTCTCAGATGAGCTGGTCCAGTCTTGATGGTCTAAGTGTTGGTCTCTCTCTCTGACCTGTCTCTCTCTCTCTGACGTGTCTGTCTCTCAGATGAGCTGGTCCAGTCTTGATGGTCTAAGTGTTGGTCTCTCTCTCTGACCTGTCTCTCTCTCTCTGACGTGTCTGTCTCTCAGATGAGCTGGTCCAGGCTGGATGGTCTAAGTGTTGGTCTCGGAGGGAGAACCGGCCATATTATTTTAACAGGTTCACCAATCAGAGCCTGTGGGAGGTGCCGGTGCTCGGTCAGCATGACGTCATTGTGAGTAAAGTTTGCTTGTCATCTGACATCATTTCCTGTTTACACACAGTACTCATTGGATTCTCTAGATTATATTTTATATATGAACTGACCATAGTGTATACTTGTTTGTCTGCAGTCCGATCCTTTAGGTCTGAATGCGGCTCCAGCAGAAGGTGGGGACAGTAACCATGGTAATGGTCAGAGGAAGAGGAGGAGCTCTGAGGAGCAGGGGGTGGGGCCCAACAGCCTTAAACGAGCTAAGGTAAGAACAGCCCATCTGAGCGCTCACTAAAGGGGATTCAGGTTCCTGAGGTGGAGGACAACTAGTCGCCGTCTGTTACTTCACTGTGACGTTTGCATGAGCTTCCTCAAACAGTTCACAGCTGAATTTGTACAAGCGACAGGAGGTGATTTGTTCTTGTGGTCTGAACTGTCACCCTGTTAATGGGTCACAGTGTGCAGTGGATTATGGGAAACTGTCGTTTGTTTCCAGGTGGAGCCCACCACGCCCATCTCTCCCAGCACCCCTGGGCTCAAACCCTGGAGCTCTGCCCCTGAGGACAAACAGGCCCAATCAGCTACACCCGCAACTCTAAGTCTTGCCCCCGCCCCCTACAGACCAGCTGTGTGAGTGCTGAAGCCGCACCACTTTCTTTTTGCATCTCTTGACATCCTGTGGATTTACTTTAACATTGTTGTCGTCTTCAGGATCTACTGGGATCTGGACATCCAAACCAACGCTGTGATCAGAGAGCACCCCTCTGCCAATCACCTGCCCCCTCATCCTGAAATCGAGCTGCAGCGAGCTCAGCTCGTCACGAAGCTGAGACAACACTACCATGAGCTGTGTCACCAGAGAGAAGGTAGAGAGAAACTAACCGTCTGGCACAGAGTCAGTGAAACACTGTAAGGCTGTTTAAATAGTGTCTGGTCAGCTTGTGTTCCACATGTGAAGCAGCAACAGGAACATGTCCGGATTAACTGACTCACATTCAGAACAGTTCAGTCTGAAATCAGCTTTAGTTTAACATGAACAGCGAGATCAACTGAGGTTGAGTAGCACTCCATACAGCTGATTCAAGAGTTAAACATCTGTCTGTCTCACTCTCTCTCTCCCGCTGTCTGTTCAGGTATTGATCCTCCTCGCGAGTCGTTTAATCGTTGGTTACTGGAGAGGAAAACGATTGACAAAGGTCATGACCCTTTACTGCCGAGTGACTGTGACCCCATCATCTCCCCGTCCATGTTCAGAGAGGTCATGAACGATATCCCCATCAGGTACCTACCTGCCTGCCTGCCTGTCTGTCAGTCTCTTTTTCTCACCACCTGTCTCACCTCCTGCCTGTCTCACTTTTCAGGTTGTCTCGTATTAAGTACAAAGAAGAAGCTCGCAAGCTGCTGTTCAAATACGCTGAGGCTGCCAAGAAGATGATCGACTCTAGGTAGGTCACAATATGAGGTCATCAACTGAAAGGTGGGTTGGTGTTGAGGGAGCTGTGACTTGTGACCTCTGACCTGTCCAGGAATGCGAGTCCAGAGAGCAGGAAGGTGGTGAAGTGGAACGCTGAAGACACCATGAGCTGGCTGCGTCGAGATCACTCTGCCAGCAAAGAGGACTACATGGTAACAGTTGACCTTGGCTGTTTCACTGCCAGCTGACCTTTGAACTCCTTTGAATTCACTCTGTAAACCTTTATCAAGATGTTTCATAGCCCGGGTCAAAGTAGAGTATTTTTTAGCTGTGTGTGTGTGTGTGTGTGTGTGTGTGTGTGTGTGTGTGTGTGTGTGTGTGTGTGTGTGTGTGTGTGTGTGTGTGTGTGTGTGTGTGTGTGTGTGTGTGTGTGTGTGTGTGTGTGTGTGTGTGTAGGATCGTCTGGAACACCTGAGGCAGCAGTGTGGTCCTCACGTTACCGCAGTCGCCAAAGACTCCGTCGAAGGAATTTGCTCTAAGATCTATCAGCTGTCTGCAGAGTACAGCCGCCGCCTGAGACACACACACCTGAGTCTGCTGCAGGAGCCACCTACAGGTACACACACACACACACACACACAGTTAGGTCTTGTGCTGTGCTACTTATACATGTGTGTTGGTTTGTGTGTTTTCAGAGGCATGTGCGTCCCCTCAGCAGTCGCGGCTTGTCTACTGTTACCCTGTGCGTCTGGCAATCGCCTCGCCGCCGCTCCCCCGGGTGGAACTGCACTTTGAAAACGACGTGGCGTGTTTGCGTTTCAGGGGAGAGATGGTCAAGGTCAACAGAGGTCACTTCAGCAAACTGGTCAGTGCCACTGCTATTACCATGACTTACTGCAAATGTTTAACATTAAAAGTCCTCCAGGAAGTTTTAATGTGAAACATGTGAAGTCAATTTCACTGTTCACCAGCAGAGGGCGACACTAACCTGGAAACATCTGTCTCTCTGGCTCTGTGGTTACCATGGTTACAGGAGCTGTTGTACAGGTACAGCTGTATTGACGATCCTCGCTTTGAGAAGTTTCTGTCCAGAGTCTGGTGCCTCCTGAAGAGATACCAGGTCAGCTGACTCTCTGTCAACCAATCGGCTTTGAGTTTCTGCCAGCTGACAGCAGGTGTCAAAGCTCATTGGTTAACAAGGTGTGTTTGTGTGTCTAGGAGATGTTTGGCAGCGGTGCTAATGAGGGGACAGGCCTGCAGGGGGCACTGCCAGTGGCA
This sequence comes from Verasper variegatus, assembly GCA_026259375.1. Taxonomy (NCBI): domain Eukaryota; kingdom Metazoa; phylum Chordata; class Actinopteri; order Pleuronectiformes; family Pleuronectidae; genus Verasper; species Verasper variegatus. The sequence goes on along the minus strand of CM048040.1, from coordinate 27,347,326 downwards.
GTGTTTGAAGCCTTGAACCGACAGTTTGGTGTTTCCTTCGAGTGCTTCGCCTCGCCGCTCAACTGCTACTTCAAACAGTTCTCCTCGGCTTTCCCCGATATTGACGGCTTCTTTGGATCTAGAGGGTGAGACGGAAATCTGTGAGCTGTGGGACTGCGGCGGGCGGTTTGTCGACACAGTGTGAGTAACTGAGTGTGTCTTTTCAGGCCCTTCCTGTCCTTCTCTCCAGTCAGTGGCTCGTTTGAAGCCAACCCTCCGTTCTGTGAAGAGATGATGGATGCAATGGTGACACACTTCGAGGTCAGTGTAGCATCCTGGTCTGTAGTGGTCTGTACTGGTCCTGAATGTGCTGCTGACTGATGGTCTGTCTCCGTCAGGACCTTCTGGATCAGTCCTCAGAGCCTCTGTCCTTCATCGTCTTTGTTCCTGAGTGGCGTGACCCCGTGACCCCGGCTCTGACTCGCATGGAGGGAAGTCGATTCCTCCGTCATCAGCTGAGTGTCCCCGCCTACGAGCATGAGTATCGATCCGGGAGTCAGCACATCTGCAATAGGTACTAATACTACACTGTGTGTACTAAGTCTACACTGATACTACACTGTGTGTACTAAGTATACACTGACTACACTGTGTGTACTAAGTCTACACTGATACTACACTGTACTTAGTCTACACTGATACTACACTGTGTGTACTAAGTATACACTGACTACACTGTGTGTACTAAGTCTACACTGATACTACACTGTGTGTACTAAGTCTACACTGACTACACTGTGTGTACTAAGTCTACACTGATACTACACTGTGTGTACTAAGTCTACGCTGATACTACACTGTGTGTACTAAGTCTACGCTGATACTACACTGTGTGTACTAAGTCTACGCTGATACTACACTGTGTGTACTAAGTCTACGCTGATACTACACTGTGTGTACTTAGTCTACGCTGATACTACACTGTGTGTACTTAGTCTACACTGATACTACACTGTGTGTACTAAGTCTACACTGACTACACTGTGTGTACTAAGTCTACACTGATACTACACTGTGTGTACTAAGTCTACACTGATACTACACTGTGTACTTAGTCTACACTGATACTACACTGTGTGTACTTAGTCTACACTGATACTACACTGTGTGTACTAAGTCTACACTGATACTACACTGTGTGTACTTAGTCTACACTGATACTACACTGTGTGTACTTAGTCTACACTGATACTACACTGTGTGTATTAAGTCTACACTGATACTACACTGTGTACTTAGTCTACACTGATACTACACTGTGTGTACTAAGTCTACACTGATACTACACTGTGTGTACTAAGTCTACACTGATACTACACTGTGTGTACTAAGTCTACACTGACTACACTGTGTGTACTAAGTCTACACTGACTACACTGTGTGTACTAAGTCTACACTGATACTACACTGTGTGTACTAAGTCTACACTGCTACTACACTGTGTGTACTAAGTCTACACTGCTACTACACTGTGTGTACTAAGTCTACACTGCTACTACACTGTGTGTACTAAGTCTACACTGCTACTACACTGTGTGTACTAAGTCTACACTGATACTACACTGTGTACTTAGTCTACACTGATACTACACTGTGTACTTAGTCTACACTGATACTACACTGTGTGTACTAAGTATACACTGATACTACACTGTGTACTTAGTCTACACTGATACTACACTGTGTGTACTAAGTCTACACTGATACTACACTGTGTGTACTAAGTCTACACTGACTACACTAAGTCTACACTGATACTACACTGTGTGTACTAAGTCTACGCTGATACTACACTGTGTACTTAGTCTACACTGATACTACACTGTGTGTACTAAGTCTACACTGCAACTACACTGTGTGTACTAAGTCTACACTGCTACTACACTGTGTGTACTAAGTCTACACTGCAACTACACTGTGTGTACTAAGTCTACACTGCAACTACACTGTGTGTACTAAGTCTACACTGCAACTACACTGTGTGTACTAAGTCTACACTGCAACTACACTGTGTGTACTAAGTCTACACTGCTACTACACTGTGTGTACTAAGTCTACACTGATACTACACTGTGTGTACTTAGTCTACACTGATACTACACTGTGTGTACTTAGTCTACACTGACTACACTGTGTGTACTAAGTCTACACTGATACTACACGGTTTTGTAAATACTACACAGTACTACATTAATACTCCACTTCTTGTGTTGTTAGGGAGGAGATGTCGTACAGGGCGGTCCACGGTACTGCGGTTCTCTTCCTTCAGAATAACGCAGGTTTTGTGAAGTGGGCTCCAACTCCAGAGCGTCTGGCAGAGCTGACGAAGGCGTACCGCCCCTCCTCCGCTCGCCCCTCCTCCTTGTCTTCTCCAGGCCCTGCCAACGTTGCTCCAGGAGACAAAGACTCCACCCCCAAGGCCTCTGATAGGACGCAGAGCAGTGTGATGTCACCAGGGAGCCATGACAACAACAACAACAATGACAACAGCAGCAGTAGCAGCAGCAGTAGTCCTCAGGACAAGATGGCTGCCGTGTAGAGGGGCGGGGTCTTGTAGTGTAGTCCTGGCCCCTCCCCTTGTTGTCTGTTCAGATTGTCCCTCACCAGCACCTGTAGCTCACCCTCAGCTTCTCTCAACATACCCATCATGCAGTTCTGTGGCGGCTGCCAGCCGGGGGCAAAGAGCCACGCTGATACCTTAACCTTTAATTGTACTGTCGACTCACCATCATCCCTGTGGTCTGTTTCATCCCTGTCCACTCCAGTGTTCTGATTGGTCGAGGCTGATATCACAGAATCTGGAGCTTTGGGTTCAAGTGGGGACATGGTGCCGTAGGAAGGCAACCAATGAGAGCAGAGTTAAATTAGTGAGCAGCGACGTGTTTGAGCTCCAGCAGAAAAACCTCTTCATTCACCTGTGATGTCATCTGTGTTGTCACTTCTCCTCTGGGCCAGAGGAATTCTCATTGGTCCCCTCACCGACTGGGCTTGGTGATTGGTTGACAAGGCAGCTATCGTTTCTATTGGACAGAATCCAGCAGCGTCCCACTTCAGGCCCTGCCTCCTCATGATCTTCTGGCCAATCAGTGCCAGGGCGCATTGTGGGAGACTGAGTATTCAGCCGGCAGGAGCATCCAGAGTGAGGTCATATTAACTGGTGGAAGGAGGCGGAGTCAGAACTGGGATTCGGACTGGTCGGTGAGGGCGCTGAGAGAAGGACGCTACCTTCCTGCCTCGTCAGAGGTCCCATCACTTCCTGAGGGAGTGTGGGACAGCTCCCCTGATTGGCCGATGGGCGGTCCGATCAGACGTCTGTCACCATGTAGATACTGTACAGTGAAACTGTTTATGTTCTTTTCCTTGTCTGTTTTTTTTTAATTTAATTTAAGGTTTTTTAAAGAGATTAACTGTTTCCTGTTTGACAAAGTTCTGAACCAAAGTGAAGAAGAAGAAAATGTTTGTGTGTAAAAGAAAACGTGTTTGTGCGACGGCAACGCTGAACAGTGGGAAACGTGACGCCGACGTCAAACAGGAAATGCTTCCGCATATTTTTATATACTTCTTTTTGTCCTTGGTGCATGAATCTTTGGACTCTGAATGACGCTCGTGATCCTGAATGTTTCCTCCCAGTCTCTGACTGAGCGGTCCTTTAAGCTAAGCTGACTGATAAGCTAGGCTAACGTTGGACTGTGAACATCATAATGATGAAAACAAACTGGAGACATTTTCTTGTAACTAATGAATTAATTGGATCAAAATATTAACGCTCTTGTAATTTTGAGATAAAATCCTGTGACGACCTTTGACACGTGTGATGTTTCTCTTCATTTTCTGATTTTCTTAATGTTTAATAAAATAGTTTTGTTTTATGACAAAAACAATTGATTTGATTTAATTAAAGTTTGCACGTGATAAAACATTTAAGATGTTTGTCACATGTTAAAATAAGATTATATTTTTTCATTAAAACTCATTAAACGTTGTCTCCCGTGAGAGTTACATATTTTCAGGTGATTCAAACTAAAGATTCTGATGATTACTTTCCTGACTGATGAATAATAATTGTTCTCCAGTTTGTTTGTCTTTAGTTAACGTGTTTGTGGTTCTCTGATGACGTGAGGATGGAGACTGGACTTGTGTAAATAAAGTCTGTCCCTCGTCCTCCTCAGACTGAAATATAGAAATATATTCAACCAGAGATGCAGACCGAGTGTTTTTACTACAGTACACGTTCTCACGAGAACCCAGATGACTGACGATAACACCAGTGTCAGAATTTAAACTGAATCAGTGACGTTTAACATTTAAACACCTTTTTCATCACAAGATCACAGCTTCGTTATTTATACTTTTCAGAGAACTCGTCACTTCCGTGTATCAACCCAATAAACAAATCCTGACATTTCAAAATAAAGCTTGTTTTTAGATTGGTGTAGGTGGGGCTTTTACTTTGAAATGACACCGGATGCGCTGCAGAAGCTGTAGCTTCACAGCGGAAGTGAACGTTATTTCCTGGATCAGACGTTGAACAGCGGATCATCGATTATCGATCATCTGTCACTCAGCTCGGTCTGTGCTAACAGAGTTAGCTTTAGCTGTGGTTAGCTCACACTAGTAGAGTTAGCTCAGTTAGACCCGGATCACAAACCTTCCTCCATGGGAGCCCACCGCAGCGAGGGAGGCCGGGACTGGCTGCAGCAGGACGGACAGGAGCAGCTGGAGCAGACCCCGGTGAGAGCTGACGGGGGTTAGCGGGTTAGCTTAGCTCAATGCTAACCCTTTTGATTCAGCTGTTTGAACTTTTAACAAACTCATGTGACCTGCTCAGATTCCACTGCAGCTAAAAGCTAAGCTTAGCTAAAAGAAACCACGAGCTAAATGTCGCGATAGTTCAGCGTCACCGACAAACATGTCACCATGTTAACTGGTCGTCATGTTAACTGGTCACTAGATTAACTGGTCGTCATGTTAACTGGTCACCATGTTAACTGGTCGTCATGTTAACTGGTCACCATGTTAACTGGTCACTAGATTAACTGGTCGTCATGTTAACTGGTCACCATGTTAACTGGTCGTCATGTTAACTGGTCACCATGTTAACTGGTCACATGTTAACTGGTCGTCATGTTAACTGGTCACCATGTTAACTGGTCACCATGTTAACTGGTCGTCATGTTAACTGGTCACCATGTTAACTGGTCACTAGATTAACTGGTCGTCATGTTAACTGGTCACCATGTTAACTGGTCACCATGTTAACTGGTCACTAGATTAACTGGTCACCATGTTAACTGGTCACTAGATTAACTGGACATCATGTTAACTGGTCACCATGTTAACTGGTCACTAGATTAACTGGTCGTCATGTTAACTGGTCACCATGTTAACTGGTCGTCATGTTAACTGGTCACCATGTTAACTGGTCACTAGATTAACTGGTCATCATGTTAACTGGTCGTCATGTTAACTGGTCACCATGTTAACTGGTCACCATGTTAACTGGTCGTCATGTTAACTGGTCACCATGTTAACTGGTCACTAGATTAACTGGTCATCATGTTAACTGGTCGTCATGTTAACTGGTCGTCATGTTAACTGGTCACCATGTTAACTGGTCACTAGATTAACTGGTCATCATGTTAACTGGTCACCATGTTAACTGGTCACTAGATTAACTGGTCGTCATGTTAACTGGTCACCATGTTAACTGGTCGTCTTGTTAACTGGTCACCATGTTAACTGGTCACTAGATTAACTGGTCGTCATGTTAACTGGTCACCATGTTAACTGGTCGTCATGTTAACTGGTCACCATGTTAACTGGTCACTAGATTAACTGGACATCATGTTAACTGGTCACCATGTTAACTGGTCACTAGATTAACTGGTCGTCATGTTAACTGGTCACCATGTTAACTGGTCACTAGATTAACTGGTCGTCATGTTAACTGGTCACCATGTTAACTGGTCACCAGGTTAACTGGTCGTCATGTTAACTGGTCACCATGTTAACTGGTCGTCATGTTAACTGGTCACCATGTTAACTGGTCGTCATGTTAACTGGTCACCATGTTAACTGGTCACTAGATTAACTGGACATCATGTTAACTGGTCACCATGTTAACTGGTCGTCATGTTAACTGGTCACCATGTTAACTGGTCACCATGTTAACTGGTCGTCATGTTAACTGGTCACCATGTTAACTGGTCACTAGATTAACTGGACATCATGTTAACTGGTCACCATGTTAACTGGTCGTCATGTTAACTGGTCACCATGTTAACTGGTCACCATGTTAACTGGTCACTAGATTAACTGGACATCGTGTTAACTGGTCACCATGTTTACTGGATTATCAACTGTTATGTTCTCTTTATTTTCAGAAACCGTGGAACGTGATGATCAAACACAGACAGATTCACAGACGAGGACGACGCTCGCACATGACTGTCAGGTCAGTACTGGTTTATAATGGTTAATACTATATTATACTTTACATAACACCAGAGATAAACCTACAGTTAGAGTGTGTGTGTGCGTGTGTGTGCGTGTGTGTGCGTGTGTGCGCATGTGTGTGTGTGTGTGCGCGTGTGTGTGTGTGTGTGTGTGTGTGTGTGTGTGTGTGTGTGTGTGTGTGTGTGTGTGTGTGTGTGTGTGTGTGTGTGTGTGTGTGTGTGTGTGTGTGTGTGTAGCTACACAGATCCTCAGGTGTCCATGGACCTGTTGAGGGCGGTGCTTCAGCCCAGCTTCAATGATGACATCATGGCTGTGTTCAGGAAGTACCAGAAGGTCAGAGGTCAAAATAATTCAATGTGTTTTTCTCAGTGACCTGTGACACCTGAGCAGGTGTGAACTGCTATAACTTATCATTACAATATATAAATACAACTATTATCACAATACATAAATACATCACAATGTTGTATTGCTTTTTAATGTTTGTGTATATTTTTATGTGTTTGTGTTTCAGTTCTTTGAGAAAGGTGCTCAGAACGTGAAGGTGAACGTAGGTGATGACGTTCAGACTGATCAGCTGATCAAAGAGGCCTGCAGGAACGTTCTAGAACATGTAAGGTAATTTACTGTCATCTGACCCTGAAGGTCATGTGACCAACTGTACTCACCTGTCTCTCTCTGTGGTTACCATGGTTTCCTCTGATGACATCACCAGGCCAAACAGCTCTTTCCAGAGGGGGAGGTGAAGAAAGTTCGGTCAGAGATCTCAATCAAGGTAGGAGCCTTCAAACTGACCAGTCAGATCATTAGCCACAGTAACAACCTGATTCTTCTTCTCGGTTTGATTCTTGACAGAGAACCAGACCTGCTGACGACGACTGCAGTCAAAGAGGAAGTCCCCTGCTCAAGAAGGTAGTATGACCTTTGACCTCTGACTGTTCGCTCAGACTCTAAACACTGATGTGCTCAGGTGTATGAGGTACAGTCAGACAGGTATGAGACAGTTGTGTGAGATACAGGTGTGAGACACTTGTATGAGATACAGCCGGACAGGTGTGAGACAGGTGAAGGAATCGATTGTGTGAATAACTGATTATTTTGTGTCCTCAGAGAAAAACCCGTCCCAGTGCCGCGCTCGTCTCGTCTGATCGACCTCTGACCTTCACCTCTCAGTGAGTCCCTGACAGTGACATCATCAGTGTCCAGGTAGATTATCTCACCTGACGACCTTTGACCTTTTGTCCTCAGAGCGAAGCCGAAGCCTGATTCCATCAAGAGAGAAGGACCGAAGGTGAGATCACACCTGACATCAGCTCTGAAAGTACACATGGTCGACAGCCCTCTGGTGGCTGGCTGCAGTATAGGTCATAAACCCCGGCATTCTCCAGGTTAGCAGATGGGACCTGGACCAAACTCTCACATCGTTGTGTAATGATCCAGTGTCTTTGTATTTCAGTGGGATCCGTCCAGACTCAATGATAGCAGCACGTTTGTTCTTGGCTCCAGAGCAAACAAGTGAGTCTACAACATGTCATGTACATGCTATTTACATGTTTGTATGTGAGGGTCAGTCCAGACACCAGGTGGTGCTGTTGATCACCTCTGACCTCAGTGGGTGTGGATGTGTGATTGTATATGCTGTATCTGTCTTTTCAAAAAGTGCTCTGTGTTGAGGTATTGGGAAGTTGAGCTTCCTGTTGACAATCAGCTGATGATTGAGAGAGATAAACTGTTAATTAAAAATTCTTCTAATTATTATAAAAGAGTTACTGAAAGTTTCTAATGTCTGTTGTTTATAAAATAATAAACATGTCAGCTGATCAAGAGGTGAAAGGTCACCTGACACTGTGATGTCACTGTGCAGGGCGCTGGGGATGGGCGGGACCAGAGGACGAATCTACATCAAACACTCCGACCTGTTCAAGGTAACAAACGCACACACTCACCTCCAGCGATGATGGTACATCTCAAAAAATCTAGTCTGAATAGAGTGTGTGTGTGTGTGTGTCAGTTTGCTGCAGATGCACAGGATAAGCAGTGGTTGGCAGAGCGACATCACATGAGAGCGACAGGAGGAAAGATGGTGAGAAAATCTTCAGGTCAGAGTCGTTCAGGATTAGTTTGATTAAATCTCCACCACCGGACGTGGAGATGCTAACGGACACGATGGCGTGTCCGAGGGTCCATGAACGCACCTCGTAGGAGACATTTAGTCTAAACTGTGTAAATGACTGTCATTCCCAGTTGAATATGAAAGTGGGGGCTTGTGGTCACTTGATGACGTCACAGCAGCAGGATGGAGGCAGGTTATGTTTTCTTACGTCTGAAGAATCAGTCACTAGTTACTTCAGCTGTGTTGGATTCTGCTGCAGCGCTGTTTCCCCCTGAAGCTCCACCAGGCTTCTGTGGACTATCCACCGCCCCCCCCCCCCCCCCATCAGAGTGCTGAGGAGTTATGAGGGAGGTTTTCAGTGAACTGTCCCTTTAAGTGATTGTCTCACTCTGTTAATAAAGATGGATGACAAAACAGCTCGCAAATCATCTTGATCGCCCCCTGGTGGCTGTCTGCAGTTAGTTCATAAACCCTCCTCCTCCATGTTGGCAGGTGGGACATGGACCAAACCTAAAGAATCAAAGTAGATGTTAAATAAATGTTTGTAAAGATGTTTCTGTTGTTTCAGGTCGTTCTCATCTCACTGATGTTTGTTAAAGTGTTTCTGGTTAGTTTAGATTTTATCAGTTATTTGATGATATAAAAACAGGCTGAGACGTCATGATTGACAGCTGACACTGACTCAGGGTTGATTGAGTGTATGGGCGGAACCTGGATACCATGGCTCCTCCTCCTGTAGAGGTGTAGATGACGTTACTTTACTAATACACAGTCCTGCTGCCCTCACATCGGCTCATTCGGACACCATGCAGAGTTTCTACTCGGGGGCTGGCGTGAGAAACTGACAAAGTCTGATGCCTCTCACTCTCACTCATATGGCCTCTGGAGAATGTCAGATTATCCAGAGTTCAATGCAGGTCTGAAAGCAGCTTTAGTTTCCACCTGTACGACTGCACCTGAAGGCACCACTGCTGTTTGTGTTCCTGTGTTCAGGCCTACCTGCTGATCGAAGAAGACATCCAGGATCTGTCCCGCAGTGACGAGTACAAGTGAGTCTGTCTCCATGGTAACCAGCTCTACAGGTTTGCCCCACCCGTTGTTACCATGGTAACTGTGTGTGTGTGCGCGCAGGGACTGTCCTGACGTCAGGATGGACGAGATGAAGCCGTTCTCGGTTCCTTCGTGGATGATTGACAAGATGAAGAGAGCCATGGAGGCTCAGAGAGATGCTGACCTCTGACCTCCACCCCATCAGAGCAATCATGTGATTCACTTACTCTGCCCTGATTGGCTCCTTCTATCCTTTCATTTATACTGTTTTTTTAACAAAAATTAATAAAACTGTTTCTGACCAGAAGACGTGTTTTTCATTACATTACATTTAGTGCTATATGTAAGTGACATAAGTGCTGCTAAAGTGCTTTGTGTCCTGATGTCCATGTGGACATGTGGTGACCAGAGTCTGGACCAGAACCTGAGAAGGGTTCCTGATGTTGTGCAGCATGTATCTACAGGAACGTGTATCTAATCATGATCCAGAACTGATTCCTGAAGAATCTGCTAATGTTTAAATCTAAAACCATCTCAACTGAGCAGAAGGTTGTGACATCAGACTTTATTTATAAAAATAAACATAGGCAGGTAGTGGCATTGTGGGGAGGCGGCATCACTCAATCCCTTCCTGTTTATCTTTGATGGCGACTCGGAAGCGTTCCTCCAGAAGAGACAGCTCGCTGATCAGATCTGTGATGGCGTTTGTAAACGCTTCCTGTCAAAACAACGAAAATCATTTCCTGTTAATAAAACACCTCGACCTGTGTGTGTGTGTGTGAGACACCTGTGGACTGTCGTCAGGTGTGTGTGTGTGACACCTGTGGACTGTCGTCAGGTGTGTGTGTGTGTGTTACCTGTGGACTGTCGTCAGGTGTGTGTGTGTGTGTGTGAGACACCTGTGGACTGTAGTCAGGTGTGTGTGTGTGTGTTACCTGTGGACTGTCGTCAGGTGTGTGTGTGTTACCTGTGGACTGTCGTCAGGTGTGTGTGTGTGTGTGTGTGTTACCTGTGGACTGTCGTCAGAGGTGTGTGTGTGTGTTACCTGTGGACTGTCGTCAGGTGTGTGTGTGTGTGTTACCTGTGGACTGTCGTCAGGTGTGTGTGTGTGTGTGTGAGACACCTGTGGACTGTAGTCAGGTGTGTGTGTGTGTGTTACCTGTGGACTGTCGTCAGGTGTGTGTGTGTGTGTGTGAGACACCTGTGGACTGTAGTCAGGTGTGTGTGTGTGAGACACCTGTGGACTGTCGTCAGGTGTGTGTGTGTGTGTGACACCTGTGGACTGTAGTCAGGTGTGTGTGTGTGTGTGTGTGTGTGTGTGTGTGTTACCTGTGGACTGTCGTCAGAGGTGTGTGTGTGTGTTACCTGTGGACTGTAGTCAGGTGTGTGTGTGTTACCTGTGGACTGTAGTCAGGTGTGTGTGTGTGTTACCTGTGGACTGTAGTCAGGTGTGTGTGTGTGTGTGTTACCTGTGGACTGTAGTCAGGTGTGGTCTGGACTCTGATGACGATCTTGTGTTCTAGAGGATGAGGAACCTTATAACCAGCGAACAGAACCTGAGGATCCTTCAACAGCTGACTGAAAAACAAACAAACCAACATGAGCAGGTTTGTATCCAATGTATAAAAAGAGCTTTACAACAAATCTGATGTTTCATTATAAAAATAGTTTTAGAGCACTTCCTGTCAGGACTCAATTAGAACCTTTCACAATAAAAGGGGAAAACTAGTACTGAGCCCTCTCTTCTGAGGCTACACACATGCTAGCCTCTCATTAGCTGTGACTGTAGTATCCTGTTAGCATGGTGTGTAGCCTCTGTTAGCTGTGTCTGTAGCCTCTGTTAGCATGGTGTGTAGCCTCTCATTAGATGTGACTATAGTATCCTGTTAGCATGGTGTGTAGCCTCTGTTAGCTGTGTCTGTAGCCTCCTGTAAGCATGGTGTGTAGCCTCTCATTAGATGTGACTGAAGCATCTGTTAGCTGTGTCTGTAGCCTCTGTTAGCATGGTGTGTAGCCTCTGTTAGCTGTGTCTGTAGCCTCCTGTTAGCATGGTGTGTAGCCTCTGTTAGCTGTGTCTGTAGCCTCCTGTTAGCATGGTGTGTAGCCTCCTGTTAGCTGTGTCTGTAGCCTCCTGTTAGCATGGTGTGTAGCCTCTCATTAGATGTGACTGAAGCATATGTTAGCTGTGTCTGTAGCCTCTGTTAGCATGGTGTGTAGCCTCTCATTAGATGTGACTGAAGCATCTGTTAGCTGTGTCTGTAGCCTCTGTTAGCATGTGTGTAGCCTCTCATTAGATGTGACTATAGTATCCTGTTAGCATGGTGTGTAGCCTCTGTTAGCTGTGTCTGTAGCCTCCTGTTAGCATGGTGTGTAGCCTCTCATTAGCTGTGACTGTAGCCTCCTGTTAGCATGCTGTGTAGCCTCTGTTAGCTGTGTCTGTAGCCTCCTGTTAGCATGGTGTGTAGCCTCTCATTAGATGTGACTGAAGCATCTGTTAGCTGTGTCTGTAGCCTCTGTTAGCATGGTGTGTAACCTCTCATTAGATGTGACTGAAGCATCTGTTAGCTGTGTCTGTAGCCTCTGTTAGCATGGTGTGTAGCCTCTCATTAGATGTGACTGTAGCCTCCTGTTAGCATGGTGTGTAGCCTCTGTTAGCTGTGTCTGTAGCCTCCTGTTAGCTGTGACTGTAGCATCTGTTAGCTGTGTCTGTAGCCTCTGTTAGCATGGTGTGTAGCCTCTCATTAGATGTGACTGTAGCCTCCTGTTAGCATGGTGTGTAGCCTCTGTTAGCTGTGTCTGTAGCCTCCTGTTAGCTGTGACTGTAGCCTCCTGTTAGCATGCTGTGTAGCCTATGTTAGCTGTGTCTGTAACCTCCTGTTAGCATGGTGTGTAGCCTCTGTTAGCTGTGTCTGTAGCCTCCTGTTAGCTGTGACTGTAGCCTCCTGTTAGCATGCTGTGTAGCCTGTTAGCTGTGTCTGTAGCCTCCTGTTAGCATGGTGTGTAGCCTCTGTTAGCTGTGTCTGTAGCCTCCTGTTAGCATGCTGTGTAGCCTGTTAGCTGTGTATGTAGCCTCCTGTTAGCATGCTGTGTAGCCTCTCACGCTCGGATGATGTTGCCCAGTGTGTGGTCCTCTTTGTTCAGGGTGAACAGACACGCGTTGGGAACCTTGGTGTCTTTACTGATGCTGATCTTCTTCTCTCCTTCGAACAGCAGAAACGACTCGAAGGCGGGAGGCGCGTTCATCTTGTCTGAGGCAGAAACGACCACAGACTGGAAATAAAGAAACTACGAGCACAGACTTCAAAATAACATCTCGACTTCCGGCGCCTTCGTCTTCTTCTGTTGTCCAGGTCTGAGTCCAGGTGAGAAGCGCCCCCATGCGGACAGGAGCCAACCAGCTGATGAGCAATAACAGATGGTTCGTGTTTTAGTTTATGAACATATTTTATATTTCATATTCAAGTGTGTATTTATTTTTCTCTTTTCACCTTTGACCTAAATAAAGTGAAATAATAAATGAAATCTGGAAACATGAAATATCACAGAAATGTTTGTGAAAGTAAAATAAAGTAAATGCTCGTAAATGCGAGAATAAGTTTAGGGTCAAATTTAAAGTTTTATCAATTAAATATTATGAAATATGATTTAATATAATTACTTTTAATAAATCATTACACATAAAAGGTGAAATCTGTTTATTTTTTCTTTTGTTTCCACTCTGTGATGTCACGTTACGGAAGTTCCTCTTGTCCAATAACAGCGCGGTTCCCATCGTTCTCACTCTTCTCATTGGTCAGCAGGAGGTGGTTTGTTTTTAAAAGTCTGGCGCTGATTGGCTGCGTCTGTGACGGAGCGTCAGTTTAAACCGGGGGGCGGCAGAGTGCTTGGTTTGAATCCGGCAGACGCAGCTTGGACCCGGACTCCCGGACACGGTGAGTCCCCGCGGTTCCACCAGGATTATACACCGGATTCAAGCACCGGATTCAACCGGGATCTGTGCGGGTGTAAACGCGAGGAAGTGTTGCGTGTGTCCGTTGTGTGACGTCAGTGGTAAACAGGCTAATAGCGAAGCTAACGCTCAGGTAGCCTGCTGCTAGCTTGAAGCTAAAGCTGAAATCAGATGCTAACATGCGAATTCAGCGGATCCGTTAGCACTGTCCGTTACGAGACACCGGACCGTCCGTTAGCTGACACCGGGCAGTCCGTTAAGAGACACCGGACCGTCCGTTACGAGACACCGGACCGTCCGTTACGAGACACCGGACCGTCCGTTACGAGACACCGGGCCGTCCGTTACGAGACACCGGACCGTCCGTTAAGATACACCGGACCGTCCGTTACGAGACACCGGACCGTCCGTTAAGAGACACCGGACCGTCCGTTACGAGACGCCGTACCGTCCGTTAAGACACACCGGGTCGTCCGTTACACCGGGCAGTCCGTTAAGAGACACCGGACTGTCCGTTACGAGACACCGGGCCGTCCGTTACACCGGGCAGTCCGTTAAGAGACACCGGACCGTCCGTTACACCGGGCAGTCCGTTACACCGGGCAGTCCGTTAAGAGACACCGGACCGTCCGTTAAGAGACACCGGACCGTCCGTTACGAGACACCGGACCGTCCGTTACGAGACACCGGACCGTCCGTTAGCTGACACCGGGCAGTCCGTTACGAGACACCGGACCGTCCGTTAGCTGACACCGGGCAGTCCGTTAAGAGACACCGGACCGTCCGTTACGAGACACCGGACCGTCCGTTACGAGACACCGGGCCGTCCGTTACGAGACACCGGACCGTCCGTTAAGAGACACCGGACCGTCCGTTACGAGACGCCGTACCGTCCGTTAAGACACACCGGGTCGTCCGTTACACCGGGCAGTCCGTTAAGAGACACCGGACCGTCCGTTAAGATACACCGGACTGTCCGTTACGAGACACCGGGCCGTCCGTTACACCGGGCAGTCCGTTAAGAGACACCGGACCGTCCGTTACACCGGGCAGTCCGTTACACCGGGCAGTCCGTTAAGAGACACCGGACCGTCCGTTAAGAGACACCGGACCGTCCGTTACGAGACACCGGACCGTCCGTTACGAGACACCGGACCGTCCGTTACGAGACACCGGGCCGTCCGTTAGCTGACACCGGGCTGTCCGTTAAGAGACACCGGACCGTCCGTTACGAGACACCGGGCTGTCCATTAAGAGACACCGGGCCGTCCGTTAAGAGACACCGGGCCGTCCGTTAAGAGACACCGGGCCGTCCGTTACGAGACACCGGACCGTCCGTTAAGAGACACCGGGCTCAGATGGACAGTTGTGGGAACTGATTCATCCGGTTACTAACGTTTAGCTGCTGACTACCGGGGTTCGGAGCAGTGAGCGCGGTGTGTGTCCGGCTCTGACCCGGTCTTTGTCTCTGTCCAGCAGGAACCGGATCACTCCATCATGGCCTCTCAGAACATGGACCCCGCAGCGGGTGCAGCTTCCTCCACAGCCGCTCTGAAGGGCAGCGAGAGCGGCGGCAGCGCGGCCAGAGGCTCGGTGTCCAAACGGTGAGAGACCGAACTGACACCGGGTCAAAGCAGAACCATCATTTTCTCTAAGCATTACGGTACCAGTGGTTTCAAAATAAAAGCGACCTTACTGTGATGTGGTATTTGCTCTGTGAATGCGATTCAATGAGTTGAAGTAATGATGAATAATAAATTAGATTTATGATAAAAACATTTTTTGACTCAACATGAAACAGTTGATGAGAAAATTGAGACTTCACAAATTAATGATTTCTCAAAACAACTGTGAATGAACTTTGTATATAACTTCTCTTAACAATGACATCACCTCAGTCTCTGACAATATTCGGAAATCCAATTATCATTAAGTGTCAATTGTGTCATTAATAGTTTCATGGTCATGTTCAACATCAACACATTTTCTGTGTTCTCATTAATCAGTTCATTAAATAGTTGTTAATTATTTCATTCACAGACTGTACAAATGTGTGGTCCTACAGGAAGGTCGCTTTTATTTTGAAGTGACTAACGTAATGCTTAACTTGCCTCTTGGTTCTGCTGGTTCTGATCCAGGTCTGGACCAGGTCCTTGGGTCACTTCAATAAGGTCTGATCTGTAACGTGTGTGTGTGTGTGTGTGTGTGTGTGTGTGTGTGTGTGTGTGTGTGTGTGTGTGTGTGTGTGTGTGTGTGTGTGTGTGTGTGTGTGTGTGTAGGCTGCAGCAGGAGCTCATGACTCTGATGGTGAGTTTTTCTTTCATTTCTGATGATGTCATCATTGTCAAGCGACCTGTCTCTCTGACATCATGTACCTGTCTGACAGATGTCCGGTGATAAGGGGATCTCAGCATTTCCAGAATCAGATAATCTTTTTAAATGGGTCGGAACCATCAACGGAGCTCAGGGGACAGTACGTCTACACACACACACACCACTGACCTGTCTCTCTGACCTGTGTGTCTCGCAGGTGTACCATGCTGTCATGACCTGTCTCTGTCTCTCTCTGGTCACTTGTCTGTCTCAGGTGTACGAGGGCCTCAGGTACCGCCTGTCTCTGGATTTTCCCGCCGGTTATCCGTACCAGGCTCCTCGTGTGAAGTTTGTGACGCCGTGTTTTCATCCCAACGTGGACGAGAACGGATTCATCTGTCTCGACATCCTGAAGGAAAAGTGGTCGGCGCTGTACGACGTCCGCTCCATTCTCCTGTCCATCCAGAGCCTGCTGGGAGGTACTGTCAAAATATAGAAGCTGGGTTGACTGGTCAACATTATACTGGGCTGAGGACTTCAGGAAGTGATGTCACAATGACGTGTGTGGTTGTGTTTCAGAACCAAACAACGAGTCTCCTTTAAACCCGACGGCAGCCGAACTGTGGGACGATCAAGAAGGTGAGAGACACTCTTACACAGAACTACACAATAATGAACGACACACTTTTCAGTGACAAAGGGAGGAGTCATCTCATAATAATGATCAAGTATGATATTTGATAATGTTCACATAAAGAAGGAAAATCATGAAAAACTTAGATTAATTGATTTGACACATTTAACTTGTTAAATTCTGATTGATTAGTTTTATTGTTTATTGATCAAATCCTTTCCCAATCAAGATAAACAGTCAATGATCTGTAGCTTTCTGGTTCAGTTCAGTCATTGGTTATTTATCATTGATCAGCTGTAAGCTCTGGCAGCAGGGGCTGATGGGAACTGTAGTTCTAACTTTGTTTGTCTCTTTCAGCCTTTAAAGCTCATCTACATTCGACCTTCCAGAAGTGAAGCCGCTCCACATTTTCTTCTTCTTCCTCCTCCTCTTCTTCATCTCCCTCTCTTTGTCTGTGTTACGTCTGTTTGTACAGTATTTTTATGTTAAATAAAGTTCTTAATTCAACACTATGACAACTCCTTTGTTTGAATTTTCAATGTCTTAAAGTGATAACTTAAAACATTTATGTAACAGAAAATAATCAGTTCGGGGGCAAAAGAACTACATCTCCCATCAGCCCCCAGGTGAAGTAGCTGGATCAGCTGTTCAGATGAAGTCATCGGGTGCGTTCGACTTGATGCAGCTTGTTACAATCTTTGCCCGATTTCATCCAGTGCTGCAAATCGTCACCAGGTCACATGACCTTAAAAATTGGCAGGAGTGAGCTTGCTGCTGTCAGACAGATGTTCTCCAGCTGCTGCACCAGTGACGTCACAACTCTGCTCTGATTGGCTGAAGGCTTCGCTGACGTCTCGTGTTTTTATTTGAACAATTCAGATGGGTTTTCTGCTCTGTATATCCATAATTGTACGGTGTTAAAAGATGTAGATATTTATGATTGTGTGAAGCTATACAACAACTGGCAGTGTTTCTATAGTTATTTCTTATTGCTGATTAATACAGAAGAAAAACTCCATTTATTTCTCTACAAAGACGATGTGATGAATTTCGTCTCCTGTGTCTTTACACAAGTTCAATATGGTTTAATAACATTTTTCAGCTGAAACAAAGTTCTCAGTCGACTTCGTGGTCGAGTCATCTCGAACGCACCTCGTGTCGAGTGGTCGAAAGCTCGGGAACCTTTAGTTGAGACTGATCAGCTGTTCTTCCCATGAAGCAATAGTTCTACAGTCACCGACTGTAGAACTATTGATATTTTTATCTCAAAATGCGATTGTCATCGCTGAGGTTTGAATGAAACATTTTACAGCTTTTTATTTGAAATAATGAAATATTATAACTTAATCTTCATACTTCTGTTGTAACTTCATTTTATTATATGGTTTAAAATATAGAACATTTAGTTTGAACAGACATGAAATTGATTCTTCGTCAGCGATGACATGTCAGTGGTCATTGACAATGATTTGTTGATATATAGCATATTGTATGAATAAAGATGAGTTGAATCCCCATTCTTCTACCCAACACAGCCCAGTCCGCAGCACGGCGGCCGGCAGCAGGCGGCCATGTTGTTGGCAACGACCTCAACCTCCATCAGATCCTCTAGGGTGTCATTTGGCTCGTCCACCTCCCCGCGACCTTCGACCCAGGCCGGCTGAGTCGCCTCCACAGACCAAAACGCAACGGGCACCTGTAGAACGCCACACGTTTAAATGAAGAAGCGCCGCCAGGTCTGAAGAGTCGATCAGATTCTCATTATAAAGCAAAATGTTCGATTGGTTCTCTCTCACCCTCAGTTGCATCTCGCTCAGCATCGTCTCCAGTCCAGCGATGTGATTGGTTAGATCAGGACTTGACTCCTCCTCTAAGGTGAGCCATGGCACCTGGACTAATGCCACCCGAGCGGCCACGCCCACCACACCATCCATGCACCCTGGACAGGAGCGAGAGAGAGAGGTCAGAGGTCAGACAGGTGAGAGAGAGAGAGAGAGGTCAGAGGTCAGACAGGTGAGAGAGAGAGAGGTCAGACAGGTGAGAGAGAGAGAGATCAGAGGTCAGACAGGTTTGAGAGAGAGAGATCAGAGGTCAGACAGGTGAGAGAGAGAGGTCAGAGGTCAGACAGGTGAGAGAGAGAGGTCAGAGGTCAGACAGGTGAGAGAGAGAGGTCAGACAGGTGATAGAGAGAGAGAGAGGTCAGAGGTCAGACAGGTGAGAGAGAGAGAGGTCAGAGGTCAGACAGGTGAGAGAGAGAGAGGTCAGAGGTCAGACAGGTGAGAGAGAGAGGTCAGACAGGTGAGAGAGAGGTCAGAGGTCAGACAGGTGAGAGAGAGAGAGGTCAGAGGTCAGACAGGTGAGAGAGAGAGAGAGGTCAGACAGGTGAGAGAGAGATCAGAGGTCAGACAGGTGAAAGAGAGAGAGAAGTCAGACAGGTGAGAGAGAGGTCAGAGGTCAGACAGGTGAGAGAGAGAGAGAGGTCAGAGGTCAGACAGGTGAGAGAGAGAGAGAAGTCAGAGGTCAGACAGGTGAGAGAGAGAGAGGTCAGACAGGTGATAGAGAGAGAGAGATCAGAGGTCAGACAGGTGAGAGAGAGAGAGATCAAAGGTCAGACAGGTGAGAGAGAGAGAGAGAGGTCAGAGGTCAGACAGGTGAGAGAGAGAGGTCAGACAGGTGAGAGAGAGGTCAGAGGTCAGACAGGTGAGAGAGAGAGAGGTCAGAGGTCAGACAGGTGAGAGAGAGAGAGGTCAGAGGTCAGACAGGTGAGAGAGAGAGAGAGGTCAGACAGGTGAGAGAGAGAGTCAGAGGTCAGACAGGTGAGAGAGAGAGAGAGAGACAGGTGTTAGGTACATTTCATTGAGCTGACACTTTTATCCAAAGCGACTCACAATAAGTGCATCAACCAACAAACCCAGAACAACAAGAATCAAGAAAGTTCAAACTACAAAGTGCTATAAGTAAGTGACATTTAAGTGCTACTAAATTGTTAGTTTAAATTTGTATTCAAGGTGTAGTCTGAAGAGGTGTGTTTTTAGTTTGCGGCGGAAGATGTGTAGACTTTCTGTCCTGATGTCCATGTGGAGCTCGTTCCACCATCTAGGAGCCAGGACAGGAAACAGTCGTGATTTTGATGAGTGTTTAGCTCATAGTGACGGAGCAACAAGCCGATTGGCCGAGGCAGAGCGGAGTGGACGGGCTTGGGTGTAACGTTTGACCATGTCCTGGATGTAGACTGGACCCGATCCGTTCGCAGCACGGTACCAAGTACTAGTGTTTTGAAACGGATGCAGGCAGCCACTGGTAACCAGTGAAGGGAGCGGAGGAGTTAAAGACCAGTGGAGCTGCTGCTTCCTGGATGAGCTGCAGAGGTCGGATGGCAGCAGCAGGTAGACCTGCCAGGAGGGAGGGGCAGTAGTCTCAGCGTGAGATGACCAGAGCCTGGACCAGAGCCTGAGTGAGAAGGGGGCGTATCCTCCTGATGTTGTGCAGCATGAATCTACAGGAGCGTGTTGTTGCAGTGATGTGACAGTGAGGGAGAGTTGACTGTCGAGTGTCACTTTGTCAGTTCTTTAAAGAAACGTGAAACTTGAGCTTCAACTTGATTCAGACAGAAGTAAAAGTGTCGCATGATTCAACCAATCACAGATGACCAGCTGACCTGTGTTAACCAACAAGCGTCTGTCGTAGCGCTGAGTCAGAGGGAACTGTCGAATCAGATCACTCGCTTTACAGAGGTCAGACAGGAAGTTCTCCAGCGCTGATAGTAAGAGGACCCAGAGACGCTCCGACACCTGTCTGTCCTCCGAGGGGGGGGAGTCACTGCCTGACAGCAGACGCATCAGACGCCGCGACAGACCTGGACACAAACAGACAAGTGAGAGACAGACAGATGCGTAGTGAACATGTGTGTAGTGGACAGGTGTGGTTTTGGGGATTAGGGGGCGTGGTTACCGCAGCAGATCCGGTGAGCGAGCGCTCTCGTCTCGTCCATCTCGTCTCTCAGGAAGCTGCAGTCAGCTGAGCTGCCAAGCGACGCTGCCAGCTGTTGGAAACAGGAAGTGACCCGACTGAGAGCCTCCTGAGCACGCTCACACTCGCCCTGCTGTCGGCGCCGCGCTGCCAGCTCGTCCACTGAATGACGCCACCGGCTCATGATGTCATCAGGTGTGTGGATCAGTTCCAGCTGTTTGAACCTGACATGTAATTCAACTCATTTTTTGTTTTCCGTCAAACAACTACTTTTGTTCAATTACTTGTCTTATTTAATATAATAATAATAAGCAAAATATCAGTGTTTTCTGAAGGTTTCATGTGAATCATAAACGTGGTCATACCTGACGTCAGAACAAGGATCAGCATCAGTCGACGGACATGACGACTCGTTTCCTTTCAGACGTTCTGATCCGGTGACATTCAGCAACAAAAAGCAAACAACACGAGTCAACAAGTCAGAGACAAAACCAAAACCTTCAACAGCCTGAAAGAAATGTCCTGCAGGACAGACAGGGGAGGACCTGTTTGTAGATCCTGCTTCCTGACTCACTGTTTATTATATCATAGTATTATTTATTATGTTATTAATATATCATATTATATAGATAGTTGTTCATCAGATGTTATCATATATATATTTAACTCTATATACTTATAATCTTAATGATAAGATTAAACCTTTTTTCAAATCATTTGATTAAAATAAATTGTAGAATAAAGAATAAAACTCACCTGCTGTCGATCAGCTGCGTCTGTTTGTGTGAACGACAATCGTTCAGGTTTCTATCAACGCTCGTCTTCTTCCTCGACTCCAGGGATCCTCAGTGTTTTTAATTAACAGCTGACACCTGAACCTCTCCCACAAGACTCTTTATTTTACCCTCAGTTCTGCCTCACAGGTAAACACCTCTGTCTCACCTGTGCAGGTCGACAGAGTCACGTCAGGTTAAATATAGACTGACCCGGGTCAGAGGTCAGAGAGTTCTTTTTTCATGTTTAATGAAATAAAGATAATTAAACCTTCAGACTCTCAATAGTTTGCCTCTTTGATGCTAACAGTGCTAACATCAAAGAGCTGTAATGATGATAATAAAATAATGATAATTTTTATAATCATACAATACTAAACTAGTATTGATTAGCTAATGCTAAGCTAAACACCAATACGCCCCTTACTCTACACAAGCTATATTGATACATAATGCTAACTGTTAGTTTTACAGCCATTAGCTTCTACGATGGAACACCATGAAGGCTTAAGCTAAGCTAAAATGTCATGTTAGTGATTTTAACTTTATTCAAAATTAAACTGTGAACTGTCGTGTGGGTAGTTTTTTAGATTTTATAAGGAAAGTAATCTGATTTGCCTGCTACACAGACAGGAAGTGATAAAACGTAACAGCTGACCATCAGTGTGAGCCCTGATGATCAGCTGACTCATCATCATCATCATCATCATCAAAATCATCATCACAAGATTCATAAATAAAACATTAAATCAAATGATGGCAGTTTATAGAGACAAAAACCGTAAAGGAAACTCTCCAGAGTCTAATCCAGGAGTGGTAGCCTAGCTTAGCACAAATAGCTCATCACCAAGGTTAACAGTTTCCCCCTGCTTTTGATCTTCCTGCTAAGCTAGGTAACCTGTTTCATTTGCTTCCAGTCTTTTTGCTAAGCTAGGCTAACAGTTCCCCATGCTTACAGTCTTTGTGCTAAGCTAAGCTAACAGCCTTGGATGTTTCAGTTCTGATCTCAGACATTGATCAGTTCATGATTGATTAGTTCAGTCCGACACTTGGAGGATGATTCATAATTCCGTCGTAATCGGCTGTTCTCAGTTCCTCCAGCAGGAGGCCACAGAGAGAACAAACTTCAGACTCCGCCTCCCTTCTGTGATTGGCTGTAGTAATGCTGGTTTTTAGGTGGGGTGTGGGTCAACAGGTGATCATGTGACAGTGGTCATGTTGTTGTTGCTACGGCAACATTGTTACTGTGCAATGTAATTGTTCTTGCATCGTCATGGCAGCATGTTGTGTTGTCATGGTCTTGGCGGCATGTGTTGTCTTCATGGCTGGTGTAGTCATGGCAGCGTGTGTGTGCGTGTGGCGAGCGCCTCCATCACCTCGTGGCAGAGACACTGACAGAAGCCGTAGATGACGAGGAGGAGCAGCGTCGACGGGACCAAACTGACGAGGACGACGCCCAACCACAGCTGACCAATCATAAGCAGGTAAATCCCCAGAGGCAGCGAGCTGAAGAACACCTGTACACATACAACGACAAGGTCACGACACACAGACAGACACACACAAATACTCTCTGCCCTGACCGGCGCCGCTCTCGTACTGACCAAACAAAGCGCCCCCAGAAGGCAGCGAGGGATGCTGCGGGATGTCCAGTTGTGACACTTGTGGGGGGGCAGGTGACAGGGCAGCGAGTCGATGCTGGGGGGGCGGTACACACCCACCACGTTGAGCGTGCTCAGTGAGTCCGACGAAGGAGACGATTCAGGAAGTTCCATGATGGTGATGACCAGGCAGTCTGAGGAGCGGTGTGACGCCTCCACGCTGCCCCCTGCTGACACAACACATTCACTCACGTTAACTCATCATAGACGTTAAGTAGAAACATGATAAACATATGAACATAAACATGATAAACAAACAAACAAACTAAAAAAAAATTTCACCGGTGAGACAAGAAGGACTCAACACCACCCCCCCCCCTCCTCCTCCGCCACGCCGAGCTCGGTCCTGACACGACAACACCGCCAGAATGTGTCGGTCGTCCTCCATCAACCACACCTGAGAAAGAAAAACAAAAAGAAGAGGCGGAGTCAGTCTGGGGTGAGAAGAAAAGGGGAGGGATCTGTCCTCTTCATCAGAAAGGTCATCTCACCTCTTCATCGGGGACGTGCGTCTCATGGCGACAGAATGGACAGCTGATGACAGAGGGGGACGATTCTCCTGATAACCAATCAGAAAGGAGTAACATGATGAAGTTATAAAGGGTTAACGTTGCATCTGATTGGCTGCATCATAATGGACAGTTTACTTCCGTGCCGTCATGTGATTGGTCAGGTGCAGTATGACCTCTGATTGGTCAGTATCAGACACGTCATGAGAATATGAGCCTAATAATACACCTGTAGGAGTCAGTGTTGTTCACCTTACAGCTCCACTCACCCATGTCGACCATCTTCTTCAGACACTTGGCGCAGACGCGATGCAAACATCCCAGAAGCTTCGGTTTCCTGCTGCGAGTGTCGTAACGGTTGTAACAGATTTTACACTCAAGCTCCTCCAAAGTGTAAACCAATGACTGAGCCCAGGTCTGCACCTGAACGCATCACAACAGTTAACAACTGAGCCCATATATATATATGTATATATATGTTCAAAGTACAAAAAGAGGGTTTGTCTTTTAACACCGTACATTTATGGATATATGGAGCAGGAAACGCGTCTGAATTGTTAAAACAAAAAAATAAGATAGGTCATGCATGTCAGTGAATCCTTCAGCCAATCGGAGCAGAGTTGTGTCGCCCCAAGGTGCTGCAGCTGGAGGAGAACATCTGTCTGACTGCAGCCGGCTTGCTGCGTGACCTGGTGACGTATTGCAGCGCTGGATGAAGGCGGACAAAAATTCTAATTGTATTTAGTCCAGCATGTGTCATTTTAAGTCAACGCTCCGCAGAGCTGCATCAAGTCGAACGCACCAGGCAACAGAACATGTGAGTCTCCAGTTGAACGCAACTGTTTGTCTCTGACTCTTTATTTAAACTCAACCAACAACTTGTATCTTAGATCCCATTCCTACAAAATGACTTCAAGAAATTCTGCCTCCAATAAAAAGTACGTTGCTGAACACAATCAATCTGTCATTATCATCAGGATGTACCAGTCCTTTAAACTAGCTGTAATCAAACCCCATCTCAACTACAGACCGATATCCAACCTCCCCTTCCTGTCTAAACTCCTGAGAAGGTTGTAGCCAATCAGCTGTGAGAGTTTCTCCAGGAAAGTAATATGAAGACCTTCAGTCGGGGTTTAGCACAGCACGGAGACAGCCTTGGTTAAAGTCACTAATGAGCTTCTAATAGCTTCAGATGTTTGTCTGTCCTCGTCCTGTTGGATCTCAGTGCAGCATTCAACACTATCGACCATCACATTTTATCAGAAACTAGAACAGTTCATTAGCTTTAAAGGAACCGCCCACAACTGGTTTAAATCATATTTACCAGATCGATTCCAATTTGTGCAAATTACTGATGAGTCATCTGTGCGCACCAAAGTTAACTACGGTGTTCTACAGGGCTCTGTGCTCGGCCCATTTTATTCTCATTCTATATGCTTCCACTAGGAAACATCATGACACACTTCTATGCGGATGACACCCAGTTATACTTGTCAATAAAACCTGAACAGTGTAATCAATTAACTAAACTCCAAACATGTCTCAAGGACATAAAAACCTGGATGTTTGATCCTGATTTGTCCTTTGATTCTCACTTAAAACACATTTCTAGGACCGCCTTCTTTCACTTGTGTAACATCTCAAACATCAGACATGTCCTTTCTCAAAAAGACGCAGAAGAACGAGTCCAGGCCTTTGTTCCATCCAGACCTGATTATTGTAATTCATTATTATCAGGCTCCAGCAGGAAGTCGTTAAAGACTCTGCAGCTTGTCCAAAATGCTGCAGCACGTGTCCTGAAGAGAACCAGGAACAGAGACCACATGTCTCCTGTGTTAGCTTCACTACACTGGCTTCCAGTTAAATCTAGAATAGAATTTAAAATCCTCCTCCTCACCTTCAAGGCCCTTAATAATATGGCACCATTATACCTCAAAGAGCTGATGGTACCTTATCACCACTAGAGCACTGCGCTCCCAGAATTCAGGCTGTTGTCCCTAAAGTCTCTAAAGTAGAGGAGGAGCCAGAGCTTCAGCATCAAGCTCCTCTCCTGTGGAATCATCTCAGCTTCAGTTGTGGAGGCAGACACCACCTGTACGTTGAAGATTCAAACCTTCCTTTAAGATAAAGCTGATAGTTAGAGCCGGTCCAGGTTTGTCTTAGATCTTAGTTCTGCTGCTGTAGGTCTAGAATGTCGGGGGACACATGACACTCTGAGCTTCTCTTTCCTCTTCTCCCTCTCTATCACATAAATGTCTCATCAACACGTTACTGACGTGACTTCTTCACCAGAGTCCTGCTGCTTCATCGTTTGATCATGGACCATGGATCCTGATGGTGTCAGCTGATCGAGGACTATGATCACAACCAGACTTCTTGATAAACAACATGTCTCCTCACATCTTCTCCCATCAGGAAGTCCTCAGTTCATCTGCTCCTTCATCTCCATCAGACATTCTGTAGAAACACTTTAAACATGAAGTTACAAACTGGTTCTTCTCATGTAGTGAATCCTGTTGTGTTGATGTGTTCAGTTCCATCAGCAGCTGTTGTCCTTGTGTCCTGGGAGAGGGTCCTCACATGGGACTGAGCTTTATTCACTGATCATGAAGTTTCTGTTTGACTCTTGTTGAGTTCAGAACAGAGGAAGTTGATCCTTGTTAACATCGATGAGACAAACTGGGAATATGAGACTAATAACATGTGATTGATTGATTGAATCTGTCAGTTTGAAGTGATGCTGCAGATGGGAAATCTCACCTTGCCCTCCAGCTCCCGGCAAGGCTCCGCCTCCTTCAGCTGGCTCATTCTGTTGGCTGTCGTCTTCACCTTAAGCAAGAGGGAGGAGCCAGAGTGGGTGGGGCTTAACTAAACCTAAGACCGTCACTTTATATACAGTCACTCATCAGCATGATACAGGTGTGAAAATGACAAACTGTAACATCATCATCAGTGAGTTGATGCTCCACTCACCTGCTTGTGAAGGTGATGGTTGCTCGGGGTTGTAGATGCTGTTGCTCGGTACGTTGCTGGTTTTTAATCTGCTGAACGTTTCTCTCTGGTTGAAGCAACACAGATGATTAACAGTCGTCTGGTAACTGTTCATTAGTTGCTGCAAGTTGAGGAGTTGTAGGTGTAGTTGCTGTGGTCTCTTGTTATTCAACATAGGAAAATAGGTTGCTTTACATGTCGTACATGTTGTAGTTGCTGTAGGTGTTTCCGTAGATTCAGTTGCTGGTGGCCTGGATGTTGTCGGTCGAAGCAACATCTTGATCATTGAACAGCAACATGTTGATCTGCAGCTGCAGGTTCATCAAGTGATGATGACTCTGTCAGATCATCACTGCAGCAACAGTCAGGCTGTGTGTCTGTGTGTATCTCAGGTTGCTCTGTGTGTCTGTGTGTATCGCAGGTTGCTCTGTGTGTGTCTGTGTGTATCTCAGGTTGCTCTGTGTGTCTGTGTGTATCTCAGGTTGCTCTGTGTGTCTGTGTGTATCGCAGGTTGCTCTGTGTGTCTGTGTGTATCTCAGGTTGCTCTGTGTGTGTGTGTGTGTGTGTCTGTGTATCTCAGGTTGCTCTGTGTGTGTCTGTGTGTATCTCAGGTTGCTGTGTGTGTGTGTGTGTGTATCTCAGGTTGCTCTGTGTGTGTGTGTGTCTGTGTGTATCTCAGGTTGTTCTGTGTGTGTCTGTGTGTATCTCAGGTTGTTCTGTGTGTGTCTGTGTGTATCTCAGGTTGCTCTGTGTGTGTGTGTGTGTGTGTCTGTGTATCTCAGGTTGCTCTGTGTGTGTGTGTGTGTGTTGTGTGTGTGTGTCTGTGTGTATCTCAGGTTGCTCTGTGTGTGTGTGTGTGTGTGTCTGTGTGTATCTCAGGTTGTTCTGTGTGTGTCTGTGTGTATCTCAGGTTGTTCTGTGTGTGTCTGTGTGTATCTCAGGTTGCTCTGTGTGTGTGTGTGTATCTCAGGTTGCTCTGTGTGTGTGTGTGTGTGTGTCTGTGTATCTCAGGTTGCTCTGTGTGTGTGTGTGTGTGTGTGTGTGTGTCTGTGTGTATCTCAGGTTGCTCTGTGTGTGTGTGTGTGTGCGTCTGTGTGTATCTCAGGTTGCTCTGTGTGTGTGTGTGTGTGTGTGTCTGTGTGTATCTCAGGTTGCTCTGTGTGTGTGTGTGTGTGTGTTTGTGTGTATCTCAGGTTGCTCTGTGTGTGTGTGTGTGTGTGTCTGTGTGTATCTCAGGTTGCTCTGTGTGTGTGTGTGTGTGTGTCTGTGTGTATCTCAGGTTGCTCTGTGTGTGTGTGTGTGTGTGTCTGTGTGTATCTCAGGTTGCTCTGTGTGTGTGTGTGTGTGTGTCTGTGTGTATCTCAGGTTGCTCTGTGTGTGTGTGTGTGTGTGTCTGTGTGTATCTCAGGTTGCAGTCACCCTGTGCAGCTCGTGCATCGCCTCCAGCCTCATTAACAGTCCGTCGTCGTCTCGCGCCTCCTGTGGCTGACAGTAGCGGGAAGCTAACATGCTAACATGCTAACGTACAAGGGGAGCGCCGTGTCTGGTCGGTCGGTTGTCGGGACGGCGATTGTCGGGATGACGGTTGTACGGATGTCGGTAGTCGGGATGTCGGTGGTCGGTCGCTGTCTCGCTGATGTCGGTGACTCATGTCTCTCCTTCGTCTCACTGCGGCGCGCGGCCGGCGGCGGGAGCTGGGTTACCATGGAAACCGGCCTGCAGCGGGATGACGGGAAATCTGCGAGTGATGATGGAGAGCATAGAGGATCAATCACATGATCAGTAACATGATCAATCACATGATCAGTAACATGATCAATCACATGATCAATCACATGATCAGTAACATGATCAATCACATGATCAATCACATGATCAGTAACATGATCAATCACATGATCAATCACATAATCAGTAACATGATCAATCACATGATCAATCACATGATCAGTAACATGATCAGCAACATGATCAATCACATGATCAGTATCATGATCAATCACATGATCAATCACATGATCAGTAACATGATCAATCACATGATCAGTAACATGATCAGCAACATGATCAATCACATGATCAGTATCATGATCAATCACATGATCAATCACATGATCAGTAACATGATCAATCACATGATCAATCACATGATCAGTCACATGATCAATCACATGATCAATCACATGATCAGTAACATGATCAATCACATGATCAGTAACATGATCAATAACATGATCAATCACATGATCAATCACATGATCAGTAACATGATCAGTAACATGATCAATACATGATCAATCACATGATCAGTAACATGATCAATCACATGATCAATCACATGATCAGTAACATGATCAATCACATGATCAATCACATGATCAGTAACATGATCAATCACATGATCAATCACATGATCAGTAACATGATCAATCACATGATCAATCACATGATCAATCACATGATCAGTAACATGATCAGTAACATGATCAATAACATGATCAATCACATGATCAATAACATGATCAGTAACATGATAAATCACATAATAAATCACATGATCAATAACATGATCAGTAACATGATCAATCACATAATCAATCACATGATCAATAACATGATCAGTAACATGATCAATCACATGATCAATAACATGATCAGTAACATGATCAGTAACATGATCAATCACATGATCAGTAACATGATCAATAACATGTCTGGGCAGTGGGCTGTCTGATGTGGTGGTCAGTGATACAGGAGCTCCACAGGGGACTGTGCTTTCTCCCTTCCTCTTTACCTTATACACCACTGACTTTAAGTACAACTCTGAGTCATGTCACCTGCAGAAGTTCTCTGATGACTCAGCTGTTGTCGGGTGTATAGGAGATGGAGAGGAGGGGGAGAACAGGACACTGATAGACTAGATTTGTAGAGTGGTCCGAACAGAACCACCTGAGGCTGAACACCAACAAGACCAGAGAGATGGTGATCGACTTCAGGAGGACGAAGAAGACGCCTTCACAGCCACTGAGGATCAGAGGGGAGGTGGTGGAGGAGGTGGAGGACTACAAATACCTCGGAGTGGTGATCGACAACAGACTGGACTGGAAATCTAACACCGAGGCTGTGTACAAGAAGGGGATGAGCAGACTCTACTTCCTGAGGAAGCTGAGATCCTTCAACGTGTGCAGCAAGATGTTGGAGATCTTCTACCAGTCTGTTGTTGCCAGTGCCATCTTCTTTGCTGTTGTTTGTTGGGGCAGCAGCATCAGAGCCAGCGACACCAACAGACTTGAAAAGATCATCAAGAAGGCTGGCTCTGTTCTTGGACTGAGACTGGAGTCTCTCGAGACTGTGGTGGAGAGGAGGACGCTGAATAAACTGTTATCCATCATGGACAATGAGCAGCACCCTCTCCACCACACAGTGGACAGACAGCGGAGCAGCTTCTCCCACAGGCTGCTACAGCTCCGCTGTCGAAGGGACAGATACAGGAAAACTTTCCTGCCACATTCCATCACACTGTACAACAAAAGCTAAAGCATAATCTACAATCTACAGTCACCTCACACTTCTCAATACTTTGTACATATCAACACTGCCAACTTGCTGTATATATCTCTGTACAATATATTTTATTTTTTATCGTATTTACTATTGCTTTTTTTTTTATATTTTATTATGTATAGTTTGCTTTATAGTATATATATTTTTTTTTTTTTGTTGTCACTTGTCACTTTGTGTAATGCTGCTGCTGCACTATAATTTCCCAGCTTGGGATAAATAAAGTATATCTATCTATCTATCTATCTATCTATCAATCACATGATCAATAACATGATCAGTAACATGATCAATAACATGATCAATCACATGATCAGTAACATCAGTAACATGATCAATCACATGATCAATCACGTGATCAATTACATCATTAACAGAGTACAATATAATTAGTGTTTTGTATATTTAAAGTATTCAGAGTACAATATAATTAGTGTTTTATGTATTTAAAGTATTCAGAGTACAATATAATTAGTGTTTTATGTATTTAAAGTATTCAGAGTACATTCAGGTGTATTCCTTCAGAGTGCTGTATATGTTGTAGTGTCCAGTAGTGGAGTAGAAGTACTGGTGAACAGTGAAGGTGCTACAGGAACATGTTACGTTCTCTCTGTTTCGGGGGAGTGGTTCCGTTGAGACACACTTCCTGTACGTCACATCCTGTAGCTACCTCTAAAAACGGGCCTGGCGGATCCCGCAGTTCAGTTGCGGGTTAGTTCGGGGAATCTTTCGTGAATCGGCGCCATCAGAACCGCAGACATGGTGAGTGTTTACCGGACACACGGTCTTCACGCTGCCCGCCGCGGGAACCGTCGTATTTCTCCGGTTAACGGGTTAATGGGACGATGGCGGGAGTTTGAATGGACGTCGAGTGAACGTCGGTGAAGAGCTGCAGCTGCGCGCGCGTTAAACCGATTAATCAGATCGACACTCGGTCATCGTCAGGTTTCCGGTCAGTTACCGACATTACGAACGGTGTTAGTTCGGTTAGCCGTTAGCTCACCGGCTAGCTGCCCGGTTCAGTCACACACGTTTGATTCCTCTTCTCCGTGGTTTCACTGAATTGTCTTCAGCCTCTGCAGCGTCTGGTCCTCGGCTGGTCTCCGCGGGTTCAGGAGGAGCTGCGGTCCCATGAGGACCTGGAGCTGTTTCTTTGTTCACTGCTGTAGAAGCTGAGACACTCGGTTACCAAATGTTACTCAGACCGTGAAACATTACGTGACTAAAAGATGACGCACTAGTACAAACTGGAGGCTCCCAGTCTAACCATCGTGTTCGGCTGTGATCTGGTCAAACATTCAGATTGTCTGTGGTAAATAGTCACAATCCTACGTGTTGTTAAAGGGCAGGAAACGTCCTCACAGAACTACTGTGGCCATCATTCAGAATGGAACGTCTCTGCTCCAAAATGAAACAAGTTCAAGGTTCAAAGGCTTTATATAGATAGATAGATCACCACTGCACCGAGGCTCGTTGCTCCGCTGGTCCACAAGTGACTCTGCTCCTCTGATGGTTTCTAATCATCACGTAGAACCGATCTTTAAAAACCTGCTGAATTCATATTTATGTTCCTGGATAAACAGGAAGTCTCTTCTTCTGCAGCTATGAAGTTAAAACACTGTTGAGACTTCTGTCTGCAGGCGGATCAAACGCAGAGTAAACATCAGTCCTGTACGCATCCTGGTAACTTGAGACCAGTGATGGTGTTAAAGTGTAAAGTGAGCGCAGGTCAGAGGTACCACTCTGATGGGGGGGGCGGTGGAGAGTCCACAGAAGCCTGGTGGAGCTTCAGGGGGAAACAGCGCTGCAGCAGAATCCAACACAGCTGAAGTAACTAGTGACTGATTCTTCAGACGTAAGAAAACATAACCTGCCTCCATCCTGCTGCTGTGACGTCATCAAGTGACCACAAGCCCCCACTTTCATATTCAACTGGGAATGACATCATTTACACAGTTTAGACTAAATGTCTCTGATGTCTCCTACGAGGTGCGTTCATGGACCCTCGGACACACCATCGTGTGGTGGAGATTTATGGCCAGAATGCGGTGAACGTGACCTTGGTTCACGTCGAATGTGGACGTCGGGGCTAGCAGACACTTGGATGATCACGTCTAAAGAAGAGGTCACCTGGGCTGAAACCTTGTTTACCCCTGAAGCTCCAGATGTGTTTAGTGGACTGTGTTTGGTTTTCAGACGGTGGGAAAGAGCAGTAAGATGCTGCAGCACATCGACTTCAGGATGAGATGCATCCTGCAGGACGGACGCATCTTCATCGGAACCTTTAAAGCCTTCGACAAACACATGAACCTGATTCTGTGTGACTGCGACGAGTTCAGGAAGATCAAGTAGGTTCAAAGGTCGACGTCACCTGATCAATATGAATTTGTTTATTTATTCACATTTTTTATACCATGAAATGTTGGGAAATATTTTTGCTGTAGTGTCTTCAAATGGTTATGAAGGATTAATTCTACCTAATTGCTAATACTCACTGAATCAGAAGTTACTGCATCAATAGATCACATGATGTAGGAGGCGTTTGATCACATGATCATGAGCATCGTTTCAGACATGTTCCTCACGTGTTCTGAAGGTTCTCTATGTGAGAACAAATGTCAGTCTCTGGACATTCTGGATCTTCTCCTGCAGCCTCCTGGTAAAATGTGTGTAACATGTCCTCCTGAGTCCATGTGGGGAAACAGCAGGACAATGTCCTGAAGCTTCCCAGTGAGCGAGTGGACGTGTTGATGAGGTTTCTAACACGTGACGGACGTGAAACTGGAAGAACACAAAGATCTCAGGATGAAGAAGAGGAGCCGTACACGTAGAAGACGAAGACGTCAACTTGGAAACACAAGGAGGTTCCAGATCTTTTGGTGATGAGGGCCGACGCCGGTGTGGACGAGCTGTAAACAACAACACTGATCTTTACGTCATGTCCCGCCTCCTGCTGCTCTACAGGCTCCAGCCCCTCACCTGGATGTTCCCACATGTTCCTGTTGGTGTAAACGAGTCGGACCCGACAACCTGCTGCTGTGTTCGTACTAAGTGAAACACAAACACTGCTCTTGTCTGGGTCAGCTTTTCAGTTCAAATGAAAGGTTTTGAAACAACCTGAAAACCCAACGCCTGCTGTCCCGGCTGTGCAGGAATAAAAAGTGGAAAAGATGTAAAGATGTGACTCACGGTCGACGTTCTTCATGGACTGCCTCTTCTGTGATGGTTTGGAGATAACTTTGATCAGTCTGCTCTGGAATGAACCCACTTCCTGTCTGTTGCCCAGGAAGAGTCGCAGCAGGAGGCGGAAGTGTTTCCATCTTGTCCTGATCAGAGATGAACAGCGACTTGGCGCAGGCAAACATCTGCTGCAGAGACAGAGGAGCCAGTGTGTCTCATTTTAAAATGCTTCACAAACACTAACTACACAACATGTTTGTCTGAAACAACTTCACTGATCGTCGCTGTCAGATTATATTTGAGAATGCAAATGTCGGTATGTTCCGAGGGCATTGTGGGTAACTGGTGTCTATTTTCAGGCCAAAGAACTCAAAGCAGCCTGAGCGGGAGGAGAAGAGGGTTCTGGGATTGGTTCTGCTGAGGGGAGAGAACCTGGTTTCCATGACGGTGGAGGGCCCTCCCCCTAAAGATGTGAGTATTACCTGGGCTCAGTGTCGTCCTGAGTAACCGTGGTGACAGTCTGTTTGTAAACTTTAACCCCCCCCCCCCCTGCCCCTCTTTTCAGACTGGTATAGCCAGAGTCCCGTTGGCAGGTGTGGCGGGGGGGCCAGGTGTGGGCCGGGCCGCTGGTCGTGGGGTTCCTGCAGGAGCACCGATGCCTCAGGCTCCGGCCGGACTCGCTGGGCCTGTCAGAGGAGTGGGCGGGCCTTCCCAGCAGGTAACTATAGCAACAATGTGCTCAGGTGTGTGTGTGTGTGTGTGTTCAGGTGATGATGACTTCCTGTGTTTCCAGGTGATGACACCGCAGGGCAGAGGGACGGTTGCTGCGGCAGCAGCTGGTGCAAGCATCGCCGGGGCCCCCACACAGTATCCACCTGGACGAGGAGCCCCGCCACCAATGGGCCGGGGAGCTCCGCCTCCAGGTGAGATGTAGTTTGATGTTGCATGTTTATCACCTGCAGCAGCTCAGGTGCTGGTGTGTTCAGGTAGGAAATCAGAGGCCACGCCCCCACTTACACTCCTCCACCTCCTGTCAGCTAATTGGTTGTTTCCTGCCCCCCCCCTGCAGGTATGATGGGTCCGCCCCCTGGCATGCGACCCCCGATGGGTCCTCCCATGGGGATGCCTCCAGGTCGAGGAGCTCCGATGGGGATGCCGCCCCCAGGCATGAGGCCCCCACCCCCGGGCATGAGAGGTAAACAGTTACCAAGGAGATGAGTTGGATCAGCTCTGAGCAGCCAATCAGATTGCAACATTATCATTCAGCTGTAACTGATCATGTGACCCCTCTGCTATGTTTTAGGACCACCCCCTCCTGGAATGAGACCGCCGCCCCGTCCCTGAAGAGGCTCCGCCCCCTCACTCGCCTATTGTATAGACTTTTTTTAAATGTTGTTTTTTTTTAAATAAAGTTTCCTCAGGATGTTTGATTTAATCTGGACTGTTTTCACTTTCTATCGGTTCACTAAAGGCCAAGAGGAACAGCCAATCAGAGCTCAGATCACCTCATTAATATACATGCAGAGGCGGAGTTAGGTGTTAAACGTCTGAAGAGTTTAAACATTAAATTGTTCTAAATACTAAATAACATGTTCAGGTACAGTTCACTTGACGTCTTCCTTCACAGTGAAGCTTGAAACTTTATTGAGAAACTTACTAAATTTATATAGTTGTAGTAAAATTCTTCTTTAAACCAGTTTGACACGTCTTGAAGATGTTTCAGTTCATACAGAGGAAAAGTTTTATCAGTTACTCAAACAAACAGCAAATTAGATTTGATTGTAAATGAAAATAAAACCAACGAAATGTGTATATAAATAAATCCATGGGGTTAGTAAGTGGACATTAAGCTTGTAAGTGGATAAATGGTTTGTTTGCGTTCTGTAACAGATTCAAAATGATTTTTGTGTTGACTCAACAGATGTGAGGATTCATTCAGGAGCTGTTTATATATTTAAGTGGGCGTGTCCCGGTGCAACTACGATGTCGGATCACTTGAAATGTTGTTGGATGATGTTACCTCATTTCCTTTCCTACAGGATGGTCCAGTGTTTCCTCTGCTAAAGGAGACAAGTTTGGAACTATAGAAGCTCTTCTCCTCTAGAGAATTCAAACAGCTCCCTCAGTTAAAGAGCATTTTTACTTTGTTTTCTCGAATGTGAGAGCTTTACTGGGATCCACAGTGAAGACTCCACTGGTTGGTGACCACTGCTGTAACGTATGATCGTGAAAACACGTTCTGTTATTAAACACTTAACAGATGTGATGAAGATAAAACATGAAACTGAGTTAACTCTGTTAATTAGTCCTTTGAAGCTCTTTGTTCCAAACCTGCTGTTCACATCTGTCTCTGGGGATCCGATCACATGAAACCACGTCTGTCACCAGGTGTGAACTGACAAACTTAGAGTGGTGTGATCAGCAGACGGATGTTAACAGCAGGTGTGAGAGTGGGACAGTAAAACCTTCAGAAAGTTGTGTTCACACTCGCCTGCTCACTTTTCTTCCTTCTGCTCATCGAGGTGAAAATGGAGTCTGACACTTCCCTGTTCTCAGGCTCCTCCTCCCTGTTGAACCAGTTCAAAGTCCAGTTCATACACTGCTTCCACAGCTGTGAGGGCAACTACCACTGTTTGTGATTCCCTGAGATTTACATGTACTTTCTGAATGTTTATCAGCGTGTTACTCGTTAAAGGTCCGGTCGGTGTTTCCTCTGACCTGCGCTCACTTTACACTTCATCACTGATCACAAGTTCCCAGGACACGTTCAGGACTGACGTTCACTTTGTGTTTGATTCTCTAGAGTTCACGAGACACACGTTGAAACCTGCTACACAACACGAGACGTGACGCAGTCAGGACACCAGGGTTCATTAATACCTGTGATTAGGGACAGACACACACTCCTGGACTCTCACTCGATGGACTGATATGACTAAAAAACAGCTTCACTCGCTGCTCACGTTCATTAGTAAACTTGTTCAGTTCACAGACAATATGAACAACACTGTCCATCTGATTGGCTGGAGGCTCAACATCCTGCTGTTCAACGTGTTGGAGTGTCAGAGTCCAGGGCTGCGTTCTAATACTCCACTTAGGAACCTTAACAATTAGTATTTACAATATCTATTATTTTCATTAACTATTTTTGTTTATGTTTCCCTGTTGCACGTCACTCCTGTGCGTCTCCGGTGTGTGCCACATTGTGAGGAGAAGTTGTGTTGGGAGGTGCTTTGTCGACATGTCGTTTTCTATGAAGAATGTATAATTCAAGACGTAAGACTAAGTACATGTTGCTCCAGATGTTATTAATGTGTTGTCCACGCCGTCTTGTAATATTTTGATCGTTAGTTTAAGTTGACGTGTTTCAGTGATGTGTCACGGCGGTGAACTGTGTTACGCCCAGTTCCCTGTATTAAGTTTGGCACTTTTATATGTTTAGGAGCTGATGTGCGGGACATTAAATACCGGGAGGACATTAATGGTTATATATTGTCCTTTACAGGCAAATAAACGCTGTGAATACTGTGGTGGTCTTTCATACCCTCATCCACTGTGTATACTTTCACACACACAGTCACGTGATTTCCAGTAACTGCAGAGGAGGAGGAGGAGGAGGAGGAGGAGGAGCCAGTGAAAGTGAAAGTGTCAAACTTGTTCTAACAACAAGGAGCAGACGGAGGAGACCTGGAGTCTGAGGCTGGTGAGTGTTCAGCAGCATTTATATTATTCATTCATATTATTTTACTGTCACTGACTCTGAGTCAGTTTTCTACTCGTGGACTTTAGAGAGAGGAAGATTCAGGATGAACTTCTGTCAGTCAATCAACAGTTTGACTCAACGCTGTGATTGGCTGAGTCCAACACATTAAACCTACAACTGTCTCAGGTTACCGTGACAACAGGGAAACAGTGTAGGAGGGTTGACTCTGTTATATTTGAAGAAACACTGAGTTTACGTTCCTGGCTTCATTGTGTGTGTTTGAGCTCACTGTGTTTTCCTCTCAGACTGAAGATGAGTGGTTATGAGGAGGAAGAGGAGAGAGCAGAGTCTCCAGGGTCCAGCTGTGTGTCTCTGAAGAGTGACTGGTCCAAGGATCGTCCTCCAAACTTCAGTACTGAACCTGGACCCTCACACACAGAGTAAGAGACTGTTTCTACTGTGACCTGCTCTGAAGAGGATTTAGTTTCCTCGAGTGTGGCCCCTGCATTAGGACACAGCTTCATTGAAGTTGGTGACTGATCTCTCAGAATCACTCAAAGAGCTCAGACCTCCACGAGAACCAACACGCTCCTTATGAAACCACTTTGAAATTCACTAGAGACTCATGTTGATTTGGATCAGCACCAAATTCCACACACTGGTAAACATCAGTCCTCTGAACATGTCTGTGATAGAGGACCCCCCCCCCCGATCTGGTTCACAGACCACACCCTTCCACCAAGTTTACTGGTAATCTGTTGTTTTTTATAATCCCACTAACGAACCAACCAACACACAAACATACTGGGTGAAAACAAAAGCTCCTTGACAGAAGTAATGACAACCTGTGACTGGGACATGTGACTTATCAGGAAATGTCTTCACAGGGAGAGGAAGAGGAGTCATGTTTCTGAGGAGGAGCAGTCGTCCTGCTGTGCTTCGTGTCAGGACGTCCTGAAGGATCCAGTCTCCACCAGCTGTGGACACTGGTTCTGCAGACAGTGCATCACCTCATACTGGGACCGGTCTGGTTCTTCAGGAGACTCCTCCTGTCCCCAGTGTGGACAAAGATCCAGAACAGGAGCTGGAGCTCAGACAGCCGGTCAGAGCAGCACTGTACATGTGTCTGCTGATGTCTTCACTTCTGACATCAGCACATGTGGTTTTATTTTGTTCCTTCATACAGCATCAACATTTAACATCGTTAGAAAAGCACAAAGTTAAAAAGCTTTTATTTTCTGTAGTTTTTCTGTATCTGATGAAAACAATCAGCAGATTCTCAGATTCTCTGTCTCTGACATTGTTTCTTGTCTCTCAGCAGATCATGGTCTGCAGGAGGTTTTAGATGAACATAAGCTCAGTGTGAGGAGGAGATGTGAACATGTGACTGAAGGAAGTGATGAAACAGGAAGTAGAACCCTCCTCAACAGGATCTACACTGAGCTCTACATCACAGAGGGACCGAGTGAAGAGGTTAATACTCAACATGAGGTGAGGCAGCTTGAGACGGCTTCCAAGATGAAGAGCCTCCACGACACTCCCATCAAGTGCCACGACATCTTTAAAGCCTCAACTGACCAGCAGAGCAGCATCAGAGTCGTCCTGACCAACGGCGTCGCTGGCGTTGGAAAAACCTTCTCGGTGCAGAAGTTCACTCTGGACTGGGCAGAGGGTTCAGAAAACCAAGATGTGGGTCTGCTGACTGTGCTTTCGTTCAGGGAGCTGAACCTGGTGAAAGACCAGCAGCACAGTCTCCTCACGCTGCTCCGTGTTTTCCATCCAGCGTTACAGAAGCTCACGGCAGAGACGCTCGCTGTCTGTAAACCTTTGTTCATCTTTGACGGCCTGGATGAAAGCAGACTTTCTCTGGACTTCAACCACAGGGAGCTTGTGTCTGATGTCACACAGAGGTCATCAGTCAACGTGCTGCTGACAAACCTCATCCGGGGGAATCTGCTTCCCTCGGCTCTCGTCTGGATAACCTCCAGACCTGCGGCGGCCAATCAGATCCCTCCTGCATGTGTCGACAGGGTCACAGAAGTACGAGGCTTCGCTGACGTCCAGAAGGAGGAGTACTTCAGGAGGAGATTCAGTGATGAAGAGCTGTGCAGCAGAATCATCTCACACATCAAGACGTCCAGGAGCCTCCACATCATGTGTCAAATCCCAGTCTTCTGCTGGATCAGTGCTACGGTTCTGGAGCACATGTTGACCACAGACCAGAGAGGAGAGCTGCCCAAGACCCTGACTGACCTGTACTCACACTTCCTGCTGGTTCAGACAAAGAGGAAGAACAACAAGTACGGTGAGGGACATGAGACGACTCCACAGCAGCTGACGAGGGCTGACAGGGACGTTCTTCTGAAGCTGGGGAGGCTGGCACTTAAACATCTGGAGGAAGGAAACATCATGTTCTACCAAGAAGACCTGGAGCGGTGTGGTCTTAATGTCACAGAGGCCTCAGTCTACTCAGGAGTTTGTACTGAGATCTTCAGAAGAGAGTGTGTGATCTTCCAGAAATCAGTCTACTGCTTTGTTCATCTGAGCGTTCAGGAGTTTCTGGCTGCAGTCTACATGTTCCACTGTTACACCAAGAGGAACACAGAGGAACTCAACAACTTCTTGGGAACATATGTGGACACAGACAGTACCTTCTCCCTGGATGACCTCCTGAAGAGAACCATGGAGAAATCCCTCACCAGTACAAATGGTCATCTGGACCTGTTTGTTCGCTTCCTTCACGGCCTCAGTCTGAAGTCCAACCAGAGAGTCTTGGGAGGCCTGCTGGGTCGGACAGGGAACAATCAAAAGATCATCCAGAGAGTCTTAGGAGGCCTGCTGGGTCGGACAGGGAACAATCCAGAGATCATCCAGAGAGTCATCAACAACCTGAAGAAGATGCAGAGTGATGACATTTCTCCTGACAGAAGCATCAACATCTTCCACTGTCTGACTGAGATGAACGACCACTCAGTTCATCAGCAGATGCAACAGTTCCTGACGTCAGAGAACAGATCGAAGGAGAAACTCTCTGAGATCCACTGCTCAGCTCTGGCCTACATGCTGCAGATGTCAGAGGAGGTTCTGGATGAGTTGGACCTGGAGAAGTTCAACACATCACACCAGGGTCGACGGAGACTGATCCCAGCTGTGAGGAACTGCAGGAAGGCTCAGTGAGTCCAGACATGATCAATAACATGTTCAATCAGTGGAGATGAGTCGTTCTTCAAACACACTCAGTGTTAAATGGTTCTCATTGTTTGGGCAGCCTTTCTGTGTGTATGTGTGTGTGTGTGTGTGTGTGTGTGTGTGTGTGTGTGTGTGTGTGTGTGTGTGTGTGTGTGTGTGTGTGTGTGTGTGTGTGTGTGTGTGTGTGTGTGTGAGATAAAGTTATTATTATTATGTACATATACATTCTCATTGTTCTCATGTACATGGAGTTTGAGGGTTCAGACATACGACCATGTGGGGTACAAGGGAGATTGTTGTATATACTGTATATATATATATATATATATATATATATATATATATATATATAGCAAACAGCACTTTCTGGTCAAACTAGAATTCCCACCCTGCGTTTGGACGCCACCACCAACCAGTGCAGTGTCCGTCCCTCCAGGTTCCTGACATGTTGCATTCACAATAACATGAGGTCACTGTAACCTTTGACCTTTGACCACTGAAATCTAATCAGTTTCTCTTTGAGTCAAAATGTGAAGAAATCCCCTAAAGACAGACTTGAGACATCAGGTTCAAGAGGCCATGAACATGTTCTGTGACCTTGACCTTTGACCCTTGACCCCCTCAATCTAATGAGTTCCTCTGTTAGTCTGAATGAACGCTTGGACCAAATCTGAAAGGATTCTCTTGAGGAGTTTTTAACAAAAAGGGGATTTACCAGGGTGAGGGTCACATGATCACGTTTTGTATGAATGTTGTGTTTTCTGATTTAATTCTCACAGATTTGATATTTTCTTTAATTACAGACTCGGTGGTTGTCGACTCTCAGAGACTCACTGTGAAGTCGTGGCCTCAGCTCTGAAGTCAGACCCCTCTCATCTGAGAGAACTGGATCTGAGTGACAACGAGCTGCAGGACTCAGCAGTGAAGCTGCTGTGTTCTGGACTGAAGAGTCCAAACTGTGGACTGGAGACTCTGAGGTCCTTAAATCCTTCTTCACTTTTCAGACTTTCCTTCTTATTGGGTCATTATTTATTTAAATTGTCTCAGTTCTGCTCTGCTCACTGTCCCTCAGTCATCTGTCACTCACCCAGCCTGTCAGTCACGTCCACCTCATCAGCTCCATTCACCTGCACTCACCTGCTCCTGATCACTAAGAAAGTGTCAGTAAATAACATGTGGACTGAGGCCGAGCACTCGTCCTCCTCAGGTTTTCAGAATAAGACACGTTCTGATTGAAACACGTTGGACAGTTGATAAGTATAGAAACAAACAGGAAGTGAGTGTCAGGAGCCATCTCTACTTTAAACAGTGTTTAATTACACAAACCTGCTCAGTGACCAAACACAGAGAAGAAGGAGATGAATGAAACAATGGTCCAACATGTCTGATCTGATATTTATCTTCAGGTCACAGACTGGACTGAGGTCAGCAGCAGGTTGAGAGTCTGTGTTGACATGATGACGATCCACAGCAACAGGAGGACACATTCTAATATTCATATTTCTTTATCCAGGTTGAAGAGCTGCAGACTGACAGAGATCAGCTGTTCTTCTCTGGCTTCAGCTCTGAGGTCAAACCCCTCTCATCTGAGAGAACTGGATCTGAGCCTAAACGACCTGCAGGACTCAGCAGTGAAGGAGCTGTGTGGTTTTCTACAGAGTCCAACCTGTCTTCTGGAGACTCTGAGGTCAGTTCACTGACTGACTTCTGTAGATCTCATATCTATAAAACAGCATTTATACACAATTGATCTCATTTAATTCTAATTTAACATAATTCCTCTTCATACATAACTTGAATCCATTCATTAATTAATCTGTGACATTTTAAATATTCAGCTACTTGTTAAAACACTGAGTTTAGTTCTGGATTTCCTAAACTGATCTGCAGGACAGAGACCGGGTCCAAATAATCTATTTGTACTGAATCAGGACTCGTTTTTAGTCCAACATGTCTGATTTCATATTTATCTTCCATGTTATGAGTCTGTGCTCACATGAATATGTGTCTGTTATTTTCACACATGAACTCAGTTTAATTCACAGTTAAGTTTTATTCTTTATCCAGGTTGAGGAGCTGCAGACTGTCAGAGATCAGCTGTTCTTCTCTGGCTTCAGCTCTGAGGTCAAACCCCTCTCATCTGAGAGAACTGGATCTGAGCTTCAACAACCTGCAGGCCTCAGCAGTGAAGGAGCTGCTTGATCTGAAGCAGAGTCCAACCTGTCGACTGGAGACTCTGAGGTCAGTAGATGGTTGGAGTCAGTCCACGCTGCTTTCATCAGTATGTTACTAAACACAGTCAGTATCACAGATCCAGGGTCTGTGCTACCAAGCAGGATTTGTGGTTATCAGGTTAACTTCAGGTTTAGTTTTTTCAGTCCTACGAAGCTCGTCCACAGTGTGTGTCCTCAGAGTCAGTGAGACAGTGTGTGTCCTCAGAGTCAGTGACACAGTGTGTATCCTCAGAGACAGTGAGACAGTGTGTGTCCTCAGAGTCAGTGACATAGTGTGTGTCCTCAGAGTCAGTGTGTGTCCTCATAGTCAGTGAGACAGTGTGTGTCCTCAGAGTCAGTGAGACAGTGTGTCCTCAGAGTCAGTGTGTGTCCTCAGAGACAGTGAGACAGTGTGTGTCCTCAGAGACAGTGTGTGTCAAACTAAAGCGACACTTGATGGTGGAAGTGTGTGCAGCTCTTAGTGTGTTCATTGTGTTACACATTGGCTCTGTTGTGTAACAAGTCAGGAGGAAGTTCCCAAAGTGCAGCAGTTAGTATTTATTTACAAAGACTTAAAGTAAACATGGTGGTCAGTTCTGTCAGTGGTGTCTGTAGTGTGTGGGTGTGTGTATGAGAGAGAGCGAGAGAGAGAGAGAGACTATTAAACACTGGTCCTCTGAAGTCCCTGCTGCTCTTTCTACTGGATGTGCTGCATCACTGACTCACAGCTGGTGAAGTGAGTCTCTGTAACACTGATGTCTTCTTCTCTCAACAGATGGAGGTGGTCTTCGTGGAGGTGAGTGTGAAGAGGACAGTGTGTGTGGACGGAGGCTGAGCTGTGTCCTGAGGATCCAGAGGCTGAAGCAGCAACAGCTTGTGTGTAGTCTCCAATCTACACAACCCCTGATCTGCATGTGTTTGTGAGATGAAGCCGGAAGCACCTGGAGACAACACGGGGACAACATGCAGACTCCACACAGGAAGACCCCATCTGAACCGGATTCAAACCAGCAACCTTCCTGCCCCGATTGTGTTTATTCACATGAAGAATGTGTTTATTGAAATGACACAAGCAGAATATATAAACCCTCTATAAAGAGTCACTACAGTGTATTTAAGTTTGTCTTTATTATTGTCCACCTTTGTCCCTCAGTCTGTCTCCATGTGTGTAGAACCACATTCTGTGTATATGTTTGTTTATGATCTTAAAGTTCCTGGATTCACGTCACAAATTGATTTAGTTCAACACAAATTAAACACATTGAAATCACTTTGAGTTTAAAATCTGAGTTTTGTCTTTGACACAAAAGATCAAAACTCTGGACTTAAAAATGGGACGTTTTCATTTCTGCATCAGGTGCAGAGCAGTGGTGGCTTTTCTACTTTTGACCCACAGGTGGCGCTGTAGTGTAACAGCAGCACATCCCAGTCAAAGCCTTTATATTCAGTGTATGAGTCAAACACATGGATCATTTCCTCTGTGACGAACCAGATGTAACGAGAAGAAAAACATCTGTTTCTACTTGTCTCTGCTTTAATGCTCAATAAACATCCTTCCACCGACTTCACTGGAATCATGACTCTGGTTTTCTTTCCTCTTGCAAACAAACAGGTGGAAACATCTCGTCCTTGGTGCAGGTAAAAGAACTAAATCACCAGTTTGACATAATGGAAACAACCAGAAGAAAAGTGAATAAGACATTTACAGTATGAAGAAGAGTCGATGAAGAGCAGAGCATCTTTAAGTCTCTGAGGAAACTGTTTCATAAACATTTGACCATATTTAATAGAAACCTGACCCGAGGACGTTTTATACAAACGTCGATGAAGATTCTTGTTGTACGTTCTCGACCACCACCTCAGAACAACCACAAGGGGGAGCCTGTAGCAGGCCTCTGGGAACAGCAGCATGCTGGGAAATAATTGATGATTCACAGCAGAGACGAGGGACAGAAAGTGTCTGAGAGATGATGTCCTGGAGACAGTGGACATTTGGGCCTGTTGTGTTGAACAGTTTGTGTTATTTTGTGGAGATGCCCTGTCTCAGTTCTTTGTGACTTCAGGATCAGAAATGTTTGACAGTCAGTTCCTGACAGGCTCAAGTTCTCAGTGTACGGAGAGGTCGTCATGTGACTTTGTTATGATCCTCAACACACGTGTGTCAGTGGAACATGTGACTGTGACGCCATGTTCATGAACACGCTGCTCTAACATCTGTCCAGCAGATGTTGAAGCTCTGAGGTCCACTTCCTCTGCACCAGAGTGAGACCATCATCTCTTCACGAGGCTGTTGTCACGGTGACCAAACACAAAGTGTGAACAACACGTCGTCCAAAGGATCCGTTAGAATTCCATCAAACACAT
The DNA here is from genome assembly GCA_026259375.1 of Verasper variegatus. NCBI lineage: Eukaryota > Metazoa > Chordata > Actinopteri > Pleuronectiformes > Pleuronectidae > Verasper > Verasper variegatus. The sequence goes on along the minus strand of CM048040.1, from coordinate 27,302,659 downwards.
TTATGGGATATACTTTATACTGATGAAGAGTTTGTGGCTGTGATAAAGCAGAGGAAGATGATGCTGATCACGTGTCTTACATCATGTTCATAGACTTCAGATCAACTCAGATCCAGAAGAAAACCTTCACCTGTGTTTCCATAGCAACTGACTCCGAGTTAGGCTCCTGTCAATCATCTGATCCTCACTCCAGTCCAGCAGGTGGCGGTACTGCGCCTGTCAGCTGATGAACACACCCCTGCTGTCAGCTGACTGACGGAGTGTGTCATGTGACAGTTTGCTGTCATGTGACCTCTGTGATTCTATATTGTCGCCAGCTGCGACTTCAGCTGGTCAGAAGAACCCGGAAGAACCCGGAAGAACCCGGTGGAACCCGGTGGAACCCAGAGGAACCCAGAGGAACCAGGTGAAGGTGAGGGTGTTGACGGACAGAACTTTGCTCGGTTCCTGTTTGAAGTTTTTTTCTGTGGAACTTTGCTGTTGGTGCTCACAGTTCAGCTAGCAGTTAGCAGCTAGCAGCTAGTATTTAGTAGTTAGCAGTTAGCAGCTAGCAGCTAGTATTTAGTAGTTAGCAGTTAGCAGCTAGTAGTTAGCAGTTAGCAGCTAGTATTTAGTAGTTAGCAGCTAGCAGCTAGTATTTAGTAGTTAGCAGTTAGCAGCTAGTATTTAGTAGTTAGCAGCTAGCAGCTAGTATTTAGTAGTTAGCAGTTAGCAGCTAGTACTCAGAGACAGAAACAGCAGCTAAAACAAACTGAAACATGTTGAAACAACTTCCTCTAATAACATGTGTATTACACTCAGCCCTGTAGCGCCCCCTGCTGCCCATCATGTGTAGCTGATCTTATTTACTTTATTGATGAGGTCATGATTCATCTCATTCTGCTGCAGATCTTTGTTTTAACAACGTTTGATTTTAAAATGAAAGTTGAAAGAAGATATTTTATGATAAACACTTTTCTCTCTTGATAAATGTCACAGTCAAAGTATTCAAACATTAAAGCTACAGACTAATTAACCTTTTGTTTTCCTCGACTACGTCAACTGTTGCGTTTTTAATAGAAACTCAAAACAAAGGAAATGCATCATTTCCTGAAACGTCCCATGTTGGAGTTTGTCCTCAGTCCTGAGTTGGACACAAAGATCTTTTTCTATACATTTTATTTATGTGAAAATTTAATGTTCAGGAGAGAAACTCTAAACTTTATTTACAACATCTCCACGAACACAAAATCATAAAGAGCCATGATTCATTTTCATTCATTTTCACTTGATTGTATTTATTGTTCCATGTTTGTACTGTTTCAACCCCGCTGCTCTAAGGAACGATACAGGAAATCGTTCCTCCCAACCGCAATAAGACTGTACAATTCATCTACCTCTGTCAGAGCCACCATCACAGAACTGCACTAAATTACCGCAATTATTTTTTATTTGATTCTATTGTATTGTATTTTATTGTATTCAAATATACCGGCTGCTATGACGACTTAATTTCCCTTCGGGGATGAATAAAGTAATCTATCTATCTATCTTTCTTACTAAAGGTGTTGATGTCACTTCCTGTCTGGTTTCAGATGCAGTTGGTGGTGTTGTGTTACTTCCTGTCGTCTCTGCTGGGCAGCGACGCGGCGCCGGCAGAAGATGAGGTGACCTTCCTGCCTGGTCTGCAGAAACAGCCGAGTTTCAGACATTACTCTGGTTACCTGAGTGTGGACAACGGAAAACACCTGCACTACTGGTCAGTACCTGAGACGCACACCTGACACTTCACCGTTTCCACTGTCACATGTTATGGAGGAAAAACAAATATAATAAAATGTTTGTATGAGCTCTTTGATTTCCACGACATCCACCCGGCCCTCGCTACGTCAGCTGAGCTTCAGCTTGTTCTCAGGTTCGTGGAGTCCCAGAACGACCCGTCCTCTGACCCGGTGGTGTTGTGGTTGAATGGCGGCCCCGGCTGCAGCTCTCTGGACGGACTGCTGACCGAACACGGACCCTTCCTGGTAGGTAACCTCTACCTGTACCAGTGTGATTCTTGTTCCCTCATGGTTGATGCACTTTGGATAAAAGCTTCAGCTCAATGAAATGTCATGTCACAGCGCCACCTGCTGACTTCTGACCTGTCATTTTAAGATCCAGGATGATGGAGTGACTTTGCAGTACAACCCTTATTCCTGGAACAAGGTCAGTTCTGCACGCCATCTTGTCTCTGGTGGTTTGGACACATGGTTTGATTCCTGAAAGCTGATTGGTTCACTGTTTCCAAGCAGCTTGCCAACATGTTGTACCTGGAGTCTCCAGCAGGAGTTGGTTTCTCGTACTCTGATGATAAGAATTACGTGACAAACGACACCGAGGTCAGTGACGCGTCTGAAACTCAGGTCCTGATTGGCTCACAGGTGTTGAGTGATTTTATTTCTTTCTTGGTTCCAGGTGTCTATGAACAACTTCCTGGCTCTGAGGGAATTCTTCCGTTTGTTCCCAGAGTTCAGCAAGAACCGCCTCTTTCTGACCGGAGAGAGTTACGGAGGAATCTACATCCCGACGCTGGCAGAGCGAGTGATGGAGGACGCCACCCTCAACCTGCAGGTACGCACCAGTATCGTAGCACCACACGCCAGAGTGACATCACTGTCAACTTTCATATTAACTAAATAAGCACCCTGTCGTGTTAGGGCGTTGCCGTTGGAAACGGTATGTCGAGTTACGAGATGAACGATAACTCTCTGGTGTTCTTCGCCTACTACCACGGCCTGTTGGGGAGCGGACTGTGGCGCCGGCTGCAGACGTTTTGCTGCAGCGACGCGACGTGCAACTTTTACAACAATCAGGACCAGAACTGCTCTGCCAGCGTGAGTCTGAACCGGTTTGTGATAAATACTGATCTGAACCCGGTTACAGAATCTGGTTCGAACCGGTTTAAAGCAGGTGTCTCTGTCGGCAGGTGTCGGAGGTTCAGGACGTCGTCTACAGTTCAGGTCTGAACATGTACAACCTGTACTCGTCATGTCCAGGTGGAGTTGGACACAGAGTCAGGTGAGCTGCGACCTCTGACCTCTGAGTCAACATGTGTACATCTGAGCTTTTGAAGACCGGTGTTGACTTCCTGTTATTGATCAGTGTGGAGCGAGGCAACCTGGTGATCAGGGATCTGGGGAACTCGTTCATCAATCATCAGTGGACTCAGCTGTGGAACCAGGTGAGTGTGAGTCACCTTGGTTCACCTGAACTCACCTGGTGGATCAGTACAAACCGGGTTTTCTCTCCGACTCTGTAGAAGTTTCGAGTTCTGGCATCTCGCCACCTGTCTGTCCGTCTGGACCCCCCCTGCACAAACTCCACCCCCTCTTCCCTCTACCTGAACAGTCCGTACGTCAGAGCCGCGCTGCACATCCGCCCTGAGGTCCCGGACTGGGTCATCTGCAGGTAGTGTGTGTGTGAGTGGAGTGAAATCCAATGTGATCACTGTGCTGGAGTTTGAGGGCTCAGACATACGACCATGTAGATTATCATATACATACATACATACATACATACATACTATTTGGGGTTAACACTTCGTTTTAGGGTTCGAATCAGTTTAGCTATGGCTGTACAAACGTGTGTGATAATAATAGTGTGTGTGTGTTGCAGTGCGGAGGTGAATCTGAACTATGGTCGTCTGTGTCTGGACGTCAGGAAACAGTATCTGAAGCTTCTCTCTGCTCTGGTCAGTGAACTCACAAACTTCATTCACACGTATTACCTCTCATACAGATTTCTCTTCAACATACAGAGAACGACTTCAGTCTGGAGCTCAGTGCATTGTGGGATTTCTCTCTGGATCCACATCTGGAGGCGTTTCCACAGCTCTGATCAGAACAGCTGTTCACACAGAACCTCTGTTAGTTATAGTCTCAGTCCTCAGATTTTGTTTTTGTTCAACTAAACTCGGGACAAAGAAACAAATAATTTAGTTGAGAGAATCGTAGATATCATGAAGTCTAATGAAAACCACTTCCTCTAAACATCAGTTCCTTTTAGTAAAGGCTCAATATAAATTCATGACATGAGAACCACTGTTCTTCAGACTTTTATTTTTTAAACTCAAAAACACAACGTTAAATCAGTGTCTGTAGAACCAGCAGAAAGACGACTGGAGCACAGGAAGAGGAATGTGCAGCTCAGCCAATCAGAGAAGGACATTTAAATGATGACATTGATTGATAAACACTGTAAGAGTTGGGGGGCGGGGCCTTGTTAACTCTGTGGCGGTCTCTGCAGAAGTACCGGGTCCTGGTGTATAACGGAGACGTGGACATGGCGTGTAACTTCATGGGAGATGAGTGGTTCGTTGAGTCTCTGCACCAGCAGGTAACTTCCTGTTTGACTTAATAATCAATAACCACTTTAATGGGGGGGGTGTGTTTAGAAATCGGGGGTTTTGTTAAAACAGCAACATTTGGAACACTAATGAACATGTCGTGCTTCACAGTGAAACTACGTAAACAGTGAGCGGGTCGGTCGGTGAACACACTTTTGTAAAAGTAAAGCAGACGATCCTGTCCGACCTCCACGCTCTGAAGATACGGTCACTTGTGATTACGCAGGATTGTGATTGGACACATGCACGCGACAGGCTGCTGCTATGGCAGAGCGTGGGGATTGACAGGGAGACGTGTTGTGGTTCCGTCTCAGCGTTTTACAAACTGAACCGTGGACTTCTGGACCGTGGTTTTGGGTCGAGAATCGTTCGAGCCCTACTCAGGTGTATTGATGTCTCAGGTGCTGGTTCAGAGGCGTCCATGGTTCTATAATGATGAAGACGGTCGACAGGTCGGAGGCTTCGTCAAAGAGTTTAACAACATCGCCTTCCTCACAGTCAAGGTAAACGCTGCCGCCATCATCAGCTGACCCTCACTGATCACCTCCTCTACTCACCTGGTTGCTGACCTTTACCTCCATCCTCCTGCAGGGCTCTGGTCACATGGTTCCATCAGATAAACCAGTCGCTGCCTTCGCCATGTTCACCAGATTTATCAAGAGACAACCCTACTGACCTGAGGGGCACCCACCTCCTGCCAGCCAATCAGCACAGCTCTCTACTGCGTTGCCCGGTGACCAGATCCTTGCAGGAGGAAATGAAACCGTCACTCATGTGGTTGCCATGTCACTTGTGTGGTTGTCATGGAAACGATCACTGCCATCAGTTTCTTTAATGTGAAGCTTCTTCTGCTGTATGTTTTTGGTTTAAGAACCAGTTCAATAAAGTTTGAAACAAAAGTATTTTTTTCTTTGAACTGAACCTGATTCAAACGTCTGAAATGAGGAGATGTCAAGTTAAAAAACAGATTTTTACACAACACGATGACGACAAATCCACAACTTCATCAAGTCCCGAATCTGCTCTGACCTGAGATCAGATCTTTGACTTTATTCTGATCTGTTGTTTTCTGCAGCTTTGGTAAATTCTGAGAAATGTAACCTCCCAAAATTCCTCAATTCAGAAATTAATTCAAATGAGACGTTCTCACAAGTGAAAGTTCTGGAAGCTTTACGTGTTAAAATCATAAGAGTGAAGAACCCAGTTGTAGATGACTGGACACTGGTATTAAATATATAATCTACAGCTTCAAAGACATGATGTTTACACCATGTGCTGAAATATCCACACAGTTGTTTCCTTCGTGTCTTTACTGACACAGAAGAGTCGTGTGAACACATCAGACGTCAGGATTTTAAACCTGGAGAAAATAAAGCTCCAAAGGTTCATGTGGAAAGTTCATGTGTTTGGGACCTGATGATTAATGACATCGTTAAAATGGGGACGAATGAAACACTGATGAAGTTCACTCCACTGACGTTTTCATTTACAGGATGTTCATCGTGTGTGTGCTTCTGTTTCATGTGAAGAGGGAAAGACCTGTTTGATTTACTTTTGGATTTTGATATTTTCCCTCTTTTCTATGTTTGTAAGAATCTTCTCTGGGACAAAAGCAGGTTAACACGTAAATTCTGTTTTTGAAGCTTTATTAATGTGGAATGAATCTAAAATAAAATGAATAAAAAAAACAACTTGAAGTTTTGTCTGAAGTGTAAACGATGCCTCTGACAGCGAAAACATCCACAGAAGAATTGAATTATTTGTCTTCCTCTCCTCTACTCCTCTTCCTCTCCTCCTCCTCTTCCCCTGCTCCTCTTCCTCTGCTCCTCTTCCTCCTCCTCCTCTTCCTCTGCTCCTCTTCCTCTCCTCTACTCTTCCTCTTCTCCTCTTCCTCTCCTCTACTCTTCCTCTGCTCCTGTTCCTCTCCTCTAGTCCTGCTCCTCTTCCTCTCTAGTCCTCCTCTTCCTCTGCTCCTCTTCCCCTGCTCCTCTTCCTCCTCCTCTCCCTCCTCCTCTCATCTCCTCCTCTTCCTCCCCCTCTCCTCTTTCTCTCTGACTCTGTAGAAGTTTCGAGTTCTGGCATCTCGCCACCTGTCTGCCACCTCCTCTCCTCCTCTTCCTCTCCGCCTCCTCCCCTCCTCCCTCCCTCTCTCCTCCTCTTCCTCCCCCTCTCCTCTTCCTCTCCTCCCCCTCTCCTCCTCATCCTCCCCTCTCTCCTCCTCCTCCTCTCCTCCTGCTCTTCCTCTCCTCCTCCTCCTCCTCCTCCCCTCCTCCTCCTCTTCCTCTCCTCCCTCCTCCTCCTCTACTCCTCCTCATCCTTTTCCTCTCCTCCTCCTCCCCCTCTCCTCCCTCTTATATTTAATCTCCTGTCATGTTGAACTCCATCTGTCGCTCTCTGGCTGCCATGGTTACCGACTTCACATTATGCAGTTGCCATGGTGACACTGATCAGCTGATCGGTGTCTTTCTTTTTTCGATCTGTCATCGATAAACTCGTCGGTGACGTCATTCTATTTCCTTTTTGTGCGGGAAGTCGATGACAGAGAAGCTGCTGATGAGGCGGATCAGTGTCTGCTCTGCATCCTCCTCCTCCTCCTCCTCCTCCTCCTCTTCCTCCGCAGCGATGCTTCCTTCAGCCTGACGGGCCTCGGTGCTCTGTGAGCGGCCGGACTCTCGGTCATGGTGCAGAAATCCCGGAACGGCGGCATGTTCCCCGCAGCGCAGACCGACCAGAAGAAGCTGAAGGTCGGCTTCGTGGGTCTGGAGGCCGGAGGCAGCGAGTCCAGAGACGGAGCTCTGCTCATATCAGGTGTGTGTGTGTGTGTGTGTGTGTGTGTGTGTGTGTGTGTGTGTGTGTGTGTGTGTGTGTGTGTGTGTGTACAGGTTGTATCAGAAAATAAAGATAAAATTTACATTTAAAATAAGCCCCTCCCACCAGATATTAAGTAAAAACAGATGGACGACATGACGGCTCCTAAAAGTGAGTTCAAATAATCATGATCGCCCCCTGGTGGCTCACCGCAGTACAGGTCATAGACCTCCTCCATGTTAGCAGACGTTAAATAAATGTTTAAAGATGTCGTTCTTCTCTCTCTGATGTTTCTGATCAGTTTGGTTTCAATCAGTTATTTGATGATATAAAAACAGGCTGAGACGTCATGATTGACAGCTGACACTGACTCCTGATTGGTAGCATGTGTGTGTGTGGGCGGGACCTTGATACTTTCCACTGCACAGACTGACTGTAAACAATGTCATCACCAGAAGATGGCAGCGTTTGTTTCTGAGATATTGTAATTTTTATGTTTGGAGAAGGTGGAGACGTGTCGTCCATCTTTGTTTACAGGCTACAGTTAGCATACTGTGGTTAGCAGGAAGCTAAAGTATTAACAACATTAGCCGCCCCACAGATACCACAAGGAAGCTTCTCCCTCTGAGGGGGGGGGGACTTCTGGTGAATTAAAGTCAACTGAGGATTCATTGATCACTGACTCTGATGTCTGTCTCTGTCCAGGTGCGGAGGACGGACCTCGGAGGCAGCGCAGCAGCGTCTCCGGGGGAAAGAAACCTCCGAAACGAAATGCTCTCTACAGACGACTGCAGAACTTCCTGTACAACGTCCTGGAGAGGCCTCGAGGATGGGCCTTCATCTACCACGCCTACGTGTAAACACCTGTCCTCACACCTGTCCTCGCATCTGTCCTCACATCTGTCCTCACCTGTCCTCACATCTGTCCTCACTTGTCCTCACATCTGTCCTCACACCTGTCCTCACACCTGTCCTCACTTGTCCTCACATCTGTCCTCACTTGTCCTCACATCTGTCCTCACATCTGTCCTCACTTGTCCTCACATCTGTCCTCACTTGTCCTCACACCTGTCCTCACATCTGTCCTCACCTGTCCTCACATCTGTCCTCACTTGTCCTCACATCTGTCCTCACACCTGTCCTCACACCTGTCCTCACATCTGTCCTCACCTGTCCTCACATCTGTCCTCACTTGTCCTCACATCTGTCCTCACACCTGTCCTCACACCTGTCCTCACTTGTCCTCACATCTGTCCTCACTTGTCCTCACATCTATCCTCACTTGTCCTCACATCTGTCCTCACATCTGTCCTCACACCTGTCCTCACACCTGTCCTCACTTGTCCTCACATCTGTCCTCACTTGTCCTCACATCTGTCCTCACACCTGTCCTCACATCTGTCCTCACTTGTCCTCACACCTGTCCTCACATCTGTCCTCACATCTGTCCTCACTTGTCCTCACACCTGTCCTCACACCTGTCCTCACACCTGTCCTCACATCTGTCCTCACACCTGTCCTCACATCTGTCCTCACATCTGTCCTCACTTGTCCTCACATCTGTCCTCACCTGTCTTCACATCTGTTTCTGTTTGATGTCGAAACAGGAAACTAAAGTGAAGGACGTCAGTGACTCTCATGGATAAAATCAATAGTCAGTTTCAAGGAAGAACTGAGATCAGGTGCCACAGTTTTAATATTCCCCTGGAAACACAGATGTCAGTGGCTGTTTTGTTTTCAGGTTCCTGCTGGTGTTCTCCTGTCTGGTTCTGTCTGTGTTCTCCACCATCAAAGAGTACGAGAAGAGTTCAGAGGACGCTCTCTACATCCTGGTAAAACCACTTTTATCTGATCTGAGGTCAGAGGTCAGTCACTTTCTGAGTCAGTGCTCCGGCTAATTCGACAGGAAACCATCAAAACAGAAATCAATCAGCTGCTTTATCAATAAGTTTTTTACGGTGTGTTGTCGTCATGTCACAGGAAGTGGTGACCATCGTGGTTTTCGGGGTGGAGTACATGGTGAGGATCTGGGCTGCAGGTTGTTGTTGTCGGTTCAGAGGATGGAGAGGACGACTCAAGTTCGCCAGAAAACCCTTTTGTGTCATCGGTGAGTCTGACCACGATAAAGACACGTTCACCAGAGGACGGTAGGACTCACCTCTCTCTCTCTCTCTCTGACCTGTCTGTCTCTCAGACGTAATGGTGTTGATAGCATCCATCTCCGTCTTGGCGGCGGGGACTCAGGGGAACGTCTTTGCGACATCAGCAATTCGTTCTCTTCGGTTCCTTCAGATCCTGAGGATGATCCGTATGGACCGACGAGGAGGAACCTGGAAACTGCTTGGATCAGTGGTGTACGCCCACAGCAAGGTACCTGTGTGTGTGTGTGTGTGTGTGTGTGTGTGTGTGTGTGTGTGTGTGTGTGTGTGTGTGTGTGTGTGTGTGTGTGTGTGTGTCAGCAGTCCTGGTTTGTTACATCGGATCTTATCCATTGCTCCTGGACTGTTATTGATCCTCCCCTCCCCAGTGTTTCACTCCCAGTTTGTTTAAAGATGTGTGTTTGTGTTTGTGTGTGTATGATTTCAGTTTCAGTCTGAAAATAAAAGATCTTTTTTCTTATGTCACGTCATCAGTGATGAACTCAGAGTCACAAGATGTTTTAGTTCTTCGGTCACCATCGGCAGGGCAACCGAGCCGGAGGCGATCGCTCCCCGGTTCGTGTCCAAGTTGTGTGCTACCTCACGGATCACCCCTCTTGATCCACAGCCACCTCCACGGCTTTATCTGCAGCCTAGTTCCTGGTGTCTCTTCTCCCCTGCAAAGCTCTGCAGCCCAACTCCATGGGCACACACACCTTCCATCTGCATTCAATGAAAATCCCTAGATATTTAACCTTCTTGTGTTAATGGGCCTCCTCTATCCAGCCTCCCTAAGTCGACCGTCAGCTACCAATCGCACTCTGAAAGTAGGAGTCCAGTAGTAGAGGCCCTGAGCTCCATCAACAGTGTTTCTCCTGCCCTTCTTTCAGCCCCTGGTCATGGTGCCACCTTTACCTGCCTTCTCCCAAGGCTTTTGAACAGCAGCTCATGATGTGCTCCAGGGAACCTCTTGCCAGGCACAGTGGACATGCCTGGGTCTCCTCTACTCTCTCTCTCTCTATTCTCATAGGTCAACTGGGTAACCACTCATGTCTCTCTCTCTGTTCCTGTTCCTAATGACTCTTTGTCGCCCCCTACAGGAGTTGATCACAGCCTGGTACATTGGCTTCCTGTGTCTCATTCTGGCCAGTTTCCTCGTTTATTTGGCAGAAAAAGAAGATAACGAACAGTTTGAGACGTATGCTGACGCCCTCTGGTGGGGACTGGTGAGACTGAGACACACACTCTCACACACACGGCCATGTTACTATGACTTCAGGGGACATTACATCAACCCGGTCAGACTGGGTAGAGTTAAGATCTCGTTCAGGTTAAAGTCTTTTCTAAGAAAGACTCAGTGATTTACATCTCAGGTTTGACCTCGACATTTGTCTTGACATCCTGTTACTTGTTTCCAGGCGATCTGATTGTTCTGTTTCTGTCAGATCACATTGACAACCATCGGTTATGGAGATAAGTTCCCCATCACCTGGAATGGACGTCTCCTGGCTGCGACCTTCACTCTGATTGGAGTATCTTTCTTTGCTCTGCCTGCTGTGAGTCATTCAAATGATTACCTGCGTTAACCTGAGGTTAGCGTCCACCTGGTCTCCACTCACCTGGTCTGCGGTTCTAATGTGTGTCCTCAGGGGATCCTGGGTTCCGGTTTTGCTCTGAAGGTCCAGGAGCAGCACCGACAAAAACACTTTGAGAAGAGACGAAACCCAGCAGCCGGACTCATTCAGGTGAACTGACACTCTGATGCCCGCGGCCATTTTCTCTGAGCAAGTCCATCGTATCGTTACAGTAACCTCATCGTTCCTTCAACCTCATTGTTACGGTAACCTTGTCGTTATGGTAACCTTGTCGTTATGGTAACCTTGTTGGTATGGTAACCTTGTCGTTATGGTAACCTTGTTGGTATGGTAACCTTGTTGGTATGGTAACCTTGTCGTTATGGTAACCTCACTGTTACGGTAACCTTGTCGTTATGGTAACCTTGTTGGTATGGTAACCTCATTGTTGTGGTAACTTTGCCGTTACACTAACCTTGTCGTTATGGTAACCTTGTCGTTATGGTAACCTTGTCGTTATGGTAACCTTGTCGTTATGGTAACCTTGTTGGTATGGTAACCTCATTGTTGTGGTAACTTTGCCGTTACACTAACCTTGTCGTTATGGTAACCTTGTTGGTATGGTAACCTTGTTGGTATGGTAACCTTGTCGTTATGGTAACCTTGTTGGTATGGTAACCTTGTCGTTATGGTAACCTTGTTGGTATGGTAACCTCATTGTTGTGGTAACTTTGCCGTTACACTCACCTTATCGTTATGGTAACCTCACTGTTACGGTAACCTTGTTGCTATGGTAACCTTATCATTTGGTGACATAACCACTTTAGGAAAAAGACATGGAGCTAACTTTAAGTTCTGAAACTTAAAACTCAGAACCACAGAGAAGCTGCTGATGATGAAGACAAATCTTTTTAATTCATCGACTTGTTTCATTTCTGCAGTGACGACATGTGACCGGTGACATCATCACTTAATTTAGAACAAACTCCTGCAGCTGAAACTGGATGAAACATGTTTAGAGCAGAAACTCAGTGACAAATATTTACTCCACATTAAAACCGATGATGCAGCAAACATATTTATGTGCTTTTACTTTGAAAATCTGTGCGGCCGATGGGTTCCTTCCTGCTCTGTCTGCATCTGGCTTGTAGTTGTTTCCAGGGAAAAAATCCTCCTCTGTCCGTCTGCAGGCGGCGTGGAGAGTTTACGCCACAAATCTGAGCCGAACTGATCTGTCTTCCTACCTGGGACTATTACGAGAGGACTGTGTCTGTCCCCATGTACAGGTGAGTCGGTCTCACCTGTCTGTCTGTCTGTCTGTCGGTTTCTACCTGCCTGTCTGTCGCTATGATTAAATCGTCTTCTCTGTGTCTCAGGTTGATTCCTCCTCTCAATCAGTTGGATTTACTGAGGAACCTCAAGAACAAATCAGGACTCTCATTCAGGTTAGAATATGTTACAAGTATTACTACTACAGCAAGTACACAGAGTACTGCATCAAGTACAGTCATCTAGAAGATGAAAAATAATAACAACCAGTCTCTCTATCTGTCTCTCTATCTGTCTCTCTATCTGTCTCTCTGTAGGAAGGACGTCCAGCTTGAACCATCTCCCAGGTCAGTGTCCATCTTTATGTTCATGTCGGATTTCTTTCTCAGACCAAGATTTGTAATCATTTGTTTGGTTGCTGGGCCTCGATGGAGAAACCTGCATGGGCGGGATTAGGAGTAACGGCTGCCTGATCGTAATCTGAGTAGTGTTTTGCTATTGGACTTTAGCGGTAGTGTGGGTTGGCCATAATTTAACACAAGGTGGGTAAAAGGTTTCACTGTACCGGAACACCTGTCAACTGATCACAACCTGGACTGGATCAGATGGTGGGGAAGCCTGCTGGACAGACCTGGAAAACCCTAACGAGTCTTGAGGATGACCTGGGTTCTTTGTCAGAAAACGGTGGATTGATCTGTCTGGGTTGGGGGTGAGTTTCTGCTCCAAGTGAAAGAGTCTAAGCTTCTTGGGGCCTTGTTCACGAGTGAGGGGGGGATGGAACGTCAGATGGACAGAATGGTCGGTGTTGTCCTGGACAGCTGTGATGAAGTAGAAGCTAAGCTGCGAGGCAAAACTTTCGATTAACTGCATGTTCTACTTCCCAACGCTCAACTATGGTCACAACCTCTGGGTAATAAAATAATTCAATCATGAATACAAGCGTTGAGTTGAAAATGAGTTTTTTGGTGACTGGGCTCAGCCTTAGAGATACAGAGAGGAGGTCAGGCCTCCGGATTGAGCTTGGAGTAGAATTACTGCTCCCTCATGTCTGAAGGGGACAGTTGAGGTTGTTCGGAGAGGTTTCCTCATGGATCACTTCCATTGGAGGTTTACTGAGTATGCCCAACCAGGAGAAGACCCAAGGGTAGACCCAGAACTTGCAGGAGAGACTACATATCACGTTTGGCCTGGGAACCTCCAGAAGGAGCTGGAAAGCATGGCTGGGGAGAGGCATGTCTGAAATGCTCAGCTTGGTCGGATCCTTCTTCGACCTGTAGATAATTGGAAGACTTACAACTTTATTTATAGCTTTTTCAATTTTCTTTCCAAGTACAGAGTCTTTTATCAAACAAAATTCAAAGCTCTCCCACCCCCCTGTAGTACACTTTCACTATTTGGAGCAGTGATTATTGGTTAGTGGTTAGTTCAGTTTCAGACATGAACCATAACCAGAGACTGGATATAACTACATCACACCCTGAAGTGACCACTCCCTTGGCATGTAGGAAAACCGGAGAACAAACTAAGTGCAGTCCCCCTTATGGTCCCAGTTCAACCTCATTATCAGTTTGTTTACCAGGTCCGTCCAGCTTTCTCTGCCTGATCCACCAAATGGTGATCACCATGACTGTCCAACAAACATGCAGATGTTCTGATGATAAACAGTCAGTTGGTAAATTCTAACAATAGGTATAAGAGAACCACCTCCTGGTCAGATATGATGTTTGTTAAGTGCAGACTGTGATTAGAACGCCATTCCCCTTGTTCAGATCAGTCTGGCTCTGTTAGGGTCAGAATTTAGGTTTCTTCCCTTTTGTAAACGTTTGTTATGATTTGGCACTAATGACAAGATTCGCTGAACTTATCCCTCATGTTGAAATTTACTTCTGCAGTCTCATCATCCCGTTCGTGCAGAGCCCAACATCTGAAATCATGGACAAGAATCATGTCTCATTGGGACAATAAAGGACATTCAGGAACTTTTCTCTTGACCTGATCCCAAAACATATTGATTAAACTTGTCTGTTATTTTGTCTGCAGTCAGAAGGTCAGTCTGAAGGAGAGGGTCTTCTCGTCCCCCCGCAGCTCAGGAACCAAAGGGAAAGGTTCCCCCCAGCATGGTGAGTTAGAACCAAGGTCTGCAGGTTCAAGTTCCCACCAACCAGCAAGAACCTTTTTATTACTTACTATTTGATAAACATCAAACCAGACTGGAGGAACTTGTTCATGAAAAAAACTGCCAGAACTGGTTTGATTGAAAACCTGCGGACTAGACTATAGCCTGAACAATAACCAGGACAGAACTCAACTATTCTCTTGTGTCTCACATCCTTAACCTCTACCCATCCTTCACTGCTTACTTTCTTAAACGGTTCCTACAGTCGGCCCCGGTGTTGCTCCTAGTGTGGGTCCTAGTCCTGGTGGGGCTCCTGGAGTTCCTGGAGGTCCTGGTGGTCCAGGGGGGATCCAGGCCCTGCGACGGTCCCCCAGCATGGAGCCTTGTCTGGAGGAGAGTCCCAGCAAGGTTCCAAAGAGTTGGAGCTTCGGAGAACGCAGCAGAACGCGACAGGCCTTCAGGATCCGAGGAGCTGCTTCACGCCAAAACTCTGAAGGTAAGACTTGCTGGGTACAGCCAATCAGAACTCTCTGACTGTGGATCACAGTTTGAACATCCACAACTTTAGAACGACATGACCTCCCAACACGACCACATCAGCTGACCAAGGATCTGTTATGTGGTCAGATATCAACAAGCTATATGTGAACTTCTGATGAACATGAACCTCTTGTGGTTGGTGCATGATTCTTGTAGAGTAACTCTGTGATGCACTTTGTCTCAGTGGTCACTCCCAGTTTGCAACTACAACCAAACCTCCTTCAGAACTCATTATGAAAGAAATGATCGAAGATATAAAAGTGATTCACGTTCCTGACCTGAGCTTTTCATTTACGATCAGACCCATTGATAGATTCTGAGACAAAGATCAGACCCATGAAACACACAAAGAATAAAAACATGCTCAACACAGTTTAAAGATTTGATCTAAACATTGAAAAGATCATTTAAAAGAGGAGATGAGGAGATAGTGAAGAGAACGAGGTGGAAGGAGAGGAAACAGCAAATCTCATCATCTGGGACAACTGGTTTGTAATGGATCCCTCTGGTTTAGATCTGACTGGTTTATATTGAATCTGATTGGTTCATTGTGGATCTGACTGGTTTCTACAGGTTTATAGTTTGTGGTAACTGTTGTGTCAGCATGTAAACCAGCATGATTCTGAGCTTCTTCTTCACTATGAAAACATGACTGGAAGTGAATGCCTCTCTGTCATTATGATGATATAGTTTCCACCTGTTTGCAGTCTTTATGCTAAGCTAGGCTAAGTGATGACACGGTGTCTGTGGTGAAACTGAGGATGTTGGACTGTTTCTTTAAATAAACACGTCAGGAGCTGATGAAGACTTCTGTGTCTCCTCTGTCTCCTCCTGTAGTGCTCATTGAGATGCAGGATGAAGAGTTCAGACAGAAGAGCTCCCCAGGTCAGCCCACACACACACACCCACCCACACACACACACACCCACACCCACACACCCCCACACACACACACACACCCACCCACCCCCCCCCCCACACACACACCCACACCCCCACACCCCCACACACACACACACACACACCCACACACACCCACACACACACCCACACACACACCCCCACACACACCCACACACACCCCGAGCAGAACTACTGTCGTCCAGTATCAGGGTTGTTCTGTCCAGAAGATCAGGGGTCAGAGGACCGTAGGTCAGGGGTCGTGTGGTTCTGGAACTTGGACGAACATGTTTCTGGTCCTGTTGCTGTCCATCAGTTTCAGGTAGGGGGCGCTGAGTGACACTGATGATGTTGTTGGTTTCAGACGCCAGTCTGCCAGGAGAAGACATGGCTGACGACAACAAGAGCTGCCACTGTGAGTTTGTCCCCCAGGATCTGACCCCGGGGTTAAAGGTCACCATCAGAGCCATCTGGTACGAGTTTTTATTTGATTTAGAAAATCACATTTGATCAGTTTCTCTGCTCATCATTCATCATCGCTTTTCTCACCTTTATTTGCTCTTATTCTGCACTGAATCATTTTTATTCACATTATTCTTTACGTTTTGTTTATTGGTTTGTGCTCACCCAGGGTCAAAGGTCACCATCAGCTGTTGGGTAAGAGTTAGTCTGATGTCCAGTTAGGTTCATTGTTTTCTGTTGTGTTGCTCCTCTGTCACGCTGTTTGGTAAGACATTCTTTATTCTTATTATTCCTGTTGGTGTTGGTGTCCACAGCTCGTCTCTTGTTGCTGATCCGATCTGTGTTGGTTCTTCTCTGATGGACCAGTTGTTCAGTTCTTTAGTCTGAAGCAGATTCTGGATCAGTTCAGGAAGTGGATCCAAACTAAAGACCAACGACTCTCAGTTCATCAGATGAATAAAAGAACAAATGTGTTTGTCGAGTTTCATCTTCAGCCGTAAACAAACACGTGACTCTAACTCGTCAAATCAACTTGAGAACTTTGGATCAGAACCAGAACATTTTATTGTGATGAAATGACAGGAAGTTTGAAAACAGTTACAACACTGTCCTGGTTTAACATGATTGATCACATCTGCTTATTACTAGTTTCATGTTGAAGCTAAATGACTCCCAGATTCCTGATGTTTCACTGGAGGTGAGGAGGATGTCGTCTAGAGCAGCTTCATCATTAGATAATGTATCTCTGAGGTGTTTAAGTATTAGAACCTCTGTTTTATTGAGGTCATCCAGGTTTTTATCTCCTTAAAACATGTTTGGAATTTGTTCAGCTGATGAGTTTCTTCATGTTTCATAGATGAATATTTCTATGAACTAGAGTACAGTTCACCTTTAACATGTTCTGGGTCTTCTCCATGTTGGACGTACACACAAGTCCATTTTGTGAGGACTCTGTAGGTCTATGAGGTGAATGTAGTCTACAGAGACCAGTTAAGACCTACTGGACACAACACGCCAGCAGGGGTCCTCGTGGTCACAGCTGACTTCCTGTTTCCTCTGTCGCAGCATCATGCGTTTCATGGTGTCTAAGAGGAAGTTTAAGGAGAGTCTTCGTCCGTATGACGTCATGGATGTGATCGAACAGTATTCAGCCGGTCACCTGGACATGCTTGCCCGCATCAAGAACCTCCAGTCCAGGTAAGACTGACCTCTGAGGTTGCTCCAGTTTGTGTTTCCTGTCAAATGTTTTAGTATCAGCGCTGTCACGGATTTCTGACCTGCTCTGTGCCCTGATTGGCAGAGTGGATCAGATTGTTGGCAGAGGAACACCAACTGCAGACAAAGACCGTCCCAAAGCAGCCAATGAGGAGCTTCCTGAGGATCCAAGCATGATGGGACGGTTGGGGAAGGTGGAGAAGCAGGTAACCATTAACAACCAGTGTGTTGAGCCGCGCAGGTTTACTGATACAGCTTCAGCTTTGAATGTGATTGGTCCTCTGCCGCTCATGTGACCCACAGGTGCTGTCCATGGAGAGAAAGTTGGACTTCCTGGTGAACATCTACATCCAGCGAATGGGAATCCCTCAGGCTGAGACCGACGCCTACTTTGGATCCAAGGAGCCAGACCCAGCTCCGCCCTACCACAGTCCAGTGGATCAGCTGGAGAAGAGCCAGTCTGTCCCCAAGATCCTGCAGTAAGTGTCCCTGGTTACTGAAGACCACATCAGACCAGTGTCGGACTAGAACCAGTGTCACCAGAACAAGAATCAGTATCACACGTTGTTCACATGTTGTTTACGTGTTGTGCAGGGTGTTGCCTAGCGACCAAGTGGAGAAGACTCATCATGTGACGAAGATGGTTCGCTCCAGCAGCTCCACGGGTCACAGAAACTACAAAACCCCCACATGCCCTCCCTCCACCTCCTGGCAGCCAATCAGCTCCCAACTCCCTCAACATGCCCCACCCCCTCATCAGCGTAGCCATGGCAACACACCAAGTCCGGTGGGAGGCGGGTCACTGGTTCGACTCCCACCTCCTCCGGCCGGAGAGAGACATGGAGGGAAGCGGTCGAACCGGCAAAGCACTGGAGAGCGAGGGGGGGCAGAGAGAGTAGGGGAGGGGATCAATGGGACTGAGGGGGGAGGGGGAGGGGAGGAGGTGAAGTTGGAAAGTGATACGTCCGTCTCCATCCCGTCCGTCGACCACGAGGAGCTGGAACGCTCCTTCAGTGGGTTCTCCATCTCTCAGTCCAGAGAGAACCTAGACTTCCTCAACAACAGCTTCTACTCCTCCAACCTGGACCGGCGAGGAGGTGGAGGCTCCGCCCTCTGCGCCGCCCTCCGCCCCTACATTGCTGAGGGTGAGTCAGACTCCGACTCTGAGCTCTGTGCCCCGTCACCACACTCGGACCAGGCCTAGACCAGAACCAGGTAGAGCTGAAGGTGAACCAGGGAAGAACCAGCAGAAAACTAAAGAGCCTCGAAAATGTGAATGAAACGTCAGAGACAAGACATTAACACCAGCTGAGAGTGAAGCATCATGGGAAAAGAAGACGTCAGGGCATATTAAGACCCATATTAACTATAATCAGAAGATTATTGATCAATTTGTTAAATTTTAAAACTTTTACACTGGAAGTCAACAATATCTGACACGTCACCATGACAACAGACTGTTGTTGACTTCCAGTGAAAAAGAACTCAAACAGGTTCAGTGATTTTGTTATATTTATTTTATTTTATTTTGAATTCAGTCACTGACTCAAAGATTCATAAAAATGTTCTCTCGTCACTGACACCTTGTTTTCTAACATCATGGATTTGTCGTACATGCAAACAGACTGAGGCTAATGCAGCTTACAGCATAAACCTGGCTCGTTCTCGCCCATCACACGATGGTCCTGGTTACAGTTGCTAGGCTGTCAGTGGACAGTCAGGGGGAGGGGCTTTAAATGATGGTGATGTATGTGAATGTAAGGGATCAACACGAATCATGTCATAAAAACATGAATATAAACAACGTAATCATCAAACTTTTCATTGTTTTAGTATCGTTAATCTCAACAGGAACGTTTATATAATATTGAAAATGTTTGAGTCAGTTATTGAATCTGTCCAGCAGGGGGCAGTAGGGTTAACCCTAACCCTGTGCTCAGTCGCTTACAGGAAGCTGATAATATAAGCTTACCAAAATAAAACTCTAGTGTATTTAACTTCCTGAGCTCAGGGTGAAGAGTGGAAACAATTTGTCCTGAGGGGGGCGCTACAGGTGTTATTAATCTATCCCCTGAAACAGCAGCTCTCCTTTGATAGAAGTGACTCGCTATTCGCTGACCTGCTTTATGCTCATTAAATCATTAACATGAATGTAGAACGCTTTATTTACTGTTTCCATGGAAACATTTCATCACTACCGTTAAAGAAAAGACACTTTTCTAGTTTTTACAGAAAAATACTTGTTTTTTATTTTATTTTCTGGTTTAATGTTCAAACGTCACGATATTATCTCAAGTTGTTTTAATGATTGACGACGATCTGTTTGTTAAAATGTCGTCAGTTTGAAAAACAATAAAAAGAAACTAACCACAAAAAACCTTCATTCTTTCTAAAGACGTCTCTGCGTCATTTAATAACAAAACACTTTCTTTAACCGACTCATTTGACATGTTAAACCGTTTTAGTCATTACATGATTCGATGATGTTGTCATGACGACAAACACCAAGTCAGTGATTCTATTTTAACGACTGCAGCTTTACTGAAAGTTCTTTAATAAACAGGAAACGATTTGCAGAGCGATGAGGCGGCCATCTTGTCTGTCACTTCTTCTTCTTGTATCTGATGGAGGGAACAGAGCGTTTCCATCATGTCACAGAAAAAAGGACGTAAACGTCAGCTGGTGGGAAATCTTACAATAAAATGTTGTGTTTATTTTACACTTAATGGGAGCGTAGTGCATTATGGGAAAATGTGATGAATTAGTGAGACACTTTGACAGAGACGATGTGAAACTCACCTGGAGCCACCAGGACACTTCCTGTCCATGCCCAACCGCTTCCTGTCCGCAAAGGACGGTCTGTAGACAGGTACAGACAGTTAGACAGAGTTGAGACAGAAAGGTAAAGTCTAAACAGACAGACAGGTACAGACTGTCTCACCCAGCTCTGTAGTGTTTCAGATTCTTTCCGCTCGTGTTGGTCAGTTCTTTATCAAAGGCCGACTTCCTGCCTCCTTTTCCAGGTTTCTGATTGGCTGCTCAAACAGGAAGATGTAGATACGTTTATATGTTTATCATTATATGTTTATATATTTATCAGTATCAATATTTGTGTTTATCTTTTTGACCTTTGATCTGCGTCTCGTCTTCTGCCATCGCTCTGGCTCTCTTTGGTCGTCTCTCTCTCTTGGCCGCCCGCTCAGCGAACATCTGAGCTTTTAAAATCTCGAACTGAGTGCGCTCCTCAGGCTGAGACACGTTAACGATGATGAGACATGACACGTTAACGATGAGACACGAGGACACGTCAACAATTAATTTCATTTTAATTGTTATTAAATTATTACCGTCAGGTCTTTCTTTTTTCCGTCTTTCAGAAACTTCTGTCTCTTCTTTTTTCCTCTGAGAGCGATGTCGAACTCCTGCAGAGCTTTAGACACTGAAAACGACAACAGTATAAATACTACACACAGTACTACAGTGTAGTAATGTGTGTAGTAATACTACTACTCACCGCGACTCTGTTTTCTCTCTTGTTGAGTTTGAAACCAAACTCTCTGTGATTGACAGTCAGAGGCGGAGCCATCGAGACGTTTCTGAGCCACACTCAACTACACACACACACACACACACACACAGTTAAATAATTAATAAACCACATGTTAATGTTCTATAAAAACTAATATTTAGATTTTAGTTTCTTTCTTCGTGTCTGTTAAAGATTCTACTTTAAATGTTTGAAGAATCTACTCGAACTTGATTTTCCTCCAGTTCTTGAAAGTGGTTTGTTTAGTAACATGTTAAAACCCTTTCGGAACAAACGGAGATAAATGTGCAGTTTCCCTCTACGAGAGAAATCATCAATCAAGAGAACGAACCTTTAAAATGTACAAATCCTTACTGCTAATACTGCTGCTACAGTCAGACAGTGAACTGATGTGAAGGAGAAGCTCTGATTGTGTCAGAGTGATGTCATGGCCAGTTCAGTTAGACTGTCAAAGACTGAGTTCAGGTGAGTTCAGGTGAGTTCAGCTGTACCTTTGCCTCAGATGCAGCCAGCTCTCTCTCTTCTCTCTCCAGCCTCATTACAGCACCAACGTCTTTTTCGATTTTCGAGATCAAATCTCTGAACTTCAGGATCACCTCTGGGCGAGAGACATGCAGAGAGGGGGGGAGAAGGTGAGTCACAGCTCACATGAGAAACTTCCACAGGTTCACTCCTGTTACCTTCCTGAACTACCAACCGGCTCTGTCTATTTCCTGGACACAGTGCAGTCTCTCGGGTAAGCGTACCTGGTGGCAGGACTCGAGCTTTCACGATGTTCTTGGCTGATTTCACCACTTCCTTCAACATCTTCCTCTCAGACTCTCCGACCAGAGACACGGAACGTCCAGAGCGACCGGCTCTCGCCGTTCGACCAACACGGTGGACGTAATGTTTGACTGTGGACGGCATGGTGAAGTTTATCACCTGAGAGACAGACAGGTAGTGACAGACAGGGGCATGTGAGAGAGAGAGAGATGTGGTATGTTCAGACTCTGTTTTAATAAAAGCAGATGTCTGTAGAAATCAATGGTAACCATGGTAACAGTTAACATGTAACTACAGAGACAGGTAAATTACCATGGTAACCTGGTAACTAGCGACTGACACAGGTAAGTCTTTAATAACTGTACAGTTAAGTTGTAAGAACCCTGTAGAGATTCTACAAGAACGTAACTATTAAGAGACATGACTCTCACCGTCTTCACTCCACCAATGTCCAAACCTCTGGCTGCAACATCTGTCGCCACCAAGATATCGATCTGTTCATCTTTAAAACGCCTGAGAACACGGAGAACAAGAACCAAGAGGGTAAATACATGGAAGAGAGGTTCTGGATATTGTGTGTGTGTGTGTGTGTGTGTGTACCTGAGGTTCTCCAGCCTCTGGCTCTGGCTCAGTTCTCCATGCAGTTCTCCGACATTCAGTCCCATCAGACCCAGCAGGATATGAAGTCTATGAGCCTGTTTCCTCGTCTGAGTGAACACCATCACGTGATCCTGGAACGTCCGAGTCAGAAGAGCTAACACAACAAACAGCCGTCATTAAGAGAGCTGCCGTTCTATGAGTAGTACTTCAGCTCGAGTACCTACCGGACACCACCGCCTCTCGGTCGCCCTCTCTGTTCGGTCGGATTCTGACAAACTCTTGTCGTAGGAACGGAGCCACATCAGTATTGCTGTTGACAAAGATCCTGATTGGCTGCTTCAAAGAAACCGCTGCCAGGTCTTTCACCTGGAAACGAGGGTCACATGACAAACAGTGATGCAACTGGGGACACTGGTCACATGACACACACACAGCTGGGGGCCCAGGTCACATGACAGAGGTGCGAGTGCGTACCTCGTCCGTCATGGTGGCAGAGAACAACATGGTCTGTCTGTTGTAGGAACACAACCTGATGACCTCCTTCATCTGCTCCTCAAAGTACTCGTCCAACATCCTGAACGATCACAGTCACACAGGTGAGTATGTTGGACGATGGCTCGTAAGCCTGTGATGACGTGTCAGTGTTTACCTGTCAGCCTCGTCCAGGATCAGGATCTCAATGTGAGAGAGCTCAAAGCTCGGTGTGTTGTGCAGGTGATCAATCAGTCGACCGGGTGTGGCAATCAGGACGTCTGGCCCCGCCCTCAAAGCCACCTCCTGAGACTTCAGGTCCAAACCACCTGCAGACAAAACCCAGACAGGTCACCCGAGTCCAGAGGCAGAACCAGTAACATGTCAGTAACGTTTCGTACCAACAGCCAGGCAGGTGGTGATGGAGGTGAACTGAGCCAGCTGACGAGCCACAGCGTGAACCTGGATACCCAACTCCCTGGTCGGAACCAGAATCAAGACCCGGGTCACCTGGGACGTCCTTGGCTTGTAAACCAAACGCTCCAACACTGGCAGCATGAAGGCGGCCGTCTTCCCTGAGGACAGAACATTTCATATGAATGAATGTGGTTCTAGTGACGTGAACTGGTTCCAGTGTGGTTGAGTGTGGTGAACTGGTTCCAGTGTGAACAGGTTACCTGTCCCAGTAGCAGCGCAGGCGCAGAGGTCTCTGCCCAGCAGGCCAACAGGAACACAGGCCTTCTGAATCGGAGTCGGCAGCTTGAAGCCCAAAGCTGTGATGGCCTGCAGGGACACAACAGGAAGTCACTAACACCAACAGCAAACTTTACCAACAACCAGACCAGAGGCCCTAGAAGGTCGTTCTTGCATTGAGTCCAAAGAACCAGCCAGTGGAACCCAGTGGTGAAGACTTCCCATCAGAGACGACTCAGGAGACACTGGTTTCCACAGAGAACTGGACCACATCGATTATTGATCACTTCTGAACCAC
>CM048040.1:27216397-27273897 GCA_026259375.1 Verasper variegatus | reverse complement strand
CAACCTGACAACACAGAGACACTGATGTTGTTCCTGCTTTCTAATGTGAATGTTTTGTCCCTTGTGTGTCAGGTGGACATGTTTCGGTTCAGGATGACTTCCTGTCTGTTGTCCCTCCTCCTCATCATGTCTTTGGTGTCCTCCATCATGGCTGCCGCAGAGCCTGCTGGCTGCAAAATCCGCATCACTGACAAAGGACTGGAGATGCGTGAGTACATTTTAATCAAGGTTTTAACAACAAACTATATTTAAGATCTAATCCAGATAAAACTATAATCTAGATATAAACCACACCAGTCTCTTATCTGAGGACCAGAAGGTTGAGCAGGGTCCAGACAAAATGATAGAGAAACAACAGTTCCCACAATGAGCCGCTCTGACGACTGAGGAACTGGAAGAGACCTCTAGAACCAGAGTGGTAACCATGCACAGCAGTCTGATGCCATGACGGATCGGAAGGCCAACAACTGTTTGCAGTTAAACACAAACAAGACCGAGGTCCTTGTCATTGACCCCGAGGTTACTCGCTGTTGGCTCCCTTCCTCCAGCTGTACGGTCCAATCTCAGAAATCTTGGCGTCATAGTTGATCAGTGTTTCTGTCCATAGAAACTTCTGCCCCGCACTGAAAACCTTAAAACATGAGCGGGGACGTTTTTCATTCACCGGACTCATGAGTAACAAACGTAACTCGTTGCTCTCACTCAAAACGTTTCTTACAGCGATTTGATCACATTGTATTTTGCTACTGGATTAAACTAAAATATTCTGCTGGGTTTAAACATTTTTTTCATGGTTAATTTAAAGATTTCATATTTACATTTATGAGCATTTTATCCGCACCGGTCGCCCTGTTAATTCACTTCGTCCGTTCGGGTTTGGGAGTTTCTGTCTACCCCTGCGGTTGAAGGGGTGTTCGATGGTCAAGATGCCACTACCCCTACATCACATAGAGAAATGGGGCAATAGGTGAATCCAGATGTTTGTTCCTTTTCTGGCCTGAAGGTGTCCTCGCTTCATTTATAAAAGGACTGGACAGCAACAAAACCAGTTCCCCACAGCGCCCCCGTGTGTATGTACATTGGATCCCAGTGGATAAAATGACTTGACTTTGTTTAACCAAACAACACTGAAGTGAAGTATTATTATTATTATTATTATTATTATTATTATTATTATTATTAATAATAATATATATAGTACTATAATCAGTCATCAGTAGAACCAGTAACGTTTGGTGTGTTTGAAGTGGAAGTTTTATTGATAGTTATTGATTTCATATCAGTAATCACAGTGTGTAGGACATATTTCATTAGTTTGATATATTACAATAATTATTGTGTGTTATTTTTGCATTTATATTTTTAGACACTAGGGGGCACTAAGCACTCGACCAGGTAGGATTCACAGTAAAGGTAGCAGGTGTGTTAATGAGGAGAAGCACATTTATACCTTCACGACCCAACCGTGAATTCAGCGCGTACAACTGACTTCTTTCATTTCATGAGCAAACCCAACTGAACTGGTGCCTCAGTGGCTTTGTGCTAAGTTCGATTTGACGGAAACCTCTTTAGACAGATACACGGTGTGTTTTGTGTTTTCAGTGAAGTTTGAGACTCAGAAGTTTGTTGAAGAGGAGATCAGTAACATCAGTATGCCGGAGATGAGGGGCAAAGAGGGACGGTTCCAGTACACCATCACTGAGTAAGAACCTGGAACGCTGCACCACCAGATGTGATGTTTGATACAACGATTCATTAACACTGTTTGTGTGTCGTCAGTGTGAAGATCACGGAGTTGAATCTGACTCATGCTGATCTACGATTCATCCCTGACGTTGGTTTGTTGTTCGATGTTCAGAACTCGTCCATCACATTGAGTTTCCACCGACGGATCCTTTACTGGTTCTTGTGAGTTCTCCAACAGAACACTGAGTTTTCTACAGGTTTTAGATTATATAGTTACAGATGTACACAACACTATGATTGCACATTGACAGTTCTGCTACATTACATCTCGTTTAGCTCTGACAGTTTTGTCCAGTAGTTAACGCAGTAATGATCACTAACAACGTGTCTCAGCTACGACACAGGAAACATCAACGCTTCGGCCAAAGGAGTGAACATCAACACGGCTCTGAATCTGATCCGAGACGATGAAGGACGACTGAAGATCAACAACATCACCTGCGACGCCAGAATCTCCAAAATGAAAGCAAAGTTCAGCGGAACGCTCGGGTAAAACACTGACGTCGTTAATATTCACTAAACGTCGTTTACAGGACGATGGAGTGGTTCTGACACGAGACAGAAACTGAACACTTCTAGTTTGAAGTCACATTGAGATGTCAGGACACTTTTCACAGCTC
Organism: Verasper variegatus; assembly: GCA_026259375.1. Taxonomy (NCBI): domain Eukaryota; kingdom Metazoa; phylum Chordata; class Actinopteri; order Pleuronectiformes; family Pleuronectidae; genus Verasper; species Verasper variegatus. Next base: position 27,271,531 of record CM048040.1, on the reverse strand, counting down.
GTTCGATCCAGATGTTTGCACCTGGTCTGTCTGAACATTCAGTCATGTGACCCTCCAGTGGACCAATCAGAAACCTGTCTGGCATCTTTTCTTTTTTCAGGAAAGTTTATGACTTCCTGGCAAGTTTTCTGACGACAGGCATGCGCTTCATCCTCAATCAAAAGGTCTGTTACCTGTCTGTCTCTCTCTGACCTGTCTGTCTCTCTCTGACCTGTCTATCTCTCTGACCTCTCTCTCTGACCTGTCTGTCTCTCTCTGACCTGTCTGTCTCTCTCTGACCTGTCTGTCTGACCTGTCTATCTCTCTGACCTCTCTCTCTGACCTGTCTATCTCTCTGACCTCTCTCTCTGACCTGTCTGTCTCTCTCTCACCTGTCTGTCTCTCTGACCTGTCTGTCTCTCTCTGACCTGTCTATCTCTCTCTGACCTGTCTGTCTCTCTCTGACCTGTCTGTCTCTCTGACCTGTCTATCTCTCTGACCTCTCTCTCTGACCTGTCTGTCTCTCTCTGACCTGTCTATGTCTCTCTGACCTGTCTCTCTGACCTGTCTGTCTCTCTCTGACCTGTCTATCTCTCTGACCTCTCTCTCTGACCTGTCTGTCTCTCTCTGACCTGTCTGTCTCTCTCTGACCTGTCTATCTCTGACCTGTCTGTCTCTCTCTGACCTGTCTGTCTCTGACCTGTCTGTCTGTCTCTCTCTCTCTCTCTCTCTCTCTCTCTCTCTCTCTCTCTCTCTCTCTCTCTGACCTGTCTGTCTCTCTATCTCACCTGTCTGTCTCTCTCACCTGTCTGTCTCTCTCTGACCTGTCTGTCTCTCTGACCTGTCTGTCTCTCTCTCACCTGTCTGTGTCTCTCTCTCTCTCTCTCTCTCTCTCTCTCTGACCTGTCTATCTCTCTCACCTGTCTGTCTCTCTCTCTCTCTCTCTCTCTCTCTCTCTCTGACCTGTCTGTCTCTCTGAGCTGTCTGTCTCTCTCTGACCTGTCTATCTCTCTGACCTCTCTCTCTGACCTGTCTGTCTCTCTCTGACCTGTCTATCTCTCTGACCTGTCTGTCTCTCTCTGACCTGTCTGTCTCTCTCTGACCTGTCTATCTCTGACCTCTCTCTCTGACCTGTCTGTCTCTGACCTGTCTGTCTGTCTCTCTCTCTCTCTCTCTCTCTCTCTCTCTCTCTCTCTCTCTCTCTCTGACCTGTCTGTCTCTCTATCTCACCTGTCTGTCTCTCTCACCTGTCTGTCTCTCTCTGACCTGTCTGTCTCTCTGACCTGTCTATCTCTCTCACCTGTCTGTCTCTCTCTCTCTCTCTCTCTCTCTGACCTGTCTGTCTCTCTGAGCTGTCTGTCTCTCTCTCACCTGTCTCTCTCTCTCTCTCTCTCTCTCTGACCTGTCTGTCTCTCTATCTCACCTGTCTGTCTCTCTCTCTCTCTCACCTGTCTGTCTCTCTCTGACCTGTCTATCTCTCTGGCCTGTCTGTCTCTCTCTCACCTGTCTGTCTCTCTCTCTCTCTGACCTGTCTATCTCTCTCACCTGTCTGTCTCTCTCTCTCTCTCTCTCTGACCTGTCTGTCTCTCTCACCTGTCTGTCTCTCTCTCTCTCTCTCTCTCTGACCTGTCTATCTCTCTCACCTGTCTGTCTCTCTCTCTCTCTCTCTCTGACCTGTCTGTCTCTCTGACCTGTCTGTCTCTCTCTCACCTGTCTGTCTCTCTCTCTCTCTCTCTCTTTCTCTCTCTCTCTGACCTGTCTATCTCTCTCACCTGTCTGTCTCTCTCTCTCTCTGACCTGTCTGTCTCTCTGACCTGTCTGTCTCTCTCTTACCTGTCTGTCTCTCTCTCTCTCTCACCTGTCTGTCTCTCTCTGACCTGTCTATCTCTCTGGCCTGTCTGTCTCTCTCTCTCTCTCTCTCTCTCTCTCTCTCTCTCTGACCTGTCTGTCTCTCTATCTCACCTGTCTGTCTCTCTCACCTGTCTGTCTCTCTCTGACCTGTCTGTCTCTCTGACCTGTCTGTCTCTCTCTCACCTGTCTGTGTCTCTCTCTCTCTCTCTCTCTCTCTCTCTGACCTGTCTATCTCTCTCACCTGTCTGTCTCTCTCTCTCTCTCTCTCTCTCTCTCTCTGACCTGTCTGTCTCTCTGAGCTGTCTGTCTCTCTCTGACCTGTCTATCTCTCTGACCTCTCTCTCTGACCTGTCTGTCTCTCTCTGACCTGTCTATCTCTCTGACCTGTCTGTCTCTCTCTGACCTGTCTGTCTCTCTCTGACCTGTCTATCTCTGACCTCTCTCTCTGACCTGTCTGTCTCTGACCTGTCTGTCTCTCTATCTCACCTGTCTGTCTCTCTCACCTGTCTGTCTCTCTCTGACCTGTCTGTCTCTCTGACCTGTCTATCTCTCTCACCTGTCTGTCTCTCTCTCTCTCTCTCTCTCTCTGACCTGTCTGTCTCTCTGAGCTGTCTGTCTCTCTCTCACCTGTCTCTCTCTCTCTCTCTCTCTCTCTCTGACCTGTCTGTCTCTCTATCTCACCTGTCTGTCTCTCTCTCTCTCTCACCTGTCTGTCTCTCTCTGACCTGTCTATCTCTCTGGCCTGTCTGTCTCTCTCTCACCTGTCTGTCTCTCTCTCTCTCTGACCTGTCTATCTCTCTCACCTGTCTGTCTCTCTCTCTCTCTCTCTGACCTGTCTGTCTCTCTCACCTGTCTGTCTCTCTCTCTCTCTCTCTCTCTGACCTGTCTATCTCTCTCACCTGTCTGTCTCTCTCTCTCTCTCTCTCTGACCTGTCTGTCTCTCTGACCTGTCTGTCTCTCTCTCACCTGTCTGTCTCTCTCTCTCTCTCTCTCTCTCTGACCTGTCTATCTCTCTCACCTGTCTGTCTCTCTCTCTCTCTCTCTGACCTGTCTGTCTCTCTGACCTGTCTGTCTCTCTCTTACCTGTCTGTCTCTCTCTCTCTCTCACCTGTCTGTCTCTCTCTGACCTGTCTATCTCTCTGGCCTGTCTGTCTCTCTCTCTCTCTCTCTCTCTCTCTCTCTCTGACCTGTCTGTCTCTCTCACCCGTCTGTCTCTCAGATCTGTCCGGCTCTGGATCACGCTGCCCTGGTTCACGTTAACTCGATGTTGGAGACGATCCCTGTGAAGACGGAGGTTGATCGGTTTATTGGAATTGATTATTCTCTGATCGATGATCCCTTGGTGACGTCCAGGAGCCTCGACATGAACTTCAGGGTCAGACGTCGACTTGTGTTTCATCATATTGTTTGTTTCATATGACCGTGTGACCTGAACATGGACATGTTTTGTCTTCAGGGGATGTTTTTCGAGCTGCGTGATCCGAACGACACTTTGGTGAATAACGCTGTCGACCCGGTCATCAGAGACTACGACCGGATGGTTTACCTCGCTCTCTCTGAGTTCTTCTTCGACAGCGGAATGTTCGCGTACCACAAAGCAGAAGTCTTCCAGATGCACATAATCAATGAGAAGGTCACAAACACCACAGACCATTAAACCCTGTCCCCATACGAGGTTTTCTAGTTTCTCAGAGGGCAGTGACCTTCATGTTTGTCTGTCTTTCAGATGCCTAAAGATCTGGAGATGTTGTTGAGAACCACTTACTTTGGAGTCATCATGATGATGGTGAGTGAACACAGACAGGAGAGGAACAGAACAATCAGAGACCATGACAAGTTCGTGGTCTCCAGAGGAAACTCCAGCTGTTTATTAATGATTAATATGAAGGTGGAGCAGGTGTCATTCTGTTGGTAGATTGTTCTGTGTAGAACCGCTCCTCTTTAATGTTTTTCTCACGTGTTCTGTGTAGAACCCGGCTCTGATGGATGCTCCGATGTCGCTTCAACTCGCCGTCAACTCACCTCCAAAAACTTCCATTAAGACGTCAGGAGCAACGGTCGTCATGACGGCTATTGTGAAGGTGATGGTGCTGCCTCCAGGTCAGCCTCCGGTGCAGCTCAGCAGCCTGACCATGGTACTACACGCACGCACACGCACACGCACACGCACACACACACAACACAACACACACACACACACACACACACACACACACACACACACACACACACACTTTATGTTGAAAAGTATTTTATTTATGTTTTCTGCTTCTACAGGAAACAAAGTTTAACGCCAAAGTTTCTATAAAAGGAAAACGTCTGGCTGTTCACGCCGACCTCCGCAGGTACACACTCACACACATGCTGAGGCTTTTATTCTGAAACAGGATGTGTGTTTTAACAGTTAAATTCTTTTATGTTTCAGGTTTAAAATCTTCTCCAATCAATCAGCTCTGGAGTCTCTGGCTGTAAGTTTAATACAAATATTTATTTATTCTTTAATATATTTATTAACAACAACACAGTAAATACGTCTGTCTGTCTGTCAGTTGATTCCTCTGCAGGCTCCTCTAAAGACCATGTTACAGATGTCTGTGGTTCCTTTAATCAACAGTAAGAAACTGATCCATCAATTGGAGACCATGAATCTAATGTTACACTGTAAAACTAACTGTGTGTGTGTGTGTGTGTGTGTGTGTGTGTGTGTGTGTAGACTGGACGAAGCGAGGCGTTCGGATTCCTCTGGCTGATGGGATGGATTTCATAGAGGAGGTGGTTGAATATCACAATGTAAGTTCAACAATATAAACATATGATCATACATGAGAAAGTTAGAACGTTTCACTGGCTCTGCTGCCACGTGATTGGTCCATTAGATAAGTGATCAACAATAATGTTCCTAATAAAGTGATCACTGTGTTTTTCAGGGTTTCATAGTGATCGGAGCGAATCTACACTTCAGCAAAGGCCTGAGAGAAATGATCTCAGGAAGCAGTGAGACGGAACCAGACGTCTAACACACACACACACACACACACACACAGTATATTAATGTGTTTTCAACTTTCCACTGTGGTTTGTGATGTAACCATGGCAACCAATAACCACTGGAGCTGATTTTTCTGAATGACACATGTTGACCAGCAGGTGGGTCAGGTTAGTGTTACCAGTGCAACTAGATTTTATACTGTAGTTAATGTTTTATTGAGTGAACTGTTAAACCATTTAACTAGTTTCCACTAGAAGTAAACGGGTTTGACTGACAAACTACTACTTTGAGTTAAACGTGTTACATCATCACACAACTTTGTTCTTTCATGAAAACCTTTGTGATCATTACCTAATATACTGTAACCATGGCAACACAGCACTTGTATTAGATGATAACCTGGTGAGTTAAATGGAGCAAAAGTTTTTTATTTAAATACTGAAACGTCTTCAAAGTGTACAAATGATCAAATTGATTAAATGATTAAAATCCGACTGTTTCAACTCTCTTTCCAGCGTTAATGTGAAAAAATATAAAGTTTATTTAATTAAACACCACAGAACAACATGGTGTCAGTTTACTTCAGTAAAATGAATCAATTTATGATAATTGATTAAAGTAACAAACAATAAAATGTATATTCAGTATATTTATATGACGTTATAAGAACATGATTAAAGTTGAAACTGTAACGTTTATCAAAACCAAAATAACTTTAATGCTTTGAACACAGAAGAAAACATCGAGGTCTCAAAGTTCATTTTCCACTTCTGGCTCTTATGAAAAGAAAAATCCCAATTCGACCTCATATCAGGATGAAGTATTTAGTTTATGAAATTGTTTAAGTACCCTAAACCAGAACACGGACGGAACATCCTGATTTTAAACTTCCCACTTTCTGTGTGCCTAAGTGTCCTTGAGCAAGATACTGAACCTCAAACTGCCCCTGACTGTGACAGAGTGTGAGTGATGTGTGAGAAGGTGCTGCTCATAGATGAACGTACGAATGTGTGTGTCAGTGTGTCATCTAAACTAAACGCAATCAGACCATTTAAAACTGTTTAGGACCTAAGATAGAACCCTGAGGAACACCACAGCGGGGAACCGTCTCTTCAGACGTGTATGAACCAGAGAACAGAAGAAACGATCCAGGAGAATCTGTTCTCCAGAGGATATTCATTCTGATTTGTGATTGGTTAAATCTCAGACAGTCCTCTGGAAGCTGGTTGGTTTTCAGGAGTCTTGGTTGTAGGGACTCATCTGATTGGTTAAATCTTGGTAGAATTCTTGGTTCAGCTCGACCAACAGGTGACGCCCTCCAGTGGAAAAACAATGATTAACATTTGAAACACTATGACAACTGATCACTGAATTAATTTAATCACTTCAGATGTTAATTGATCTGTTTGTCCAATTTTATTCTCGTTAGAAGAAATACAGCAGCAAACTCATTTTACTTCATTTAAAGTCACAGCGCCACCAAGTGACGAACAGTCATTTCACACATAACTGTCATTAAATCAGCAGCGTGTTATTGGTTCATATAAAATAATATCAGAGGAAATGTAAATGAATATTATCAACCAATCACTAATATTAACTAATAGTTATCTCTCAGTGAAGCTGATCAGTTAATGATCAACTTATTGATCAGTTATGTAAACAACTGGTTCTGATTAATTAACTGATGCTTATTTACTCAGTTTAAAGCTTTTACATCTTTGAAATGTTCACCGATGCCGTCGTAACCATGGAAACCGCACTTCCTGCCAGCCACTCTGCAGCCGAAGGTCAGAGCGTCCTGCAAACTGCCCCCTACAGACAGAACATATAATTAGTTATATAATAACTTCAATAAAAATCCAGACCATTACAAAATAACCCTGATCAGGGATCAGTCTGAAGGTCAAAGGTTGGATAATGATAACGCTGAGAACATTCACTGATTCATAAGAACTGATCTGAGACAGATGAAAACAGAACAACAATAATTATCACAGTTGGACAGTTTTATCGTCCTACCATTGGACAGCGTGAGGATGACGGCGGCGTTGAATGTGTCTCCAGCTCCGAGAGTATCGACCAGAGTTTCAGGAGGAAACGAATCAGAATGAAAGACGACATCATCAGGACCCAAAGCATCTGCTCCTTTTTCTGCCCAGGCACAGACTAGGACAGCCCTGAGAGACAGACAGGCCATTGAGACAGACAGGTGAGAGAGACAGAGAGGTGAGAGAGAGACAGACAGGTGAGTGACAGACAGACAGGAGAGAAAGACAGACAGGTCAGAGAGACAGACAGACAGGTCAGAGACACAGACAGGTGAGAGAGACAGACAGGTTGTCAGAGAGACAGACAGGTCGTCAGAGAGACAGACAGGTCAGAGAGACAGACAGGTGAGAGAGACAGACAGGTGAGAGAGACAGACAGAGAGGTGAGAGAGAGACAGACAGGTCAGAGACACAGACAGGTGAGAGAGACAGGTCAGAGAGAGACAGAGGTGAGAGAGACAGACAGGTCGTCAGAGAGACAGACAGGTCAAACTGCACTCACCCTGGTTTGACTCGACTGTAGAATCCTCTCACAGCAGCTTCAGCCGACTCAAAGCCAAAGTGATGAGCAACGTCTTTACTGACAAACACCTGTGGACAGAGTCGAACCCTGATTCCTGAGTCATGTTAAACACATGTTAACGTTTTATTTGAATCATATCGAAGACATTCGAATTTGAAACAGCCTGAAAACCGTCCACATTAAGGCTCTCACCACGTCCCCTAGAGGAAACAGCTGGTACAGCGGCTCTCTGGTCTTCTCTATCTCTACGGAGACAGTAATCCTTTGTTGCTGTGGTAACGTGCTGTTGTGCTTCGCCACCCTCTCGATCATCTTCACCTGCTCATCAGCATTTCGACCCTGCAGACGGTAAATAACTCAACTGGAATATTTCTCTCTGTAATACAGTCAGAAAATGTTTACGTTTTTCAAAGTAATGTTAGTTTAAGAAACGTTTTGCACGTTTGAAATATTTCATCTTGGACAGGTTACACAAAGATTAAAAATGACTAGCCTGCTCAGCGTGGAAGGTTAATTGATTATCAGTTAATCATTATCATCAGATTGAGCTAATTCTTGTTAATTTTCCGTCTTTACTTTGTCGAGGTCATGGTTTCAGTGGGTTCAGGTGAGTTGTCTGCTTCGTGTCCTTCTCACCTCCCAGTGAATCCACTGGAACTGATCCAGGTCAACTTTGGAAAAATCTGCTGCTGTGACATCAGGAAGGTTCCTGACAGGAAGTGACATCATAGATTGTTTTCAATAGACACAACAGAATCGTACACATCATTGGTTCCAAAGGTTCCAGATTTTAAATTAAACCTGATTAAATAATTAATTAAAGAATTGGTTAGTTTGATCCATCACATCCTTAATCAATTCATCTGAATCATAAATGATTGATCAGTCGACGAGGAATCGATTCATCCAACTGAACTTTGAGGAGTAGATGGATCCAAAAATAAAATCAAGTCAGTTTTTATTATATGAAACCAAATAAGATGTTTTATTAGTCACTTCATATAGAGCAATTTCCATAATCTTCATCATATTTAACTTTATCATCATCACCCTAAACCCACAGAAAAGAAAGAAAGGAGTTTTTCTCTATTTTTTTATTGTAGATTATTTTTATTAGAACCAGTTTCTGCTGATGTCACCTGTGAAATGTGTGAAATGTGTGAAATGTGTTAAATCTTGGTGTTACCCTCTCATCATGAGCTAGTTACTGTTGGTTAGTTAGTTATCGTTAGTTGGTGTTACTGTCCCTCTGTCTCCATGTGTTTACGGGTGAATCTTTAGTCTGTAAATAACAGTAAAGTTTTAACTTTTAGGACCAATAAAACCACAGCAGAGACTCAAACTGACGGAAAATAAACAGATAGGTTTCCCAAAGTTTATCAAACTGAAAATCTGTTGACAGATTTAAAGAAACAGTCACTCAGATTCCGACAGTTAGCTTAGCTTAACTCTTTGTCAGGATGTCTTACATGTCGGAGAGAACAACGGTTCGAGATCCAGTTGACGGACAAACCACACAACACGCACACGGAGTTTGACCTTTGACCTGCCAGGTCACAGCCGACACATCGACGGCACGGAGCGTGAAATCAGCCATGATGAAACTGAACCAGAGAGACAGGAAACACATCAGCTCTATCCTTAACCGTTAGCTACAGACAAACCTGTTCATGTGCAGGATGGTGCGACTTCCTGTCCTGATGTTGCTGATGACCATCGAGGCTGGAAGGACACACTGAGCATGCTCAGACACCAGAGACACGTCAATGTGGAGTTTCTGAAAATCCTCCAAAATAAAACTACACACAGGAAAGTCTTTAATCTCCTCTGTCCTCCAAAGTTTAAAGTACAAACACAGGTTCCTTAGCCGAACTTTACACTGATATGATTCTTCTTCATGGAGGAGACGTGATATTACAAACCAAAAAACAAGAGGAGATGAGTTGGAGAAGAAAGCAGAGGATTCACGGACTTGACCCTGATAAACATGAATGATGTTTATGTTTTCACGAGTCGTTGAATAGTGATGGATGCACAGGTTGAAGGTTACTCACTCGGCCACGGGTCCAGCAGACAGCGAACCCAGGAAGCTGCAGGAAGCTCCGAGGAGCGACAACACTGTGCACGAGTTGGAAGCGTTTCCTCCTCGCTGCCAACGCTGCGACAAACACCTGCAACAACACACACTGCTGACATCACCGCATCAACAGTCTATACCAGTGAGTGTGTGGTAGCATTAGCTTGCTAACCTGCTGTCTGTGTTAGCATCAGTGTGCGTGTTAGCATTAGCTTGCTAACCTGCTGTCGGTGTCTTCTTCAGGGTATTTTTCGACCACATTGATGATGTCGAGACAAACGAGTCCAACACAAAGAATCTTCTTCTTCTTCTGTTTCTCCATGTTGAGCCTCACACACACAAACAGCTGGACTCTGGACTCACACAGAGACACAGCTGGACTCTGGACTCACAAAGAGACACACAAACAGCTGGACTCACACTCACTCACTCACACACACACACACACACACACATGAATTCTGCCCTTTTAAATCAGACTGATTAGAAATGAAAAATAAACTTTTCTTCTTTGTTTATTTTCAAAAGAACATTGAAAGTCTGGATGTTTTCACCACGAGTGAGATTCAGTAAAACTTCTGTACATATAAACAATATGTCAGCCAGTGGCAGTAATCACATTACTTTAGGACGACAGCTGTGTTTCTGTGAGGTTGTTGAGTTCAATAAATAATTACATCAGTTAAAATGTAGGTGCAGTTAATACACACTGAAAATAATACAAAATAAATGACTTATGTTTAACACACTCGTCTTTGTATAGTAAGTGTTGAGTAAATTCTTTATTTTAACTGTATAGAACAAAGCAGATGTCTGCATCTTATCATCAGTGTCACATACAACATGAAACTTGTTTTTCTCTGAAGATGTTGCACATTACACAGTTGTTTTTATACGTCTTCAACATTATTCCTTCTTTTACTGTTGTTTTCCATAAAGTGAACTTCCCGTGCAGGCGAGAGCTCGATGACGACGTTACGTCAGAGAGAGCAGGTTGATATCGTAGCATCCGTCCACCTGGAGACAGAGACACACATGATTTCATTCATTTCTTTCAAAGTCTGTCAGTGTGAAGCAGCGACCACACAGCCATCAGCGCTCCCTGTAATCGGAATCAATTAGGTTCTCCACAGGTAACGCACTTTGCTCATTAAAGAGTAAATTACTTGTTTCTGTGATTGACACGATAAAGACTGAGCTAACATTGCTAATGTAGCGCTTTGTGTTAATGTTCCTCATCAGACGAGCCTGACGCTGGGGTGATGATCTTACATCAAATCGTCCGATGCACGCCGTCGTCTGATTGGTCTGCATCACCTCAGTCAGTGCCCACATCTGCTGGATGCTTGACGAGACGGTCTGAGGGTCGGGAAGGCCCTGAGAGACAGACAGGGAGATGGACAGGAGGACACACAGGAAGACAGACGTTGGTCAGAGGAACAAAAAGTTGAACTTGTGATAAAATGTTAAGTCTCTCGACTCTTTTCTCCAGAACCCTCAACGATAACCTTGTCTGACTCAAACAAAATGTCTACCTCCAGGTCGGGGTGTTGGTCGACCAGGGTCAGGTCAGACAGCCAATCAGAAACCTCCTTCTCTGGATCCTGGAGGGAGAAACAGAAAATGAGTCCACAGCTGAAATGACTGGAATCATTTCATCAATTACCCTGATTTCAAACAGTTGTTTGTTAAAATTTTATATTTGTGGAGTTGAAAAGTCTTTGCTTTGGCTCCATCTGCTGGTCGCATCAGTACAACATCAGTAAGGTTTTCACCTGAATTAATTTCAGTGTTTGACAAAGAAAAACTTGAATCCATCACAAAAATTCAAAACTACTATTTTTCAAAATTTCCAGAGCTCGTGCACAGAGATGTTTCCACACAGATGATGACAAAACGTCCTGTAGGACCTGACGTGTCTTTGACTGAAGAATCACTGAGTTGGTTTCAAGTTGGTAAAAATACAAAAAAGCCAGAATCATAATTACACAACAAATCAAACAGACTCCTGAATATTATACTGAAGCTTTTCTGTCCGTGGCATTTAAACATCATTAGATAAATTATTCTGCCTCATTGAGTCAGTGATTAATGTTTGTTTACTGTTGTTAATGTAAAAAAACCTAAAATGAAAACTGACCGTCTCCGTGTGGGGGAATATTTTGATGTCTTCAAGGCTGAAGGTCAACCAGGCGGAGGACGGCTGTCTCAGGATCAGTCGCACAGACACCACATGATCAGGCTCCTCCATCATCTGTTCAGATGAAGATAAAGAATAAATCAAAGATAAAGAAAGTAAGAAGACGTCTGGAAGGAGTGAAAGTGAAGCAGCATCGATGCAGGTTCTGTTTCACTAACAGCTACAGAAATCAAGATGTACTAAGTTAAATTATAAAGGATCACTGTCCTAATACTAAATTATTTCAATTTTATTACAACGTACATCAATTTCACCACTTTCTCCAAAACCTTCGATAATTTTACTTAATTTAATGAATTTTATTCATCTGAAAATGAACTGAACTATTAACTTCACCTTTTCTAGGACCACAGACTCAATAAGGGACTTATTCGGATGTTAAAAATGTTAAAATGTTAAAAACACTTCAAAAGAAGAAATATCTGAGTTCTGCTGCAGGACAAACCTACACACGCTGCAGCCCACCTGAGTCCTGTGGATGGAATAGTAGTCCTGGGAGCCCCCCTCGGTGTGGGGGTTGTTCATTAGGGGCAAGTCTCTCAGAACCGTGCACCACTTGGCTGGGGCCTCCTGCCCGGAGCCCCTCCTCAACAAGCGCACACTCACAGAGGCTGTGTAGTAATTTTTAAAGGAGATTTCCTCAATCTGAAAGACAGGAAGTGACCGTGGATTGAAAATGAAACACAAGTTACGAGCAGTATCATGTCCAGACGTGGATAAAGCCCCTTGGAAACATGATCTGATGACATGATCGAATTCACACGAGCAGGGAAATAATTCTCTTTTTAGCATCATTCCAAAATGAAGAAATAAATAAAGAGGATCTTTATTGACCAGCTGGATGAGCTGGAACTTACAGATAAAGACTTTCACAATAAATCAAAGTGGAGCCCTGAGGAAAGCTGCCTGCAGTCCACACTGAGTTTGAACTTATTGTTTGAGGAACAGTGAGTTTGCTGAATCTCGGTCTTCACATGAAAAGCTGAAGTGAGAAGCATGAAAAGTCTGGTGGAGATAATTCCTTCATGGATAAACTGGCTGCAGGCCGACGTCTTTGAAGCTTGAAGTTTCCAACTAATGAGGAGTCAGTCACTCTGCATTAAAACTGATTTTAATTAAGACTCAGTGCAAGAAGTAGGTCATAGCCAAAAATGTTTGAAGTGTCTCTCACGACTGGGATGTCGCTTGATATTTAGTGCTGCCCATAGATGCACTGTATGAATGTGTGTGAATGGGTGAATGGAAAAACAGTACTGTAACGTGCTTTGAGTGTCAACAAGACTAGAAAAGATCGATATAAATACAGACGATTTACCATTTCTCTGTAGGATCTGAGACGCTGGTTCACGTTAGTGCATGTGAGTCCCTCCACACAAACATTTATTTAACCTCTACTTTGATTTGTTTAGTTTGGTCCATGTCCCATGTGCTAACATGGAGGAGGAGGGGGTTATGACCTATACTGCAGCCGGCCACAAGGGGGGGATTGAGATGTTTTGGCTTCGCTCTTGGGTACGGTCTATGGGCTACACACAGCATGCCATGGCTGTGCTAACAATGCTAGCCATGCTAACTAGCTGCTAGCTGCCACTGAGCATGAACTGCATTTTTAAAAACACATTTACCATCACACATCTCTCCTGTCCACATGGGAACTTGAGTTGTGCTCCTGGTTGTGTGTTTTTGTCACCTCACACACAGCTGCTGAGAACACGCTACTCACACTGACAGGTTTTCCAAACGGCAGGGAGACGTCCACCACACAGATACCAGAGTGAGCTGCATCTGTTTTGGTTTCTCCGATCTGCAGGTAGACCGGAGGTTTGATGGTGCAGGTCACGGACTGGACCTCATCAGTGCTGCCGCTCATCTTCTGCAGACAAACAAGGAGTTCAGTGAAAACAGCTGCTCATTTGGGTGTTAGGGTAAGTGTCATGGTTGGTTCTCTGTTTCTTACTGAATCATACTGAGTGTGCTATATGGAGTCTTTCCCTCATAGAACATATGATATTTTAGTCGGACTGGAATAAGTTTGATACACATAACTAGGTTCATTTAAAAACATTTGATTTACTCATCTTAATACAGATGGTGGACATGTCACAGTGCTGCAGTGGTTCGAGCTGTCATCACATAACAAGAAGGACCTGAACCTGCTGGTCAGTGTTTACTTGTTCAGGTTTTATATGTTTGGATCATGTATCTTGAGCTGATCTGTTTCCCTTGTATTCTCTGAGTGTTTGCTCGGACATGGGACGTCTCATTTAGTACATTATGGTTTTAGATCCGATCCCCCAGTGTTTAATGTCTGACACAGTTAGATGAACACAACGCTCAGTTACAGTATTTTTACTCTTTGATTGCTGGTGACATCGTCATAGTGACCATGTTGTACAATTCATATGAAAGTGGATTAGAGAGGAAGCAGAGGAGTCATTTAAAATAGTTTAAATCTATTCAAATTTACTGAGCTCATTGTTAACTGATTCAATTGATTGGTCATGTTAGCATCATGTTATCATCATGTTAGCATCATGTTAGCATCATGTTATCATCATGTTAGCATCATGTTATCATCATGTTATCATCATGTTAGCATCATGTTATCATCATGTTATCATCATGTTAGCATCATGTTATCATCATGTTAGCATCATGTTATCATCATGTTATCATCATGTTAGCATCATGTTATCATCATGTTATCATCATGTTAGCATCATGTTAGCATCGTGGAAGCGTCAAACAGGCACAGACATGTATTTTAATTCCACTGGTTTGAATCCACAGTTTTTATAACGGAGCAGATTCTAGATGCTAAACATTAGCGTTCAAAGCTAACAGTGCAGTTAGCAGTGCAGCTAACGGGCAGGTCCCCGGTTATCGGTGAAATAAAACCGGATAAACCCGTGAAGGAACCGAGTGTTGGTCCGGTTCTGACCTGAGTTTATCGCGGAGGAGACTCGGTGGGTGAAAGTCCGGGACAACAGGAGGAGAACGACTGAAGAATCTGGAGATGTTGACATGCTAATGCTAATGCTAATGTACCTAGGCAACATCGGGAGTCTTAAAGGGCCCACAGCCTCCTGTGGGCGGGGACTCGACAGCGCCACCTTGAGCTGCGGAGTGTGAATTAAAAACTTCCTGTTTGTCTCAGTGAAGAAAATCTTCTGCTTTATTCTTTATTCTATAACCGATTAATACAAACTGATGAATATGAATAGATTATTTAAACAGATTTATATAAACAGGGGGGGGGCTGTTTAAAGTATAAGTATAAAAACACTTAGAGTATTACACAGTAATAATTCACATTTTCATAAATACTCAGTTTTGTCCTGAAATAAACTTTCTAATGCGAATGAAATGTATTTTGTATATTGAGCATTGAAAACAAACCTGTGTGTATTCTACAGGAACACAACTGTACAACGTTAGATGAACTTTTCATTCGTGAATTATAATTAGTTAAATCTGTTTAATAATGAAAAACCCTCCTATTTTAAAGATATAATATGATATAATACAATATACTATATCTATAATATAACTATGATATTATCAAATATTACAATTTGATACTTGATCTCTGTATAATTAAATTTTGCACCTGCATAAAACGCAGCAGAGGTTTTTTACATAAAACAGAACAATTGAGGCTTAAAAACAGGAAATATAAAGACAGCAAAAGATAAAAGAATGAAATGTATTTAAAGCAAAGTTAGTTCTGAGAACTTTTCTAAAGCTGTGGACAGAGGATGTTTATTCCAAGTACAGGAAACTGCTTCACTGTGTGTTCTGCAGTTTGTCATGTTAGCTGCTGTAATCTAGACACGAGAATATCACAGCATGGATCAGTTTCTGAGCCTCTTCTATGAAGGTTCCTTCTTTCTGTGCTTCAGGCCTCCACATGTATTAATGTGTTATTACATGTGTTTATCATCATGTACATGTAAAGTGTCTGTGTAACCGTCAGCAGAGGGCAGACTTGCTCCATGTACCAGGCCTCCACCACACACTGAATTTAAAGGCCTCTCCTCCTCTGAAAACATCCAGGAAATGATGGATGCTCGGCCCCACTGGGCTCAGCCTGGCGTCACAATGAGATTCAGGTGAGCAGCTCTGGTATCAGCCGGAGACAGCACATCTGTGTCTTTATCAGTCTGCTGCAGAAATCAGCAGTTTTTTCTCCGTGGCCTTGTAACGATACGCTGCGAAACACTTCCAGGACATATCAGTTCAGAACAAAATGTATCAGCTGCTGCTCCACATGCAGGGAGGTGTATCGAGTGTGAAGTGAGTGGATCTTACAGCAGCTGTTTCATAATCCTGAAGATAAAGACGTCACATCAGTGTCCTGAAGTAAAACACTCTCACAGATCAAGACTGATAGAAGATCATTTTAAAATGATCTGTGCACAGACTGAAAAGTAGTTCGACACTAACATACTCACACAATAATACTTTTCTTTATTTCATTTATTTTTATAGTTTTTCCTCTTGACTGAGAAGCACAGAAAGCTCCTGCAACACTGTGACGTGGTTAATATTTGATCTGCTCCACACATCATGTGACACTGGATCGTTCTTCATCAACATGAACCATGAACATCACACGTCTCAATAAACAAATAACTGAAAAGTAAAGACAAACTTCTTCAGTTTTAATTTATTAATTCCACAAAATGGAAAACATCACATTTATAACACAGCCAGTGTGATAAGATAAAGGTCATAAATGTAACTGTTAGTGAGATGATTCTGTTGTTTTCATAGGTGAGGTGCGGTGAGGATGACACCTGCCTCCTCCTCCTCCTCCTCCTCCTCCTCAGTGTCTCCATCACCCCCCTCCGATATCCAGTACAGTGGCAGACATTCATCTGTTTATTGTGTTTGAAGCTTTCCAAATCCCCCAGATCAGTCAGTGTAGGAAGCTGGCAGCGTCAAAACAATCCCCCCTTTCCCAGATGGTCTGTGAGCGAGAGAGAAAGGGCTGAGAGAGAGAAAGAGAGAGCGATAGAGAGAGAGGGATGAACGGAGGTGAAAACTCCCACAATCCAAGAAGCAACATCCAGGGTCTTCTTCTATTTTATCTCTGAGACACACACTCCTGATGTCCACTGTTTTCCTTCCTTCCTTCTTTCCTTCCTGTCTTCTGTCAATCAGTGTGTTTCCATCTGTCGGTTTCAGCATGATACAAGATCTTAAAAAAAAAAGGACAAACCAGCAAAGACAGATAAGAGTGTACTGGAAGTCTCTCTCTCTTCCTCTCTCTCTCTCTCTCTCTCTTTCTTTTTGTGTCTCTCACCCTCTTTTTGAACCCGTCTCCCCCACTGGGTGGTGGGGGAGGTAGAGAAAATGAATTTGGCCCAGTCAATGATATGTTTCTTATGTAAGAGCATCACTGAGGTGTCGCTCTTACATAAGAAACATGCAACTGACACAGTCCTGGTCAACGACACTGAGAGAGGGAGGGAGGGAGGGAGGGAGGAAGAGAGAGAGAGAGAGAGAGAGAGAGAGAGGGAGAGAGAGAGACAGAGAGAGAGGGGGAGAGAGAGAGAGGGAGGGAGGAAGAGAGAGAGAGAGAGAGAGAGAGAGAGGGAGAGAGAGAGAGAGAGAGAGAGAGAGAGAGAGAGAGAGAGAGAGAGACAGAGACAGAGAGAGAGGGGGAGAGAGAGAGAGGGAGGGAGGGAGGGAGGGAGGAAGAGAGAGAGAGAGAGAGAGAGAGAGAGAGAGAGAGGGAGAGAGAGACAGAGACAGAGAGAGAGGGGGAGAGAGAGAGAGGGAGGGAGGGAGGGAGGGAGGAAGAGAGAGAGAGAGAGAGAGAGAGAGAATTTCAAATCATCACCGTGAACTTTGACCTTTGACCCGCAGATTCTCTAAAGACCGACTGAAGACATCATGACAAGCACATGTTTTGTGAGGTCACTGTGACCTTTGACCTTGATACCACGGCTCCGTCATCACTTCTGCACAAACATTTTGTATCTGAGATATTTACACTATAAAGTGAAGTCACTATTTTAGTTCTGTCCGAATGTTTAGTGAATTTCTTATTCCTTTTATAATGCCCTCACTGTTTCCCACAATGCATTGTGAAAAGTTGTTGACTAAACCGAGCAATACGTCCCATCATGCATTGTGCTCACGGCCGAGACAAACAAGTTTACTTCTACATTTAAAGATGATCATTCAACAAGTTTTTAACTAAAAGGTTTGAATACTCAGTGTGAAATAGACATTTCAAATTGATCCGAGTGGTGTTCTTGTAAAGACGTTTTGTTCGTTTGCTGATGAGCTCAGTTTGTAGACTTGTATATAGAATATATAATGTAATATAATGAAGGGACTTCCGACTTGTTTCTGGAGGACGTGGAGCCGGGTCGTCCATCATGTCTGTGGTGAGGAATAGTCGACAGCAGGAGCTGAGGGGACTCTTTACTTTCTCTGACACTGGGACTCGATCTGCTGATTAAAACATTGTTGTGTCAGGAGTGTGATGATATTTGTGCAGAAGCAGCAGAAACAATGATTGTAGAAACAGTGTGAAGGAGCAGACGCTGTTTGATTGTAAAGACCAGTGAGCTCTGACCTGCAGGTTGAAAACACTGTGATTGTCTTAACCTCTGTGAGTCCAGCTCGTCAGTCCCATCTCCTCTGCCATCGATCTGTGGCCTGAGCGCTGCCTCTTCCTGCTCCGGCCTCCACACATCACAGCTGCTTCTGCACCTCCGTCACTTCTGCAGCTTTTTACTGTCACCACGCCTCCGTCTTAGTGTTCATTCCTTCATTTGTAAGAAGAAAGAGGACAAGTCCACCAAGAAAACGTCTGTAATTCTGTTTAAACGTGTCGGTCAATGAGCAGCTGATTCTCACACATATTAAATCACAGTCATTAAACTCGTCCTCGTTCAGCAGGAGTTTAGATAAAAACTGTAACAGGCTGTTTCCAGCTCTGAGACTCTGTGACCGCAGGGTGACCCTCGTCTTCATCACCCTCCCACCATCATCTTCAGATCAAACCTAAAATCAAACTTTCTCTGTTGCAAATGTGCAGAAGTGTGTAACCAAGGAGACCTTTCGGCTTCAGTTTCATCGTCCATCGTTATGAAGGTTTCTAATAGGTCAGATGCTTCAGGTGATCATTTGGCTCCTGAATGAACAATACGTTTCTTCAAAAGTGTAAAATTGTACTTGTGACGTATTTTCTCTCATGTTTTCTTTTGAGCATTCAATGATGTAAAAAGAGAGAAAGTAAACAGACCTGGTCTCATCTCCACCTCCTCAGGGTCATTCCTCTCACCAGTATTCCCTCACATTGGTGCAGAGCTCCCGCTCTATGAGAGGTCATGAAAGGAAAAGCCCTCTGAGGGAGAAGGGTGATTAGGACCTGATGACACCAGAGTGAAGATCCCTGGTGACAGGATCATCACACGTTGTGTCCCTTTCTCTGTCCGAGCCGTCTGAACCCGAGAGAAAACCACCGGCCTCGTTTTCAGCTGATTCTTTTAACGTGAATATTCAGAGTTCCGGTTCGATCCCTCTCATGTCACAGTTTCACAGACCGTTTGTGCAGCGACACTGAATAAGACGCCTCCAGAGTTTTATTCTCCCTCCCTGAGGAAAACTTATTACCTCTGTGGTTTGTCGGTGACGTCCGGGTCTATTTTGAACCGCTGCCTCCTCTTAATCATACAATGAAGAATGCACTTTGCTTTTGGAGAGAGAGAGCGGAGCGTAAAAGGAAGAGAGGAAGTGTGAAGGATTGAGGCAGAAAAGAGAGATGGCATCAAGAGAGATGGAGAGAGAGGGAGAAAGAGATTGGTGGCGTCGTCAGAGGAGAAGAGAAATGATCTGAGGAACTGCGTCTGACTTCTCGCCCGGAGAAGCACACAGCGCCACCAGTGCAAACACCTGCAGATTTTTATTTTCCATGCATTTGTTATCAGCCCAGTGTTTTATACCCGGCTGCTATAATGGTGCGGTAAATCACAGCTGACAAGTCAGGAGCAGTCGTGGCCCAGCTCCTTAAAAGAAGAAGACAAACGGTGGAGGAGGAGGAGGAGGAGTTACTGCGAGCTGTGATGTCAGCGGTGAATAACAGATGAAGAAATACTGTTTCTCTGAGTGTCTGGAAACGACTGGGAGCCGTGGAGGGATTCAAACACTCGTCTTCTCTGAAGGCCCAACATGCACCAACGTCACATGTGGACTCTGCTGCATCACTGAAGCTGTTGTGAGACATGTGAAACAGGATGTCCACAGAACTGGGTCTGGACTTTCTCCAGAGTTTGTCTTTCACTCAGTAACAACGCAGCAGGAGATTCTCCGCTCGATCACAACACAGAGACCTCTGGAGCGTTCAGGTGCAGCAGCAGACAGAGTCAGGAAGGTGGTGTCAGCTGATCGAGGACTATGATCACAACCAGACTTCTTGATACACAACATGTCTCCTCACGTCTTCTACCATCAGGAGCTCCTCAGCTCCTCTGCTCCTTCATCTCCATCAGATATTCTGTAGAAACACTTTAAACATGAAGTTACAAACTGGTTCTTCTCATGTAGTGAATCCTGTTGTTGTGTTGATGTGTTCAGTTCCATCAGCGTCTGTTGTCCTTGTGTCAGTGTTGTTGTTTACAGCTCATCCACACCGGCGTCGGCCCTCATCACCAAAAGATCTGGAATCTCCTCGTCTCTCCATGTTGACTTCTTCGTCTTCTACGTGTACGGCTCCTCTTCTTCATCCTGAGATATTTGTCATTAGATAAAAACCCAATTTTATAACAATGATTGAAAGTCTCCTCCTTCGTCCTCTTTTCATCTGGTGACCTTTAACCCTCAATGTTTTATTTTCATTCATTCTCCGTCAGACAAATGTCCCAATTATTTTGAAGAAGTTGTGGTTTGGACACACACACATCGTACGTCTCTGTGCTCTCTCCTCCACGTTATTGATTTGACTTTCATGATGGAGTCCGATTCTTTCAGGCGTGAAGGTGAAGGAAATAAAGAATAACTTGTTTATTGAGTTTAACCTCCACGAAGAAGCGAAGGTAAAGCAGCAGCTGAATTAATCCTCCATTAGTTCACATGTCGCGCTTTCTTCTTTTATTTATCCTCAGTTCACCCCCCCCCCGTGTCTTTCATTCAGCTTGATGCTGTGTGTTATTGTAAATGTGGACACAACCAAAGGTCACTGATTACATCAGTGTCTGCTGGGATCTGAGCCCCTGTCCGTCCTTTGTGTGTGTGTGTGTGTGTAGGTTTGTTCCGTACGACACTAAATTTCCATCTTTGGCTCATTTGAATGAGTTTTTAATTATCTGCCCTCAACAGGAGAGAGCGAGCGAGAGAGGGAGAGAGAGAGTCACTCAGTTGAACGAGGAACACAAACTCTCACAGTGTGAAGACGTCACTCTTCATCTGTCTTCATCGCCCTCTGGTGGTCCACGTGACTTTTCCTGATGTTAAATGTGACGATGTTTTCTGATCTGAGTCTGAAGCTTCATGTTTGTTCCATGTTTCCTCTGATCTGTTAGTTCTGGTTTCACGTTGTAGTTTAGGGACGAAAGAACTTTGTCTGACTAACGTACGTCCTGTCATCATCACCTACGTGGGCGGAGTCTACCTATACTTGACTCTGATTGGTTTGTAGACAGCGTCTGACGTGGGCATGTTGTCAGTTGGGAGGTTGTAGTCTTTCTGTTTGAATGGAGAACATGAATGAAGCGCTTTATCTACTATTTTAGTTTAATTTCAGGAGGAAGTGTTTGGTTGGGTTTATTTACAGTATTTGATCTTTATTTACAGTATTTGATCTTTATTTACAGTATTTGATCTTTATTTACAGTCTTTGATCTTGTTTACAGTCCATTGTAGTAAAGCAGATGTTTGGCTATTTGGATATTTGTTGTACAACTTCCGTCTTTACAGACTTTTTTCGATCAGGATTGTTTGAGTGGTCGTCTCCTCTCGTGTCTCTGGATCAGTGTTTGATTCTGACACTCGGATCAGTACGAGTCGTGAAAGAAGTCAGAGCTGCTGATTCTGCTCCTGAAGCTTCAGGTGAAAAACCAAAGTGTCTAACTCCTGAGAATCAGATGTGGATTGTGTTAAATCATGTGAGGTGCTGACGGGGCGTTTGAGGCCGGCGGGGTTAGCCCCCCCTTTGGCCCGGACCTGCTCAGATTGGAGGTGAAGTTTTAAATTATTGAGCGAGATGTGTAAGTGCAGCGTCAGCGTCCTGCAGGTGTGATCTGTGCTGAATGAGGAAAGAAGCAGTGGAAGTAGTTCACTTACATTATTGATAGAAAGGATCTGCTTGTTAAACACAGTCGGGGACGACTCACCCGCTCTGAGCTGCACGCTCCCTTCTTCTTCTTCTTCTTCTTCTTCTTCTTCTTCTTCTTCTTCTTCTTCTTCTTCTTCTTCATGCAGCTCAGGTTTTTCCAGCTTTTAAGTTTCCTGTGAAACTTGGTCCCCTTGATGTCGACTGATGTGCAGCACATCAACAACACTCTGAGCACATCTGCTGAGCTGCAAAATAAAACAGGTTTTGGAGAAATAACCTTCACTGTGCCACTTCCATTAGTGGCCATCAAACCATGTCCATTACTTCGTGTGTTTGAGTCATTACTGTACAGCAGCTACATTAGAGTCATTGACAACATGGAGGACAGATGATTTGCTTCATGCTCATAATCCTCAACTCTTTGGAGAATTCTCCAGAAAAACCAATTGGAACTTGAACAGTTAGGAAGATGCTGCAGTTTACTTTTCATCCCCTGAAGGTTTGTCTCTGCCTTCATCCATCCTCCTGTTTCCTCTCCTCTATTTCTCCTCCCTCCTTTTCGTCCTTCTGTCCGTCTCATCACATCCTTCTTCAAGTTCATTCTCATCAATCACTGTCCATCCATGTCCAAATTATCTCTCCTTCCTCTGTTCCTCCTTCTTCTTCACCTCCTTTCCTTTCTTTAGTTTTTCTTCCCCTCATCATCTCTCTCCTTTCTTTTCTCTGTCCCTGTTCATTGCTTCTGTATTTCTTCCTTTGTCCTGTTTTTTCCATTCGTCTAGGCTGACATATTTTCATTTTGTTTTTCAGTTTCTGTTTTGTCCAAACTAAAACCCAACCCCAGAGTTTTCAAAATAAAACGAGACCAGCAGCGTTAAGTCTCTGATTTAGAGGCTGGAGAACTCCACACCTGTCACCAACAGTGAAACCACGTTTTAATTCATTTGATCCAGATTTTATTTAGATCTGCACCAATCACTCACACTGATAAATATCAGTTCTCTGAAAATGTCTGATTATTTAAGATCCATGAAGTCTTTGCTGAGAAATCCATGAAAATGTTTAAAGATAAGATAAATTCCTTTAAAAACGTTCAACAATCGAACAATGTTAAAGAAAAACAAATCCTGTTCACCTGTGATGTGTAGTTATTGTGTCATCCTGCTCACGCACTAACAAACCAATCAACATGAGGCCTTTAGGTCCTCAGCTCTTCCTCAGCTCTTCCTCAGCTGCAGATCCGTCTGACGTCCACGTGACTCCAGAGGCTCAGAGACGCTTAAACACAGAAGCTTGGATGATCAATAAGTGTTACTGACCCTGGTGTGTATGAGAGTGGTCATGTGATTAACAGGCGTGTGAGCATGGAGACAAACTCGTGTGGACAGAGATCATTTTAGTTTTGTGTTATTTTTTTTGGGGGGGGGATTAACATTAAGAACATGAAGAAAAACATGGCTGCAGCCTAAATGGGATTAGAACATGTGACCTTTTCTCTGTGAGGTACCAACATGAACCACCAAACTACATTAAAAATGTTCCACAATTATATCTGATTAGTTCATGTGAAGCCCTGATGTTGTTGTTTATTTCTGTTTGTTTTTCTGTTGGTTTATTCGAACTTTATGTTGCTAATTTGTAAATTAATAAAGTTTATATATTAAAAAAAGACACCATGGAACAAATAAACAGCTTGAGGACAGTCTGGAATCTTTTCAAAGTGACACAGGAAGTTGGATTGAACCTGGAAGTGACAGAAGGTTTGTTTCTTTATGTTTTTACTCTTCTTAATAAATTCACAGTTAGAATCTGTGAACTCTGACATGTAGCATGTGTTGTTAGTGTGGGGGGGGGCACTAGGACCCAGGCATCTGAGCAGTTAAAAGGCTGATTGAGCACAGGTGTGTGCCCCCCCCCCCAAGTCGACATGGTTGTTGCTCAGTGTTTGAATTGTGTTTGTGACGTTTAGCTTCTGTGTATATGTTCATATTCTTTCCTTCCTACATGTTGCCTGGTTGTTATGTAATGTCCAGTGGGTTGAAACTCTGGTCACGTGATCCTGTGTTCTTTAAAACTCTTTTTTTTGGCTGCACGTCCATTTGCATTGTTACAGTACGGGTGCCTGGAGCGGACAAAAAGCATGAAACTTTACTCTTTAAATTTTACTTCTACAGTCACAGCATATTTTCAGTTTTTTAATAAATGAAAACTTATTATTTCTTTACCTGATGCTCCAGGTGAGATTTAAGTGTGCTGAACGGGGTGCAGCACCGCCACCTGGTAAGATGCTGTAACTGCAACACAAAACAAATCAATAAACAACTTTAGTGGATTTTAGTGATGAGGCTTAGATATATGATCAAATAATATCTGTACTTTACTTTTCTGGCTTCTGGGTTTTAGTTTGGAGGGTGAGGGGCTAGGGAAGGCATTATGCCAATGAGTCACTAAGATCGCTGTACAAACGTGAGAATTGACCAAACAGGTATCAACTGCCACTGTAATGTCGCCTGTTGGTTTGTGAGCTGCTGCTCTGAAGCCTCAGTTTGACATTTTGTTCAGAACCATCTTGTTTTTCTGAAACCAGACTTCTATAGATACAACCAGTGAAGTCACCCCCTGCTGGCCATTACACAGAATACAGGTCTCAGGAACTTCTGCATTGGCTGCGTCCATTTTAACAGAAACTCTGTGGAACACACACGTTCATACGTTACGAATGATTCAAGTTGAAAATCTTTACTGATGAACATTGTACAAAATAACAACGGTCAATGGAAACAAATCACAGCGAAAAGTAAAACATGAAATCACAGGTTGATCCAACAGTGAATTTGATCCACTCATGTTGTGACTCGTGTGTATGTGTGTACTGGACACGACGGGAAACATTTTAATGTGCAAAAGATAACAAAGATATTTACCTTTTTAAGTAAAGTATGTGGATACTGTATTTTACTGCATTTGATTCATTTGAATGAATTTATTATTAACAGAATAAAATGTAAACTGCTTCTAGACATGTTTTCTGTCAGCTGACACACGACTTGTTTATTGTTGACAAAGAATAAACTTTTCTTCTGTTAGCCTTGAGCACGTGGCTGCAGCGTTGCCCCGGTTGCATAATAAAAACAGGTGTGTTTGACACACATGAGGCAAACCACATCCTCAGGAGACATGTCAATCACAGCAAGGAATCTGAAATGAGATTCCATGAGTGAATTATCTGACTGACGTGTTATGTAACTGCGCCTAAAGCTCAGTGTCAGGTGGAAACGACGGTTCATGGTGTTTTCCATCTTCAGTAACGAGCTCGTTTGATTAGTGATTATTATTCCAGAGTTGAGTCCAGAAACTTCATTTGCTTTAGTGCATCTTGTGTCATGTGATTATATATAATATCATCTGTGGGAATCTCCTACACACAGGACTTGCTTCCCTGCAGATTAGACTCAACAACACATCCACAAACAGTATCAGTGACTGCAGTTTTTAAATAATGAATTAAATGTAAATTGACCTGGTTCTTCACACGCTTCAGCTCGTAGCTCGTAGTTTTACAAACAGCGAGTCGTATTCTCTACAAAGTGAAGCTATTTCACTTTCAGCTGTTTGACTTTGAAATGAACAAAGCTCCGCTGCCTCCACAACAAATAAATGAATAAACGTTACCGACTGAGCTCATTGGAGTGAGAGTGTGAATGTCCGACGTCCACTGTGAGCTGAAGGGCGGACGTTGGAGCCATTAAAAGAAAAACCTCAGATCTACGAAGAGAGAAACTTATGTTGTTGTATGAAGGCTGTGTACGGAGGCCCAGAGGAGGCAAAACACAACTAATCAGAAACACATCAACTATCTATCAAGGCATTTGTTGGTTTTCTGCTCTCGTGGATATTCACTTCCCTGTAGTTTGACTGAAATGGATTTATTTCTGGCTTTTGTTCTTTCATTAGATAAAGACAGGGAAGACAGATGCAGCCCCAGAGAGGATACAGAAGTGGGCCAGGCAGCGATGCACCACTTCTGGTCTTCTTCTGGCCAAAATGAATGTGAGCCTAGATTGACCACTTGGAAAACAGCAAAACAAACGTCGGGCCTGTTTTGGCAAAGATGCCGTCCTCCAGGTGAAATCTGGATGTAAAACTAAAGTTTAGCACTTTGTAGTTTGGCTTTCTTGAAGAAATTTGTACTTTCTTGATTCTTGTTGTTCTGGTTTGTTCCCTCGTGGTTGAGGCACTTATTGTGAGTCGCTTTGGATAAAAGCGTCGGCTCAATGAAACGTAAAAAAGTGGCCCAGGTGATAAATGGTGAATAAGGCCGGGCCGCCCAAGTGCCATCATTCCATTTTCCATTTTGGGCTTAAATCTAATCTGTCAAGCTAGCTATCAAGAGAAGATCACGCAAAATAAAATCCATTGCACACCAGGTTCGTCAGCCGACTCCGCCTCCTCTCGTATTACTGTGATTTGAACTGAACGAATCAGTTTGCATGTGATGAACGTGAGCAGCGTGTAAGTCCTTACAACACTTCAGTGTATTTAACAACCTCACAGTCTGTAGTAAAATAAAAAACCCATTTAAACGTCAGCGCCTCGGCCCGTCTGCTCGGTTTTACACCATCGACTCTTTGTCATCACATCGTGGCTCCTGACAATATAAGTCAGCATGAATTTTTAATCAAGTGGTTTTGGCCGATACCTAGAAAACAGGAAGCCAACACATAAAAGAGAAAAGATAAATAGTAATTTATGACCCGAGGGATAATTATGTTGTTATATAAGGTTACGTAAAAATAACCTGGACCGAGCTGCAGTGACCTTAAAAGAAATGAGCCGCGCTGACCACACGACAAATGTCACAGCAGCCGCAGGGATTGATGATAATTAGCAATTGGCAAAGCTTTTCTAATTGACTTCACGCTGACGATCCAGCTGCCAAAGAAACTGCCAGCGTCAGAAACTCCCTCCACAAACTGGACATTCAAGTCCACATTATTGACACTTCTGTTGGCGATGTCAACTTGACTGTGTCGTGGGGGGGGCGGTGTGGCTTACTCACTAACAGACGCACTGACACGGACTCAACTGACGTCTCTGTTACAGTTTAAGCGTTGATTTGTCAACACTGATCATCGCAGAATGATCGATAATCTTCTTCAAGGAGTCGAATTCTTCATCATAATTGCAGATTTATTCATAATTCAGCTCGTCCGGACTCTGCTCGCTCTCCTCCTCTCTTCCTCTGACACACACACACACACACACACACACACACACACACACACACACACACACACACACACACACACACACACACACACACACACACACACACACACACACAGTGTGGTTGGACACGTGTAAACTCAGTCCATGTGAGCACAGACTGTGTATAAAGAGCTGGAGGATTCAGTCGGCAGTGATGAATGATAGAGACACAGAGAGGAGCAGTGAGTTACTGACAGAACCAGTGAAAACTTTAAAACATAACTTATTTTACAGTCCAAACATTAAAGACTCCTTTTGATCCAAACGTTTATGATACTTCACTTTCACACAAAGAGATGTTGGATTGATTCATTGATTTTATATTAATTAATGATGCCTGAATGAATCATGAATAAACGTCATGACTGTTTCAGAGAGGAGGGAGTTCTTCACAAATGAGAACATAGCAGCCACATCTGTTTTCTTTATTTCACCCCGTCTGGTCGACCTAACGTTAATCTCAATAGATTTTCTCATCTAAAAGGAGAAGAAGTGCTTGAGGTGCAACTTTTACTTCCTGGAGGAAAGAGAAAGATGCTGGAAGGAGTTAGTCTGAGAAAAGCATCCGTCCTCATTATCCAGCTGTCGTTTGTTTCTCATCCACTGCAGTGTTTGGACGAGCCTCATATCTCCACAGCACTAATTCATGCTCAACACCTGTTTTATTAGACATAAAGTTTTCATACTCTTACGCGGCATCTATTGCACGTCTGTCCGTCCTGCAGGGATCCCTCACGTTTAGTTCCTGTTAATAAGGTTTATTCTTGGTAGTTTCACTCTTGTTGACGGTTAAGAACAGAGGATGTTGCACTTTGTTAAGATCTATGAGACAAATCAAATTTGAGTGGTTGATTAGTTCTTTTTCTTTTTTGTCTGATCAATGTTCAGCTACCGTCAAGAATGACAGAAAAAAAATCACCTTTATTCTGAAACTTCTGGAGGAAGTGTTGTCTTTCGATCATTAGCCTGGCATCGTTAAAGAGCGAAGTCAGTCAAATCAAACTGTATTTATATAGCACCTTTCAAACGAATCAGCTGCAGTTCATTAAGTTCAGAAACCAATGCACTCATACGTTGTAAAAGAGAAACAGAAATTATAATAAAACATGTATAATAAGTAAATAAATAATAAGAATGAAATGATAAAATACCACTAAAAATAGAGTATATTAGAAAATATAAGCTAAAATAATCAAATATCATAATAAATCTAATCAGTAGATATTCTAAAAAGTCATGGAAATACTAAAGTGTCAAACATCCTGTAGCTGGCCGGCGCCATTAACTCTTTGAAAAATGGTGTTGTCCCTAAAGTGCAATGAATCCTGGGATAGGTTGGTCCGGGAAGGATCCGCCTGTTGGAGCCTTCGTTTCTCGGGGATGAAAGAATGTATTTGTCGGCTGCTTTTTCAGGAGCCTTTGAATTCTAATCATGCTGCTGTAATAATGCAGCCTCTGGATAGAGACACAGCTTGTGTTCCCACCATGTTAAAACATCTGTATATTATTGATTATATTAAGAACAGGAACAGGAAACACAGATATTCAGATCTGATGTTTCCCCGTCGGTTGCCAGAGGCTCCGGTTTAGGGCAGTGATGGACACGTGAGCCGACTCTGTCTTTTCATGTGATGAACAAAAACAGCCTGAGAAAACACCTCCAGCCCGAAAAGGAAAAGAATCTGATCAGTGCGGATGAAGGAAGAATCACTTTATTCACCTGCTCCTTCACCTGCTCCTTCACCTGCTCCTTCACCTGCTCCTTCACCTGCTCTCTTCACCTGCTCCTTCACCTGCTCTCTTCACCTGCTCCTTCACCTGCTCCTTC
This sequence comes from Verasper variegatus, assembly GCA_026259375.1. Taxonomy (NCBI): domain Eukaryota; kingdom Metazoa; phylum Chordata; class Actinopteri; order Pleuronectiformes; family Pleuronectidae; genus Verasper; species Verasper variegatus. The sequence goes on along the minus strand of CM048040.1, from coordinate 27,242,474 downwards.
ACCTTGCTCCTTCACCTGCTCCTTCACCTGCTCCTTCACCTGCTCCTTCACCTGCTCCTTCACCTGCTCCTTCACCTGCTCCTTCACCTGCTCCTTCACCTGCTCCTTCACCTGCTCCTTCACCTGCTCCTTCACCTGCTCCTTCACCTGCTCCTTCACCTGCTTCTTCACCTGCTCCTTCACCTGCTCCTTCACCTGCTTCTTCACCTGCTCCTTCACCTGCTCCTTCACCTGCTTCTTCACCTGCTCCTTCACCTGCTTCTTCACCTGCTCCTTCACCTGCTCCTTCACCTGCTCCTTCACCTGCTCCTTCACCTGCTCCTTCACCTGCTCCTTCACCTGCTTCTTCACCTGCTCCTTCACCTGCTTCTTCACCTGCTCCTTCACCTGCTCCTTCACCTGCTCCTTCACCTGCTCCTTCACCTGCTTCTTCACCTGCTCCTTCACCTGCTCCTTCACCTGCTTCTTCACCTGCTCCTTCACCTGCTTCTTCACCTGCTCCTTCACCTGCTTCTTCACCTGCTCCTTCACCTGCTTCTTCACCTGCTTCTTCACCTGCTCCTTCACCTGCTTCTTCACCTGCTCCTTCACCTGCTCCTTCACCTGCTCTTCTTCACCTGCTCCTTCACCTGCTTCTTCACCTGCTCCTTCACCTGCTCCTTCACCTGCTCCTTCACCTGCTTCTTCACCTGCTCCTTCACCTGCTCCTTCACCTGCTTCTTCACCTGCTCCTTCACCTGCTCCTTCACCTGCTCCTTCACCTGCTCCTTCACCTGCTTCTTCACCTGCTCCTTCACCTGCTTCTTCACCTGCTCCTTCACCTGCTCCTTCACCTGCTCCTTCACCTGCTTCTTCACCTGCTTCCTTCACCTGCTCCTTCACCTGCTTCTTCACCTGCTCCTTCACCTGCTCCTTCACCTGCTTCTTCACCTGCTCCTTCACCTGCTCCTTCACCTGCTCCTTCACCTGCTTCTCCCATTGTTCACCAGATTAGTCACCAGGTCCGAGCTGCAGAGCATCGTCTGGTTCCTCCAGGCTCTGTTGAGTTTGCTCCATATTACAAATTCAGAGGGAGCTAACTTTTTATCATCTTGAACATCGTTTGAGAGCCGTATGAAATTGTCTATCATATATTACATCATATTCTAGTTTGGTTTGTTTGTCCTCATTTGCTCTTCACAGCTGTGGTGTTATGCCTCCGCCAACCAGTGCAGTTTCTATCAACATATATATTTTATCAGATTCAAGGATCTGAAATCGAATCAGTTCATCTTTGAGTCCAAAGTGAATATTCCCTCAATGTGTTCTTGAGATATCTTGTTCACAGTGGGACGGACAGAAGTACCACAGATGGACACAAGAAGAGTTTTTTCTGTCTCTTGTTCTGCGTCATTAATCTGTTCTGTGACGGTTCTTTGAGACACTTTGGAACAATTTGACTTTTTCTGCAGCAAAGAGGTTTCTACCAGACACGTGTAAATATGAGGAATCAAACATGTGACATCAGAAAGTAGGTCACACAAACAGGTTTCTGAGCAGCGCTTCACTTGTGAGCATCACATTTAGACAATTGATTGAGACTTTGCTTCCTGGTGGAATCAGGAAGTCGCTGCACAGAGAGAAAAGCTTTGACTGCAGAAGAATGAAAGTATCTCAGAGTTTATTTACTTTTATCTACTGTGTTTGTTGCAGTATTTGTACACAGCTACATGTGCTGGTCTGTCTCTGCACAGGAAACAGATATTCGGGGTCTTCTCTGTCGTTTGACTCAGCTGATGCAGCCTGCAGGCGTAAACCTGATGCTCCAGGTGTCAATACCCCGAAATTCATCATCCAACCTGAAAAGAATTCCCTGGCACAGATTCTGTAATGTATTCTGTAAGGTGTTATTATAAAACAAAGAAAGAGCCGAGACAATAACATTCCTGAAAACATCCACACGCCAATAAACTCTTTGTGCTTTTATGTTTCTGGCAACAAAGAAAAAATGAAAAACAGAATAAACTGATCAGATCCTGTAGTGAAACAGTCTGAAGCCTTTAGATCTGAGACGTCTGGCGTTCTCTAACGTTCTCTAACGTTCTCTGACGTTCTCTAACGTTCTCTGAATGTTCTCTGAATGTTCTCTGAATGTTCTCTGACGTTCTCTGACGTTCTCTGACGTTCTCTGACGTTCTCTGACGTTCTCTAACGTTCTCTAATGTTCTCTGAATGTTCTCTAATGTTCTCTAACGTTCTCTGAATGTTCTCTAACGTTCTCTGAATGTTCTCTAACGTTCTCTGAATGTTCTCTAATGTTCTCTAATGTTCTCTGAATGTTCTCTAATGTTCTCTAACGTTCCCAGGGTTGGTCTTAACTCAAGTTTATGCAATAAAAAGTTAAACTTTTAAGTTTAAAAAGCAAACATGGCGCTGATGTCAAAGTGAGGCTTCAAAGCAGCCGCTCTCAGACCAATGGGAGACGTCTCAGTGGGTTGATCATCGGGTGAAACGCTGCAGGTCGGACTGTGGACGTGACACCAGGGTTCAGTGTGTCTCAGAAACATTAACTTTACATTTTTAGTCTTTAACAAAGACTTTGCTCTTTTTCTGACCTTCACCAAACGCTGAACCAAAACAAAGACCAAGTCTAACAACCAGTCAGCTGACTGAAGAGAATTGATGCTCTCGGCTCATTACAGCAACAATAATTAAAACCATTTAATCTTTATGACGATAACAAATATAATCCAGGCAGCTTCACATTTACTTCCAAATATAATTTAAAAATGCAAATAATTAAAGTATGAATTAATTTATAAAGGGACAGAAGAGGCTGGTGACCTCAGCGTGACCTCGCACACAGCTGCTGGTTGTCAGCTGACGTGTGTTTTATATGTTTTCAACTCACAGAACCTTCAGCTTCATTTGAAAAATATATTCCAACCGACTCTGAATCTAATGTTCCAGTTAAACTAATGGAGGAGTCAGAGGTGTGAGAACCAGAGTCTTTCCTCTGGATTTAAGAACATGAGGGCGACAGGTTGTGTGAATTAAGAACAAGGGTGAGAACGGGTTTGTCTTTCAATCCTGTTTCCTAATGTCCCATCGTTTGACCGTGAAGAACAATGTGTCCCACTGTCTGACATCCAGAACATGCATCCAAAGACATTGTCAGGTTCACATTTGTATTTTATAAAATATACATAAGAGGAACAAAGTCTAAAGTCTGATATGGAGATGATGATGTGTCATGTTCCCTGAACTTAATGAAAAACAACAATAAATCTGACAATCATGACAATAGTAAGAATCAGTTCAGCGACATTGTTTTTTCCAGACGCCTGCAGCATTGGCAGCATTGGCCTGGTAGGAGGACTAATGAATGGTTTGTGACGGTGCAGCAGCTGAGTCATGTTTTCACACACAAGGAAACACACACTGGAATTTCTTCTGCGTGGGAAAGTGTGTGTGAGACTAATGAATGCATGTGTATGGCCATGTGCGTTGTAGATGTGTCACCTTGACGGGAAACTGTCGTCCAGCGTGCACCTCCACCTGCAAACAGCAGGGTCCTGCCACAGAGCCCCTCACACGCACTGACGTCCAGCTGCTCTCCTCAATCCACATGTTCTGCTTCTATGGGTTCAAAGACCTTTTAGCACTTCAAGAGATGCTGGGAGATATTTCCAGGAGCTGCATTCAAAAGAAATTTGTTATGCAGAGACAAAAGAGAGAAGTGTGTTTCGTTGGCTTTCAAACAAGATGCTATGTGCTATGTGTGTGTGTTTCTCCTGAGCTGATCTGAAGGCCTGAGAACACTCATTTAACTACTTAAATGTTGTTGTTTGGTTCATGTCCCATCTGCTAACATGGAGGAGGAGGGTTTATGACCTATACTGCAGTCAGCCACCAGGGGGTGATACAGAAGCTTTGGCTTCCCTTTTGGGAGCTGCCCTATCGTCCATCTTTATTTACAGTCTGTGGTACAACTGACCGAGCAACATATTTACATCATTCATTGTTATCACAGGGATCGAATCTCCAGCAGGCGAGAGAAAATTTAACTTTTGACCTCAAACTTAAAAAGCATCAAAACAAAGTGTAAAAGAAACAAACACATTAAAAATCACTATTAAGCTTCAGAGAGAAGAAAATATGAGAATAAAAGTTCCAGAGTCAGAAATAAGTAAAAAGCCTCAGATGTGATATAATAAAAGACGGCGACAAATGAAACAAACTCAATATTTTCTATTTGTTCGTGTGGAAAAGACGCTGAGAAGAACGAGCACACGCTTCCTGTGGAACGTTGTGACGCGTCACTTCTTGTGGGCGAAGACAAACCTGCATCAATCTGGACCAACAAGCTGAACTGATGCAACTTCATGAGACAAGAGTTTTTACTGCGGCGCCCTCATGTGGGGATTTACGTTAATAAGAAGTCGCACACGCTCGCTCCAGTGCAGCTTTAAAATATGATTAAATGTAAAATTCAAATGATGAAAGGAATCATATTTCTGATGCTCCGTTCAGAAACACTTTCAGCAGCAGAAAACATCTCAGTGTCAAACCTCATACACGCTCACAAGCTTTTGATTGCTTTCATTTGCATTTATTATTATTATTATTATTATTATTATTATTGCAGCCCGCCTTCGCAATGAAATGGATAAAACGCTCGTCGGGAAAGCTTTAGCTGTTTTCAAGCTTTTCATTTTGTGTGAGTGAGCAACATAAGATATTACCCCCGAGTCAGAGCAGCATCGTAAACAAGAATGAGAGCTCTGACTTGCACTCGATTCTCCATGCACTATCCTGCATCTCCAGCATCGTGACAGAGGAAACCCAGGATGTAGAAACTCGTTACTGGGATTTCAGGTTGAGCTTAAAGAGAGAAACCTCTTCTTCTGTGGTTTATTCACACACAAGCAACACGGCAGCACAGCCAGGTCGTTTATTTCACACAAACGATCGCGCTCGCCTCATCTCAGCGCTAAATTGTGTGGGTTGATCCGCTTAACGGTCTGACGGAAGCAGAGATATTGGTATTAATTGCACGTCAAGGCAACACACACACACACACACACACACACACACACACACACACACACGGTGTCTCCTGTGTGTATTTGTCTCTTTCAGCTGTTAGTTATCATCTGTCCTATATCAACTGGTTCCTTCGATGTTGACCTTCACCTACCTTGATCAGGGAGGTGAAGGTCATCGCTGCTCATCTCATTGTTTCAGGGAGGACGGAGGTTGTGTTTGTAAAATCTTTATTTTTAAAGCTGCCTGTGTGGAGTTAAATATATGTAGTGGACCATTAGTATAAAGTCCCAGTAAATATAAATACTACAGTGTAGTTTGAAGTACAAACTTAACTTAGTAGTATTTTCCATTTGGACTGCTAGCTGTTTCCCCCTGCGTCCAGTCTTTGTGCTAAGCTAAGCTAACTGTCCCCTGGCTCCAGAAGGGTCTCAATCTTCTCCTCCATCTCAGCCTCCATTTTTTTTTTAATCTAAAACAATTTCTCTAACAATTTCCTTCAGATCAGAGGCCTTTTGAAATGCAGGTAGAAGATTGACAGCATTTAGTACGTAAGGAAAAATCCTGATTATCACTTTGAGCTCTTGTTCCATCGTATGAGGGGAAATATGTGGTTCAGCGGCCTCAGTGGGCGGCTGTGTTTCCCGTTAGCGCTCGCTAAACATTGAGCTAATTTTAGGCCTTTGCTTTTGAGCAGAGACGAGAAGCGAGCCAAGCCTCATTAAACAAGACAATTACACTTATGTGTCAGAGCACCGCTGCTACCCAGTGTCTGATCCGGTTCAGGTGAATTACAGGAGGGTGGAAAAGATGAGGCAACACACACACACACACACACACACACACACACACACACACACACACACACACACACACCCACACACACACACACACACACACACCCACCCTGCTGTCTAAATATCACACTTGTGCACCAGCAGAGAAATAGATTACAACACAAGACGAGTCACTTTCAATCCACTGTTATCACAGCGAGGTGTGGACTATAATTAAATTGTGTATTAGAGTGAGAGCGCTCCTCCTCAGCTCTGCTGTTACTCCGTCAGACACTGCAGCAGAAAACATCATTTCTCTCAGGACAGAACACGGATAGAAAACGTGTGTTTTTGTCGTCAGGAATCATCTGAGTTTATTTCGTATTAGAGAGCAGCTGTTTAATTCACACCCAACATGAAGTGGATCTTTCACTTTGTTTTCACTGTACCTCACAGGTCACGTGAGCTCAGTTACTCTTCACTAATGAAGCTTCGTGACTCTGAAGCTCCAGAAACTAAGGAGCACCAGCATTAATCAAGTAGTTCATTAAGTTTTATATAAATACATATGTGCAAAATATTTAAATATATTTTAATGAAGGTCACATGACCACATTTCTCTGCAATAATTTTCACCTGAAGCTTTGCTTGATATGAAATCTCAGAATAACGGGTGTTTATAAGAAGCTGCTGTTGAACATCATGACAACACAACAGACAAACTGAAATGTGTCTGTTACTTTGTGTGTCTGTTGTGTTTCCTGCACAGAGATAATTAGTGAGAGAGAAGCTGCAGTTTGTGATGTCACTGTACCACCAGAGGGGGCTGTGTCGGGGGGGGGGAGTCTCACCTTTCCGTCCTTGTGGAAACAAAGTGTTGAAGCTGCTGAAGAGAAACGTCTTTTTCTTTCTCTGATAAATTAAAATTTTCACACGTTTTACATTCGAGGTAAAAAAACTGAGCAGGAAGTCGTTTAAAAAAACGTTTTAAATCATCAAACACGTCGAGTGTGAGAATCAGCAGGAAAATAAAAAACCTTTTGTGTTTGTGTGTTTGTGTGTTTGTGTGTGTTTCCTCTTTACCTCTTCTTCACCTTTCTCTTTCTCTCAATCTTGATTCCTTCAGTATCTGTATTTCTTCTCTTTTTGTGCCACCTTCTCCTTTCCCCTCTTTCCCAGGATTCCTCCTCCTCCTCCCTTCCTCTGCTCTTCCTCCTCCTCCTCCTCGCTGTGCTGCTCTTCATCCCTTCTTCCTAACTGACCATTTTCCCTTCCCTCTTGTTTATCCTCCTGCTCCTCTTCTCAGTCTTCACCTCCTCTGCTCTCCATCCCCTTGTTCGCCGCCTCTTGTCTTTTCATCACGCTCTTCTTCACTTTCATTCCTCTTCTTCTCCTCCCACCCATCTGTCTCCCCATCTTTCTTTACCTGCCTCTTCACGCCCATTCCTCCTCCTCCTCGTCTTCCCCTGCTTTTCTTTGTTTTCTTCTGTCGTACCCCCTTGTATCTGTCTCCTTTCTTAACGTCCTCCTCTCCCTCCTTTCATTGTCTCCTCTCCTCCTGCTCCTGCTCACCTCCTTCCCTCCCGACTCTTTTCTCTCTTGTGATGTTGAAACACGTCTGTTTGTTTAACGTTTCTTCAGCGTTTCACCTTCCGACAGTTTGGGAAGTCGGGTCATGGATTAAAGGGACAAGCTGCCAGGAGAGGTTGGCTGTTTATCTTGTGTGTGTGCGCGTGTGCATGTGGCAACTGTACGATGTTGTGTGTTTAATGTAGTTCTGCACAAAGTGAGTCATTTCAGACCCTGTTCCTGCTGGCATGGGGGGGGGGGGGGGGGAGTGCATGTGTGAGTTTAACATTATCTGCCCTGTGTAAACTTAAGAACAAACAACATGTTGGATGTTTGGTTCAAGGACAAATGACACACACACACACACACACACACACACACACACACACACACACACACACACACACACACACACACACACACACACTCAGGAGGTGTAAAATCTTTTAGGATCTGATTTAGCTGAAGCAGACTGGTCTGAGTGAAACCACCGAACATTTCTTCATCATCATCATTTGAAGAAACAACGTTGGCTTCTTCTTCACATTAAAGCTTAATGTCCTGTGATTCTTCGACTCATCCACTGAACCCTCCTCGTGCACTGCTCTCACGCTGAAGGGAAGAAAAATGTGGTGCAGACGAGAGACGAGAGAAAAGATTTCCGACACAAACCTCGATATCTTATCACCCAACAATACCACGGCCACTAGAGGTCGCCTGACAGGAAAACATCTAAACAGTAACACACACGACCTGTGAGAGTGTAAGATGAAGGTTTCCTCCATGTCTCCTCCATGTGTCCTCCATGTCTCCTCAAGGTTTCCTGTCAGGCCCGGCAGACTGTGTATTATTAAAGCCCTGAATATTCTTCCTGTGTTGAAACAGTCGTCTGCATTAATATCCCTCTGCTAATGATCACCAGCAGCAACGCAAACCTTCATAATGAGCTACTTTGTTGGTTTGCTGTTTCTTGTTTGTTTGTTTAGTCCCTGGGGGCGTCGCCATTATTCTGTTTATTATTCTGCTCATCTGCAGGGGGCGGGGCAGGCTGAAGAGAGGGGGGTGGGGGGTGGACTTGATGTTTAATTAACTTTTTCTTTTTATACAGAAATTGAAACATTTCTATTGTGTGTGTTTAAATAAACTCATTCATGCTGTTGATAAATTAATAATCCTTTAGCCTTTTTGTGGCTAATGCACGACAGAGATAAAAAACATGGCAAGTAAAGTAGGTGCATTTTGTATCTTAGCCGTGAATTAGCCAAACTAATAAACAGAAATCATGGGCGGGCAGTGTAGCCACTAGTTCAAGTGAGACGATCGTATGAACAACAAACAATTGCAGAACGTTTAGAGGAGACACCTTTGAGTTATTTAGTTGAACCACAGTTTAGAACATGGACCTCCTCCACTCACGTCTCTGTGCTGCCCTCTTGTGGATGTTTGCTTAACAACGAAGCAAACGTAAAGGACACGTCGAAGTATCTGGACGTTACATTGTTTGAAATATTTCCCTTTTTGTACGTAAAGGCGGAACAATTGAGCCTTTAGGTTTCAGTGCTTGTAATCAGGAGGTTTTTCTATGAACTGTCTGTGACCAACACGTGTCCTGAGCAGTTTACTGTCATCATCCTCAACTGCTCCACACGCTACCAACACGCTCTGAACCACTTAAACCTCAGCTGTACATGTCTCGTCTCAGTGAATCCATGTGCTCAGGTTTATTCATGTGTGTGAAAGACGAGGGCCAAAGACTAAACCTCTTTTGGGGATGAGGGATTTTCCGCAGCAGTGCTGAGCATGTAAAGATGAAATTTACCACAGCTGAAGAACATCAGCCGGCGAAGAGAGGGAGAGAGGAGAAGACGATACAAGAAGAGGTGAGACAGACAGATAATTAGAGACACACAGACAGAAGATGAATGTCTTCAGGGACCATGAATCTCTTCATCCAGCTGTTACAGCTTTTCTCTGCTCCATGTACAGAGAGTGGACATGAGCTCCACCTCTTCACACCTAAAACGACTGAGATCAGTTGTGACTGAGGCTTTTACAGCTTCTCAAACTGAGACGCCCACGTTCTCTTCCTGATTGGTTCTTCTCAGGCACATGACTCGTACTCCCAGCGGTGAATACAAAGCTTTGCTGTTTTGAGTGTGGACCGAGGTTATTTCTGAAACTCCAAAACACTCAGAGGTCGATTTCGTCAGGAGATGCTCTGTGTCTTCACTAAGGTTCATTTAACCAGTTCTGGTAACTGGAATTCAGGGTCTGTACCCAACGCTAATGTTTTCATTACCTAGTTCTGCCTTTGATTCCAGAAAACTGAATTTCCCCTCCCGGAGTTCAAAGCATATTGAATCATCAGGTTCAGTCGGTGGCGTTATGCATCTTAAAGTTGTGTATGATGCCAGTGAACCGAGAGAAGTGCGAACATAAGAACAAGAAAAACAGAAAAACGTTTTCTCTTCACTTATACAACAGATGAATTAATTACCCGAAGTCGATGTCAGTGAAACTGTTGATGCTTCATGTAAAGTTCCGTTAGTTAACCCAAACTCTCTATAAAGGGTTAAAATTCCTCAGTGCTGGCTGCAGGCCACTAACATCCGCTGACGGCGTGCTGCTAATGGTAGCTGCAGGGGATTTGGATATCAGCTGCTGTCTAGAAATGTTTAGTGTTTGACCAGATGTGTCATCAGGTAGATGTGTTTTGCCTTTCACATTACGCTGTCTACATCATCGTGTCACCACGCTCGAGGTCACTTTCCACTCGCCGTCCCGACAGCTTAGCCTGATGCTCACATGCCCGAAATGTAGCAGTCAGTGCTAAAATACAGAGTTTGGTTCCCAATCCTGGTCGTCACAGAAGCTAGAGACAAAACCACCTGTGTGACAACTTGTTGGACGTATTCAAGCAAACTAACATGTAAAGACGTTCCATGACATGACGTGTCAAGTATCCAACGAACCAAAGGCCGACTCTCATCACAGCCGTTCACTGCGACATACGAACAAGTCGCTCAAAACAGGAAACGGCTGAATGCAGAGCGATAAAGGGCTGAAACAGAGAGGGACAGCTTTGAGCCACCAGCGGCGAGCAGGCAGACAGATGCATGCTGGGAGAAAGAGAGAGCGAGAGGAAGTAACACACTGAGTGATGGAGAGAGACGGAGAGGGGGAGAGCAGAGAGGTTTGAGGTTATTATATGTAAGGTCCCCCCCCACGGAGAGGAAAAAATGCTCCTCAGCACCTCACATTCATCTAACACACACACACACACACACACACACACACACACACACACACACACACACACACACACACACACACACACACACACCAGGATTAGAGCCCAGCACCTGAGGTGGTGTGAGGGGAAGATATTAAACCTGAGTGTTTCCCTGCAGACTGGAGGGGGGGGGGGATGAGGCTCCTCACTCTCTCTAAACTCTCTCATCCAAAGCTTCACATTAAATCTCACTCTGGATCCCAGTTTAATGAAAACTGAACAGCTCTCTTGACTCACAGTGACTGAAAATTCAATTTTCCCTTAAACCTCATGTAAAATGGAGGAGTTGGGGGGGGGGCGGTGGGCTGATCAATGTTTCAGACGTTTCCTCTCTGAGAGTCTGAAGCTTCATGTTTAACATACGTCCTGTCGTCATCACCTACGTGGGCGGAGCCTACCTATACTTGACTCTGATTGGTTTGTTTGTTTATAAGATTTCTCCTATAACAAACTAGTCAAAGTTCAACCCCACAATCTTTGAGTTTGTAGAAAAGACTAAAAACAAACACAATAATACAGAACTCTAAACAGAAACCTGCTGCCAGCCGCCACAAGAGCGTAAAGAAATAAGGTTTCATCAAATAGAAATGTTCCTACTTCACTACATTGTTAAATTAAGGTTAATTCCTCCACATCCTTCTAGATGCTTTGGCTTCAGTTTTGGGAGCCGTCACGTCGTCCATCTTTATATCGTTTCCCCTGGGGACAGATGAGCTGAAATGTTCCTTTTAATTACAATAATCATTATTTACATAAAAATAAAAAGCAGGTTTTATAACATGGTTGAAGTGATGAGAGATCAACAGGAAGCAGCTGCAGAGGGTCGTGATTCCGTCGTACTTGTTTGCGGTATCAGATTGTGGATTTTGGTATCTTGGTTTCAGTTGCAGAATTGATACACGTGTCATATATGTACATACAGAGATATACATGTATGCACACAACACTGACTGATGTTTTATCATAATGTAAAAACAGATTCCGTCTCCTTGAAGTTACTGAAACCACAGAATGTATTTCTTCTCTTCCGAGCGTCACCCTTCACCGTATGTAGTCGTTATTGAAAGCTGCCGGCTGCTCGGCCACACTGACGGACACCTCCTGTGTTTGTGGTCTGACAGCTTGGGGCTTGTTCGGAGGCTGGAAGCCGTTAAGACTCTGCAGCTTTTCTGTTCTTAACAGGACGAAAGAAGAAAACCAAGAGAAACTAAACAGAAACACTTGAAGAAGATATTTAGTGTTTCAGATGAATGCTTCATCAGAGAGGACGAGGAAAGAGAAAATCAGAGACTGATTCAGTGAAAACCGTGAAGTCACCATCAGCTGGTAGAGGCCCAGGCACAGTTTGGGCTGAACCCTCTAGTGCCCATAGCTAAAATGATTCCATAAAGTTGTTACCATCCTCACAGGCAGCCAGACGTCATCCCAGCTCCAGCTGTGGATGGTCTGTCGCTCTGTCTCTGATGCACATGGGAGGGACCTGAATGCTCTTGTTCATGCACTGTTGGGTTTTGATTGGTTTCTTTGTAGATTCTCACAATTAAACATTTTAATTATCAGATCTGAATCTGTCGTCTTCGTCCAGGACCCAGATTCCTTCAGGTGTTTTCATCTGAGTTTATTTAAATTCATCTTTAGATGACGTCTTCTGTTTTCAGACCTGAGCTGAACTCTGGATCTGCTCTAACGTCCACCTGTTGCTCTCAGCTCGTGTGTTTTCTCATTTATGACTTTTTATTGAACACTCTTTTTAAATCTATCACAAATTCTGCGTTTTCATCTGCTCTGCCACAGATTCATCTGACGTCCACGTGTCTCGAGAGTTTCAGAGACACCAACACTGAGAAGTGTGTAAACGCTGCTGGTTCCGATTTAGTTTGAAAAGTCCGGTTCTGAGTCTTTGTCTGGACGAGCAGAAACTGAGATGTTTGGAGACGATTACGCTCACAACCTCTTGCTGATTCGTTTCTGTCAGGACGTAGCCTCCTCTGATTGGTCAGGCTCCTGTCACATGACCTTTTTCTTTGTAGTTTTCAAAATGAAAATGTAGTCCTGTGGATGTAGCCCGAAGCTCAATGCCCCCCCCCCCCCCCACCTCATCCACACAAAAGAACCAATTAGCTGTGGGCTCAAGCTCCTGGACAGAAGGAATGTCAGAGCACCACGGCCCTCTGAACCACCGCGTCGCTCAGATCAGCAAACTAATGACAGATTTACCTGAGGGGGGGGCGACATACCAGAGGGGGGGTGGGTGTGTGTGTGTGTGTGTGTGTGTGTTTGTGTGTGTGTGTGTGTGTGTGTGTGTGTGTGTGTGTGTGTGTGTGTGTGTGTGTGTGTGTGTGTGTGTGTGTGTGTGTGTGTGTGTTTCATCTTGTCTCAGGAGTCTTCGTGATATTGATCCTGACACATCTTCCAGGACCCAGATTTGTTCAGTGATTCAGATAAAAACTGTTCAATTTAGTTTCAAATCTTTTTGATTCAACTTCAGGATCATTTAATCTTGTGAAAAGTCACATTACAGAAACACCACTTTTCTCCATGTGAGTTGCTTATTTATTTATTTTTTTAAAAAGTGGGAGTATGTTAATGCCACTTAGAGAAAGCAGCTGTTTCCTTTTGATAAACTTCTAAAGTCTGTTGAGAACAAAGTGCTTCGCTCGGTTTGTTTAACTCAAGATGAACAAGAATATTTAAAGAGGTTTGACTTCCCTGAGCGTGCACTGACCCTCGCAGCAAAAGAAAAGGTATGAAGCCCACTGGATGGTGACCTGTCGTTTTCTGCTTGACCTCTGACCTCTGACACCTGACACCTCCACCCTAAGGGCGGGGGGGAGCCGCTCATGTGCTGCAGATTGGCGGCGTCAGGCGGAGGATCAGACGACACCAGACAAGCTGGACGATGTGTGAGGGAAGACCACCCAAAAACAGAAGGCACTCGTTTTCTGCTCCATGACGATTTAACTCCAGATACAGGAGATTTATTTTCCTGAGGAAACATTTAAACCGTTTCAATCTGTTAAATCTTTCATGTCACTTGATTAAAAAAAAAAGGTGAGGAAACAACTGTCACTGATCTGCCTCCAGAATAAAAGCATGTTTATAGAAACATTGTTGTCCCTATGGTGACGTCAGACGTGTCACCACATGTGTCCTGAGTCCGACCTGCACGATGTGTCCAGGTCAGGGCAGAGCTCAGGTTAAATATAGTCCTGTTGGACGAGTCCCACCCGGATGATCTGCTGCTGCTGCTTCACATCTCACAACACGTCTCTCTCGTCTGAAGGTGGCTTTATATTCCCTGACCGGGATGTCTGGTGATTTACCGATATGAAGTGAATGAGCTTGAGTCATGTAATTAGACGGAGACATTCTTAATATGAATTTATCGGCACAAGTTCAACTCTCACTCCTGCTTCATGTCACTCTGACCAACACAACCTGCCCAGTGATAATAAAACAGCTGAACGCGTGAACCGTGTTTTCACGTCACGCGTCCGACGGTCGAACACGTGTGACGGCTGCAGTCAAAACTCGCAGGTGGAGCTTGAGGTGCAAAAATCTAATGTTATGATAAAAGAGCAGCAAATAGGAGCACTGACACACACACACACACACACACACACACACACACACACACACACACACACACACACACACACACACACACACACACACACACACACACACACATCCTGAACTTGTGGCTGTGCTCTCCCTCCGTTAAACTCCGCCAGAAAAAGGAGACGATAAGGAGCTGTGTTTTTTTACTGAATGCAAATCAATTTCCAGATATTTTATGCCTCGGCTGCTTTTACAGTTTGACCTGCGGGTCGAACGAGAGGAGAGAGAGAATTCAATCTGTCGCTGTGGTCATTCAGTGTGTCAGGAAAACACCCAGGGGGCGCTCTCTCTCTCTTTCTCTCTGTTTTTATTTATTTGAGATTTGAGTGTGTGTGTGTGTGTGTGTGTGTGTGTGTGTGTGTGTGTGTGTGTGTGTGTGTGTGTGTGTGTGTGTGTGTGTGTGTGTGTGTGTGTGTGTGTGTGTGTGTGTGTGTGTGTGTGTGTGTGTGTGTGTCATTGACACAATGGCCCCATGACACAAAGCTCTTTCCGAACTGTGGTAACAAAGGTAGAAAGTATCAGTGGGACATTTGATCAAAACCTTTAATTTTCCGGAGGTTTTGTTGGTTTAGTGAACAAATCTCTTTGTTTTCTTCTGCGACTGTTTGTGTCCTTGGCAGCGACAGAATAAATAAAAACAGACACCAGAGGAAGAAGAATTCTAAAAGTTCCTGCTCAATGAGAAGCTTGTTGTTTGGTCACCAGGGCCGTGCAGATCGGAGGAAAACCACTGAAACAAAAGGAGAAAAGAAGGAGTCTCTTGTTGATTATCTCAGACAATGTGAATTTAAATGGATGGAGATGAGTCTCAGATCTTTTCATATCTCAACTGCAGCAGGATGAAAACAGAGCGAGCCGACAGCCGGTTGATGACGAGGAACACGGCTCAGTGCTCTGTGAGGAAGGTGGAGGCTGGATGTTGCATTGACAGAGGTGCACCGTGTTGATTATACTAATCCTACAAGAATAATAACTGCAGAATGAGAAGATGTGCCGAGATCGCCGTGGAAACCCAGCAGACCGCGAGAGGATTAGTGGAGCTCGAGAGGGTCGGTCGGTTTCACACATGTCCGACACTTCTGAGAGAGGATGATGACGAGAGTGCAACGGATGAAGCTTCACTTCTAAACCAAGTATTGTGAATATATATAAATTCAGTCCATTTATAACTAAACGTGTTTGATGGTTTGTGTGTCTGCAGGCCGCTGGCCAAAGATAGTTTGCAACAGAAGAATCATCACTCTGTAACAAAGCTGTTTCTAATAGTTCCAACAAATCCAACAGAGTGAGACATCTTCTGCCACAAACTTTACTTTCATTCAGTCGTATCAGATATTTACAGTCAAGTTCTCCGACTGTATGAAACCATGATTTTCCTTTGAGCTCTCAATGTTTGTTCTCGAGCTGCAGCTTTTTGTAATGACTGATATTAGTCATTGTAATAATTTCAGTTATATAATTTATATATGAAACTATAAAATTGAGGATAAATAAAAGTAATGGAACATAAGAACAAAACCAAAACAACAATACACAAACGTGAGCAGGAATAATGACAGAAACTCTCACCTCATGAAAACCAAGTGTTTAAGTCATTTGAATTCAGTTCAGTTCATCATGTGAGGAAACGCTCTCTCTCCTCAGAGTCAAACCCTGCAGGAGGAAGAATATTAAGACAAGACAAGACGAGATGAGATAATCCTTTATTAGTGCTGAAGTTGGGAAATGTCCCTGTTACAGCAGCGTGGTCATAAACCAGTAAAGTAATAGAACTTGTAATATCAATGGAGTCGTACCTAATGTACCGTGAGATGCACATGAACCAGTTTCACAGACAGAAATGAGTCAGTTAAACAGTGAACCTGGGTTAAAGTGCAGAATCTATAGAAGCTGCATGTTTTCATTCTGGGATCAGTTGTGGTTGTTCAGTCTTTCTGCTGCAGGAACGACCTGCGATACCTTCACACACTTGATGAATCGCCTGAAGCTGGAGGAGCTGCCCAGTGCTGCGATGGTTCCCACCACCTCCTCCGGGTCAAGGGGGCGTCTCAGGACCGATCTCCTTATGTGACCATGAATCAAGAGTCGCACGCCTCAGCTGATCTGCGCCGGGACGAGCTTGAGTGTGGAATCATGGAGATAGAGAGAGCGACATGAAGCAGAAAGTCACAGAAACGTTTCCTGAGGGAAAAGTAAACAGATTTCAAACTGTCCCGGAGCCAGAGAACGTGAGTTAAAGTGTAATTACTGAGTGGGAGCATCAGAGCAGATTCTCACAGCTAAGAACACATTTCTTTCTGAAATCACCCGAGGACAAATCTTTCAGGAAAGAACCTGACGGAAGAAGTGAAAACTCAATCTGCTGTGAACAGAGAATGATGCTTTAAACCAGTTCAGTGTCTGACTCCTGCAGGAGTTTGAGCTCTCGATGGACAGAAGACAAAGTCCAAACGTCTTTTTATTCCACATGTTCTTCCTGTTTGAATGGAGAACATGAATGAAGCTCTTTCTCTTCTATTGTTTAATGCTGTCTACTAGTTTGATCCAGACCCAGAACTCCACTTCTGCTCTGAGGAACCGTTCACACCTGATGTTTAGCCTGAAGAGTCTGAAGCTCTGAACCAAACATGGTCGACCTCAGATCAAGTGTTTATGACACTGCACAGCACATTCCTTCTTTCTAACTTCACATCCACAGGGTTTTTCAGAGGCATCATCCACACTTCCACTTCGTCCTTCTCGCCTCCTCGCCTCCTTCTCTCCATCCTTCCTTCCTTCCTCTCTCCTCAGCAGAAAGATTTCTCTTGATTCTCATCGTCCCAGTCTCACTACTTGGGAAAAAGAAGAATGAAGAGAGCATCATCTACACAAGTGTGAGAGCACACACACACACACACACACACACACACACACACACACACACACACACACACACACACACACACACACACACACACAGGAGGCTGTGCTTATGCTAATGCAATTAAACAGTGAGGAAGGAGTGGTGGGTAGGACGCTGCTCGTGCTGATGAGCTGAGCAGAGAACATTACATTACCATCCCAGACGGGGAGGTGAGGGACTACAGGGGAGAGAGAGAGAGAGAAGAGCGGAGAAGAGGGAAGGATGAGGAAGAGGAGGATGGGAGCGAAACAGGGAAGAGGAGGGGAGCTGGAAAACAAAAGGAGAAAGATGTGACAGAGGGAGAACAGAATAAAAGAGTGTGTGAATGTTCCATCACAACCTGATCGATCAATACGTGTTTGTTCAGTGACGACTGAGAATACACACACACACACACACACACACACACACACACACACACACAGTTTCAGGTTTACCTTGTGGAATCTCCAACAGCTAACTGATTTTCATAAAGATTTAAAGTCATGTGAGAGAAAAACTACATTTTAAATATGTGATATAATAATTTCTAATGACGGATCTGTCTCAGTAAAGAAGTTAATCAACACTTATCAATGTGTCCTGCACACAGACACACAAACACACACATGGATGAAAGTTAACGTCTCCTCTCAGGTTTGATAAACCAGTGAGTGACGGCTCAGTTCTTCTTTAAACCTGTAAACGCTCGACTCAGCTGAACGACATGTAGAAAATTATCACTCTGCTCTAAATATATGATCAATATTATCTCATTATCAGCTTCTGTCCGAATGAACTCTAATGAGAAATGTGGGATTAGTTTGAACAGAAACCTGTTGAACATTTTATAATAATGTGATGTTAGTTATAGGAAAATGAAAAGTTCCAATAGAAAACGGTAAAAAAATATTTCAATATTTTACACAAACTGACGTATGTTAATATCGTCTTCAAAACCCAAAGCTGCTGAATTTACCATGAAAAAAAAAACATTTTAGAAACTTGAGCCGTTAATTAAACCAAGTTTTATTAAAGTAAAGAAAGGAAGCGTATTTATTAATAGTTAAACACATTACTGTGGCTCTAACAACCCTTAGAGATATTAGAGTAAAAATATTCTGACACCAATATATCAGTTATATGTATATCTACATGTGTGTGTGTGTATATATATATATAAAAAACTTGAGTTATATAAATCAAATACATTTTATTTTACATAAAATGTGTGTCTGCATAACTTTTATTATTTGTTCCAATAAACTAACAAATGAGTGAAATCCAGTGAGAGATGAAGGGATTAGAATCAGTGAATGGAAGAGGGAGGGAGGTGAAGTACTGTGGAGCGAATGAGGGAGAATAAAGGCCGACAGAGAACGTCGGAACGCTGTTGGATTAAACTGGCGAATGTTAAATTTAATTGCGTTAAGGTCCATTAAGTTGCCAGGAAGAAAAGAAGAGAGCAGCTCTCCAGAAGAAAAAGACTTTTCTCTCCCAGTTTCCTTCTCCTCCTTCTATCCCTCTCAATTAAGTGAGTAGTTAATGACTTGAGCTTTTATTGGCAAAAACAGCAGCAGGAGGAAGTAAAGCGAACATGGACGAGTGCACACATGCAAACACACAGCAGCCATGTAATCAGCAAGAGACTCTGATCGTATCGTTAATATATATACGCTTATCATTAGACACATTTAAAAGTTTTTACATTACAGCTTCGTGGTTAAAGAGACCCTGCCTCATCTCACTCTGGTTTTATAGGATGATTCAGTTATTGGACTAACTGCAGTGAAGGATGACTGGTGGTGAACGACTGCTAATTTATTAAGAAACTAATAATTTGAAGACATGGTCAAAAAAATCCATCCCTATGAAAGCTTTTGAAGTGGTACCAGTCGCACAGTAAAACAGGGAGGAGCTGGTGGAGTGGTCTCTGGTGGATGGTGCCCTGGGTGAGGTCGTTTTCAGGTTCTTGTCCACGAGTGACGGGAGGACAGAGCTGGAGATGGACAGGTGGATGTGTGCGTGGTCAGCAGCGATGTGGACGTTGTAGCTCTGGAGGAACAAGATCACAAGTGAAAAGAGTTTCTCTATCAGATGTCTGGACAAGGAGTAGAGATGCTGCCTCTTCACGTCCAAAGGGGAAGACGTTTTTAGGGTTAGGGTTAGCTGCAGTTTGAGTGTGGACAGTCGTCTAAGTGGAAATGATTCATGTTGTGTAATAACATCAGATAGTTTTATTGCAGTGTCTGTAATTAGAGTCGTTTGCGTCCTGTGTTCACAGATAAAGTGTCTGCAGCCTCTGAGACCTTCACACCTTTCCACTGATGAATTTGTAAATTCATGAGACATCGGTTAAACTGCACTTTAGGCCTCGATTTAGAGAAGTTTGTGGCCCCTGGGGTTAAAGCCATAAGCTTTGTGTGAAGACATGAATTAAACAGGACGGGGTCTCTCGCAGTGTGAGAACTGCTCACACCTCAAATATGATGCGATGGTTTCACCTTGACAACAAGTGATTACAGCTGAGAGGAAGAAATGTCTGCGTCACCATGACTCAGCTGAGAAGATTTAACTATAGAAATGTAGACATTAAATTGAATCTGCACATTTCTGCTGGAGCTGTAGCCTGCAGAGCTCCGGCTGCAGATTTCTACCTTCATACATCGTACAGGTCTGTAAGACGTAATGTTACTGTGCCACAAAGTTTACACCTCTGCAATATGAGTTCATATTTGAATGAGTATAAAATGCTGCAGAACGTAATCCTGTCATATTCACGAGTTCAATGTTTGAAATTGGAGCTGCTCTGGAATCTTATCTTGCGTTATAGTATGTTAAAACCACATGCTAATTTCTGCCCTGAACTGTAACTGTTGAATTATTAACAGCTCACTTTGTGTCGTTGTGTTACATCACATCCAATCTGATCACTGAGAGTCAGAGCGTGATGCAACTTTGTGAGAACATGAATGTGACAGTTGAAACTTCGTCAGTGTGGTGAGCTTTTACAGTCAAACAGACGGATCATGTCTCGGTCATTAATCAGGCTCCTGCATTTCAGCAGTTGATCATTTGATTTACAAACAGATGAGATATTTAAGCCCTCCAGAGTTCTGGGTCTCCTCCACCCTGGAGAATCCTGATCAGATGTTTGAACCACATCACTTTTCATGTGAAGGAGCAGCGTCTGTACTCCGAGTTCCCTCTGGATGTAGGAACTCTTCCTCAGGTCTCTAAAGCTGAACACAAACACCCTACAGGAAAAATACATTTGGCTTCTTGTATCCATTCAGTTTCTACCCAGAGCTCATGACCAAACCCACATAGCAAAATAGTTTGGGCTGACACATCATCTTCACATCAAGATTACACCGTGTGTTTGCCAATAAAGGCCCACGATTGTTTTGGGATATTTGCTATTTTACGAGTGAGGCACTTTGGGCTCACATCCATTTTGTTCAGGTCACAAGAAGACCAGTGCTGCATGATTGAGGGAGGTGACCCACATCGGTACGATATCTGTACGTTGAGGGTCAGAACGTTCATCGACTGGTGAAGCAAAAGTCTTCAGGCTCAGCTGCTCTTCACCATAACGTCCACATTACTGATCCATCTCTGCTCCATCCTCCCTCCACTCATTAACTGCACTGATGAGAAGATGACTTACACTTGTGTTAATACATCAGGATTAGCTTCACATCACACACTCGCCTGGAGAATCACCTGTAAGGCACAGGATGAAATATTATATCAAGACTACACATAATGGACTTCATTATGGGCTTTTCCTGAATGAATTGGTAAATGGAGAATCAAGCTAAGATTCTTGTGTGTGAAGCAAGCACACGTAGCTACAGCCTGATGACCCCATGTCTCATAGAAGCTGCTGGAGGACAGGTCACACCGGGAGGCCTGCAGGTGTGAATGTGTGCAGCTGACTGACCACAGCTGAGGGTCACAATGGTCTGGTGCAATGCCTGCATCACTGCTGATGCTGCACCGACCCGCCTGTCCATCTCCTGCTCCATCTTCCCCTTAATCACGAAGAAAACCCTTGAATACTCAAACTCCTTCACTTGGGGCATCAACTCCCCCAAAACCAATAGAGATGAATCCACTGTTTTCCTGCAGAAAAACGTATCGTAAAATATGATGTGATAGGATTTAATATCAGAAATACTGAGGCAGGTGGGCCGGCCTTGGAAAAGGGTGTCTAGTGATTAAAAGGCCAAAGCACAACTGAAGATATGAGCCTAACATCCACAGATGGTTGGACACTCAGCCAGTGTGAAGACCTCCGTTGAATAAAGGAAATTCCCTAAAGTCCAGATATTTTCCTGAGAACACAAATGTCTGAGTCAGTGTCTCTGGACATGTTCTGGATCTTCTCCTGCAGCCTCCTGGTAACATGTGTGTAACATGTCCTCCTGAGTCCATGTGAGGAAACAGCAGGACAATGTGTGGAAGCTTCCCAGTGAGCGAGTGGACGTGATGATGAGGTTTCTAACACGTGTTTCTAAACATCGCTTGAATGTTTCTGACATTTTCCTGTAGTTGTGAACGAGTCGGACGAGTGAACATTTATTATAATAAATTCCCTGTAATTGAGCTTGAGCACTGAATCCTAACCACTGGACCACCAGGGACAACTGACAGTTAACAAATGAAATATAGAAAAGGGAGAAATGAGTGTGAATATAAACCGTGGCTTCTGATTGGCTGTTTCGCCTTTCTAGTGGCACTTTGAGCCTGTGCTCTGATGTTAGATTGTAAATATAGAAAATGAAACGTGTCCATTTCCTCTAGAGACAAAGATAAATTATCTCAGAGTCTGAGCAACAGTGATCGTGGAGTGGAGCTGTGATATGGAGGTCCCGCCCATACATGCACCGGACCAATCAGGAGTCAGTGTCAGCTGTCAATCATCACGTCTCAGCCTCTTTTCATATCATCAAATAACTGATTCAAACCAAACTGATCAAAAACACTTGAACAAACATCAGAGAGAGAAGAACGAGCTGAAACGACAGAAACATCTTTAAACATTTATTTAACGTCTACTTTGAGTTTTTAGTTTGATCCATGTCCCGTCTGCGAACATGGAGGAGGTCTATGACCTGTACTGCAGTCAGCCACCAGGGGGAAATCTGGTTTCACTTTTGTGGCGCTGTCATGTCGTCCATCTTTATTTAAAGTCTGTGGTTGGGACCTTCAATGAATTTAGTAAATTCCATGACAAATTCTGCAATAGCCCAATAACCTCATGGTGGCGCTACAGAAAAGGGCGGGACAGGTTAGTTGGTCCCGTGCAGAACATGAACGACAAAGTTTGGTGAGGGTCCATCAGAAAGTTGTGCAGATATTTGAGTGTGAAGCCACAGACTGACGGAGCCATGAGCGTCTCCGCAGACGAGGAACTGATGATTATTCAAATCGCTGCACTTCTGCTTCACATTTCATTCAGTTTCCAAGGACACAGCAACTCTCCTGATTCTGCATCAATTATTCAAATGAATAATACATGATTTAATGGAGACTACGACACAAATCTCACAGCAACACAACCAGCAAACCGACCACAATAAACACAGGAAACGTAAAAATAAAGGAAACGTTTAAAGTCACGTGATCAGATTTATTATTTGCTGTGACGTGGACAGTGTGATGTTGAGGAAGCGTCCGACTCGAATCACAGTCGGTCCAGAAACTCGTCCCTTTAGATTCTGTGTTTGTTCCAAATAAAGTGAGAGCAGAATAAATCAAGCTGAGATTAGCTGCAGAGCTTTCAGTCTTATCGCTGCTGATTAAAAAGTTTATTTTATGCCATTGGTCATTCTAATGAAGAGCTGCTGATGTTGTTCTACTCTGAGGTGTGTGTTCCTCCTTTTAACACACACACTCTTCGCACATGTGCACGTTAGCATACACGTTAGCACCGGGGCACGTTATCCTGCGGGGACGATAAAAACTGTGACATGATTCTGAGTTACTGATTTACTGGGTTTTTACTCTGCTTTGATTCATCCTCTGTTTTTCACTTTGCTCATTTGCTTCTGTCCAATGAATTATTTTTGATTAATTTCTCACTGTCACAGATTTTCTCACCAGGACTTACAGGCGACCCGTCATGTAGCCGTACGTCGTTTTTCTGAGTCTTTGTTCTTTGGTCTTTTTCCCCACTTTGCAGCACGATACAACAGAAACAGTAACTCACAGTGTGAGAGCACACGGAGGCCACAGGGCATGAAACACGTATTATCCCCACTGAGCCAAATCCACCTGATCGTGCTGGGGACATTTCAAATGTGTGGCCTGACACTCGAGGAGCACAGAGAGAAACAGACCATTTATATTAACAAAAAGAAAAAGGGAAAGTGAGGAAACACTGACAGAGGGAATCTGGGCTCATCTCCAGGAACAGAACCAGTCAAGAGACGAACCAACAAATCTGAGGCTTCTCTCCAACAAACTCTTTTCTGACTGATGCAGAGTCTGAACAGATGTTTTTCTTTTTGTCCTGGTGTCATTAAAATGTGTCGGTGCCATAAACAACTTTCCAGAGAAATCAGTTTAAAAAAATGTAATTAACCTTAACTGTGATTCTGTCGTAAACATGTTCAAGACAAGAAGAATTAACTAGATTGTGTTTGAGCTGTGAACTAAACTATCTGACTGTTCTTTATGAAACTCATTAATGTTGGTTTTAATATTACATCCGATATATACATTTAAATAGTAAACAGGGCTCATAACCCCACCTAGTGTTTGGGACGTGTCTACGTCAGGACATTTATAAATATACATGAAAAACTTCATGTGAGCGCCCCCTGCTGCCTGGTCAGTGGTGCTGCACCGGCTCACCTGTCGTCATCTGTACTACGACCATGTCGTCTCTGACGCTGTGACTGCCCTGAACACTCTTCTTCTCTCAGTTGTCGTGGACGACAGACGAGGGCGGATGATTGGCTTGAAAACCCACTTGGCAAAATGTGCGTGAGTTTTGTTCCTCAGCAGTTTGGATCAGTGTGTAACAGCCGGATGGTCAAACTCGATCTGTCGTGGCTACGAAGCTCCGTCCGCCGCTCAGCTCCAGGTCTGTGGTGCTGCCAGCAGCACTCTGGCTTCCTGTCACAGTTGAATCGAGCTTTAAATCCTCCTGTCGTTTGACCCGTTTACAACTGAGACACTTTTACTCTGAAGGTTTAGAGCTGGACACAGCTGCTTTTCTTTTGAGTTGCAAACACAGAAGTAGAACGTCACTCAGTAGAGCTCATACCTGCAGTCCCCCTCATTTAAATGAACCACATCCAGATCTTTATGCCTCCGCTTCGGCGACACCTAGTGGTTGGTTAGTCCATCTGTCCCATTCTTGTGAATGCGATATCTCAAAATCACCTTGGGGACATTTCTTCAAATGTGGTACAAACATTAACTCGGACTCAACTGCTTAGATGTGGATGCTTAAAGGTCAAAGGTCAAGGTGACAGTGGCCTCGAAAACATGTTTGTATCCTCTTGAAAATGACTTCAGAGGTCAAAGGTCACAGTGACCTTATATGAGTCTGGAAAATAAATATATAAGTATATAAGTATATATATATATATAGTATATAACGGAAACTGAACAGGTTGGTGGAGACAAACAACCACAGGGAGGTGATTCTAGTTAATATTACTTAACAGAGGATTTCCCTCTTTATTCTGTTCTACGTGGAGAGGGCTGTAATGAGCAGAGCTGAACTGAAGCCAAGTCTTTTGGATGTTGCAGCCAATCCTCTCTCCACACTGTGAGTTATGGTCTTATAATGTTGTGTCCTGACACAGGAAATCCACTCCAGAGTCTGAGGCTGCCAGACCCCCCCCCAGTATACTCTGTGTGATTGGTGCATTAGAAGAAAAGCTGAGTAGTGATGAGGAGAGATGAGAGCCGAAGGAAAATAATGAAGCAACAAATTAATGATGGAGAGAAAAACCTGCATTAGAGAGAATGAGTGAGTGAGGGATGATAGATGACCTGCTTCCTCCCTGTGTGTGTGGAACCTGCTTCCCTGTGTGTGTGGAACCTGCTTCCTGTGTGTGTGGAACCTGCTTCCTGTGTGTGTGGAACCTGCTTCCTGTGTGTGTGGAACCTGCTTCCTGTGTGTGTGGAACCTGCTTCCTGTGTGTATTGAACCTGCTTCCTGTGTTTATTGAACCTGCTTCCTGTGTGTATTGAACCTGCTTCCTGTGTGTGTGGAACCTGCTTCCTGTGTGTGTGGAACCTGCTTCCTGTGTGTATTGAACCTGCTTCCTGTGTGTATTGAACCTGCTTCCTGTGTTTATTGAACCTGCTTCCTGTGTGTATTGAACCTGCTTCCTGTGTGTGTGGAACCTGCTTCCTGTGTGTGTGGAACCTGCTTCCTGTGTGTATTGAACCTGCTTCCTGTGTTTATTGAACCTGCTTCCTGTGTGTATTGAACCTGTTTCCTGTGTGTGTGGAACCTGCTTCCTGTGTGTATTGAACCTGCTTCCTGTGTTTATTGAACCTGCTTCCTGTGTGTATTGAACCTGCTTCCTGTGTGTGTGGAACCTGCTTCCTGTGTGTGTGGAACCTGCTTCCTGTGTGTATTGAACCTGCTTCCTGTGTTTATTGAACCTGCTTCCTGTGTGTATTGAACCTGTTTCCTGTGTGTGTGGAACCTGCTTCCTGTGTGTGTGGAACCTGCTTCCTGTGTGTATTGAACCTGCTTCCTGTGTGTGTGGAACCTGTTTCCTGTGTGTGTGGAACCTGCTTCCTGTGTGTATTGAACCTACTTCCTGTGTGTGTGGAACCTGTTTCCTGTGTGTGTGGAACCTGTTTCCTGTGTGTGTGGAACCTGCTTCCTGTGTGTGTGGAACCTGCTTCCTGTGTGTGTGGAACCTGTTTCCTGTG
>CM048040.1:27198897-27211397 GCA_026259375.1 Verasper variegatus | reverse complement strand
AATGTTCTGCCAGGTTCTGTCTCTCTTCTGATGACAGTTTGTTATCCTCATACAGAAACTAACCCTCCACCAGTGTTTTGCACGGACACTCTGAAACAGCGTGGGTCACTGAGCTGAACGGAGGAAGGAGCATGTTGATTGGTTCCGTCTCTGTGGACGTGTGATGTGTGTTTATGTTGCTGGTTTAGTTGCTTGGTGTTAATTGAATAGTTTGGTTCCGGTTGGTTGAGTTTCCACCCGTTCTAACCAGGTACTGCACGTCCATACTGACAGAGCTTTATTTCATACATGTTACCTCGTCTGTAACGAATGTGTGGAGCTAGTTCACGTGAGTTCATTATGAACTGAACTGTTCAGCATGTTTAACAGTTTAAATTCAATCAATCTGCACCAAATCACACTCACTCATTAATATCAGTCCTTACAATATTTTATCAAGATCTATGAATTATTCTCTAAGAAATCAGTCAAAATGTAAAATAAAGTTCTATCATAATGTTAAAGGAAGAGAGTTTTAAAACTATTTCAATATTAACGTATATTATATTCAATTAAAAATATATTTTAGGTCAATGTGTGTGTGTGTGTGTGTGTGTGCGTGCGTGCGTGCGTGCGTGCGTGCGTGTGTGTGTGTGTGTGTGCGTGCGTGCGTGCGTGCGTGCGTGCGTGCTGAGAAGTCATGATTGACAGCTGACACTGACTGGATCACTACACAGAGTCTGACTGTAAATGACGTCAACATGGCAGCGTTCGTATCGTACCGTTAAAAAAAAGACTCAGAGAGGAACAGAAAGTTCAGTTCACCCCTCTGTCGTGTGTGTGTGTGTGTGTGTGTGTGTGTGTGTGTGTGTGTGTGTGTGTATAAAAGTTAACTTTAATTGTGTATGAGGACATTTCAGTTCATCGTTCAAATGACAGATGAAGTTCAGAGGTTGAAGTTAAAGTTTCTTCTGTTTGTGTTCATGATAAATCTGCAACACACACACACACACACACACACACACACACACACACACACACACACAAGCCTGCATGTGTTCACGTGTGTGTCCATACTTCTGCATGTCTCTGTATTTGCGGATCAGTCGACTCTGGGCACAAACTCCAAGTTGAAGAGACACGTGAAGAACTGGCAGCGAATAAAGCTTCTGTTTTTAAAGCTGCTTTGATTCATAGACGCACAGTCTCTATCTTTAGCTCACAGCAAAAACTCTGCCGCTCGAGCCGTGAGTAAACACTGCTGATTGATTTTTGGACTCCTGGGCTCTTTCGCTCTTTCGGCAACAAGAACGTTGAAGATATTTATCATTTTTTATGTGCGAGGAACAGGAGGAGGAGAGTTGATCTACAGACTTCACACACGTCTCTTCATTCCAGGGACTCAGTCATTCAACTGACTTTTTAAAAATCTGAAATTTGTGGTTCCACAGAACTTCAAACTGGTTCTGGTGTTTGTTCGGCAGTTAAATTTCTAATTTCTCAGGATAACAAACGTATAAAACCTTCGTCCTCATGTCAAACAGAAAAGACAAACTATCAAGCTCATACCTCCGCTCACACTCAACAGCCCCATCATGAACCACGTGCTCATTTGATAGATCTGGATTTTTATTTGGATCAGCACCACATCACACACACTCATAGACTTCGACTCAGTGGTTCCTGGTTTGAATCCCAGATAGTTTGTGCGTGAGGTTCAGTGGAGTCTCCAGATCGAGGAACCTGAGGAAATAAATAACTAATAATCATGACTTTAAATGTGTGTGAATCAGCTGTTGGAACGAGTCAAACAGGAAGAACCTGCAGTTCCATCACAGACGGCTGCACAGAACAATAACAACACAGCTCCTGGGTTTTAAACAGCGTGACCCCGTGACCTTCAGCTCCTCTCACATGTTGAAGGGATCAGGACACAACATGGCCTCCGGTCCCGGGCGCTAAATCTCATTAGAGGGTTTCGAGCTCCGTCCCTCGCCTCGTCGTCACAGGCAACATCAAAGAGTGTGTGTGTGGGGGGGCAGCGACTGAATCTCACATGGAATAAAATGAGAAATAATTTTTAGAGTCAACGTTTTTCCAAACTGAGCAACTCAGGTTGGAATTAGAGACAAAGCTTTAGTCTGAGAGAGGGAATACATTTTACATTTTACATATGGTTATGTTTATTTTCTCAGTTAAAGGGTTTAATAACAACATCTTAGGAATTATTGTTTCTTTGACTTTGAATGAGTCGTAGTAGAAAGTATGAAATACAGAGGAAATATTTCCGCTCTCATTAAATCATCAGGGTGAAAACAGGTCATCTGGGACATTTTGATTTCCGTGACTTATTCAAATTTCTGTTTTACACGTTAGATCAACATATTCAAACTCTCTGTAAACCTTCAGGACTTTTATTACCACAGCAGCAGAAAGAAGTGAGAAATACTTGTTATATATTCTACACTTATTGTGTCTGAGTGTATGTGACCAATGGGACACTTTCTCTTTCACCATTTCTTTCTGTTCGTTCTGAATCGAGCTGAAGCGACGTCAGAGAAGACAGAGCGAGGGTCTTTATATACAGTCACTGATCGTCTTTATATACAGTCACTGATCCTCTTTATATACAGTCACTGATCGTCTTTATATACAGTCACTGATCCTCTTTATATACAGTCACTGATCCTCTTTATATACAGTCACTGATCGTCTTTATATACAGTCACTGATCGTCTTTATATACAGTCACTGATCATCTTTATATACAGTCACTGATCGTCTTTATATACAGTCACTGATCGTCTTTATATACAGTCACTGATCATCTTTATATACAGTCACTGATCATCTTTATATACAGTCACTGATCGTCTTTATATACAGTCACTGATCGTCTTTATATACAGTCACTGATCGTCTTTATATACAGTCACTGATCATCTTTATATACAGTCACTGATCGTCTTTATATACAGTCACTGATCGTCTTTATATACACTCACTGATCGTCTTTATATACAGTCACTGATCGTCTTTATATACAGTCACTGATCGTCTTTATATACAGTCACTGATCGTCTTTATATACACTCACTGATCGTCTTTATATACAGTCACTGATCGTCTTTATATACACTCACTGATCGTCTTTATATACAGTCAGTGATGGTCTTTATATACACTCACTGATCGTCTTTATATACAGTCAGTGATGGTCTTTATATACAGTCACTGATCGTCTTTATATACAGTCACTGATCAGTCTTTATATACAGTCACTGATCATCTTTATATACAGTCACTGATGATGTATTTTCGACCTGTAACAAGTGAAAACAGAAGATATTTTGAACATGTTGTGAGATGATTCTCTTCGTACAGATGTCGTACGTGTTCTCTCTCACTCTTATCTTCCTCCTTTGCTCTTCCGTCGTCTTGTTTTGTTTCCTCCGTCTCGTTCTCTCTCTCGTCGTCTCCTCCACCTCATCTCTGTCTTTTCATTTCCTCTCTTCAGGTCCTCTCATGACATTATGGTGAAATATCTGATCCTGTAAATAATGACCTCACTTCCTCCACATTACAGATCATTGTGGATTCTGTGTAAGATTCATGTCATTACACCGACTCCCCTCGTCTTTTCTCTCTATCTCCTTTCTTTGGCTGTCCTCTTCTCTCATCACCTCTCCTCCCTCCCGTCTCATTTCCTCTCCTTTTCTTTGCCCTCCATGTTTCTCATCTCTCCTTTCATTCACTTTCTCCTTGTGAAACACGTCTTCTCTTCCTCCTGACTCGTTCTCTTCAGATCTCCACAGACGGGTTCCACAGCAGACATGTTGACATGTCACAGTAAGAGCACACGTGTCACTGATAACGTTCAGTGATTCATTTCATTATTTACACTGTGACATGTCAAATTGTCTCCTGTAGTTAAAACTGATGATCAGAGGGAGTACATTTAAAAATGTATTTTAATATGTAGCTATGAGCCCAGGTCCTTCCTGATGTGGATTCTGGATCTCTGTTTCACACTTGGAGGCTCAGGGGACTTTGCACGATGACTGTTTACATGTGCACTATCCTGGTTTTGATCCTATTCAGGATTTGGTTCTTTGGTTTTTAATCAGGCCTGAAATCAGCCTCATTATCCTCGAGTGTGTTAACGTTACTGTATCTCTGAATTAAAATAAAGATTGAATCCAACCAAAGTAAAGAAGTTAAATTTATTAGAAGTAAAACATATATTTCTTTCTTTCTTTATTAGGATTCCCATTAGCACCAGTATAAGCATTAGCTCTTCTTCCTGGGGTCCACTACACACACAGTCCTACACAATACATAAACACAACAAACACAAACAGCTCATCTCATTAAATCATTCAAGTTCTTACAGAAGAGAAACAAAATAGTCTTTTAACAGATATTAGGCAAAACACAAGATTTCCAATCATTTACACAGTTAAGTCATAATTCTTCATAGAAATGTATAACTTATTGATCGAGTGAAGTTCAACGTTTATATCTTTTAGACCATTTAAAAGAAAAGTTGCCAAATCCGTCCCAATTAAAAGAAGCCAAATCGATGAAACTAGAGCAGGTTTGTAAAATGGGCACAACGACAAATAAAAGAAAGAGTCAGAATGAAAAAGTCAGATTGTTGGTGTTTCCAGTTTTATGGCAGAATAACAAATAAAGTGTGTCCCATGACGACTGCTGCTCCGTGGTTGTGTCAAACAAAGACGTCCTCCATGTGTCGCTCAGAAATCGGACTCGTGACTTTGATAAGACGCTGTTGTCATGTGTGCAGAGGAACAGAAGATGTGCTGACACGTCGGAGTACAGAGACGATGCTGGAGATGGTGTGTCAGCGTTCTGTCAGCGTGCATGCTGGGAGAACTCTTCCTCTCCAGACAGGCAGCGACGCAGCGAGCAGAGGAAGACACTTTGCATTTCAAATTTGTTTTGTAAAAGTCACTTTAATGTTTGTGAGTCTTCGTTTTGATCTCGTCAAGTGTGAACGAGCTGAGCTGCTGCAGAGCTACACTGTGGACCCACTTCCACCCGGACCTTAAACATACATACGTGTGTATATAAGTATATACACGTAAGATTCAGGTGAAAGGATCTGTTGGCTGAAAGTAAATATAAAATAATCCTGTGTTTAATTAAAAATTAATCTAAATTATAATAATTGTTGTTTTCTTTACCCCAGAATGAGCCCTTTATATTTACAGGGGGTGAGGTGAGGGGTGTTCAGCTGCAACATGACACTTCACCACTAGATGTCACTGCATTCTACACACTGAACCTTTAAAACAATGTTTGTGACCCCACAGAAGAATCTTTGCAAAGACGTCCAACGTGTTTCAATGAGTCGATCAGCAGCAACAATTCTCCATTTATTACGACGCCTCTGTTTGTTTGTTCGTCTGCAGGATTTCACAAAAACTACAGAACAGATATCTGCACAAATTGGTGGAAGGATGAAACATGAGTTCAGGAAAAAACAATTAAATTTGCTGCGGATCCAGACACATATTCTGCTTATCTTCGCGTTGATAAATTCAATTAGTGTTGTGACTGTAAAACGTTCAGAAAACTCATCTCTGTCCTCAGACTGTCCATCGCTGCAGCTCCTCTTTTCAGCCTCTGTCTCAAACACTTGGTTTTAGCTCCTGTCTCTTTAAGACTGTCCTCCTGCTGCTCTGATTGGTCAGCTGGTCCACTTGGGCTTCGCTCTGCGTCACCTGACTTTGTTAGGGGGGGCGTGTCAGACTAGCCGCTAGTTGTGTATAATGTGGAGAAAATCCTCCGACTGAAGAGAACCGGTGCAGAATACAAGGGACTGATGAGTCTCTGTGTTTTAGTTATTAAAGATAACAGTCGAGATGTGTTGATCTGGGTTTTCTGTTTAAACAGCTTTAGTTCAGTGTTTAGTTCAGTGACATTAACCAGAGTCAGGGATTCAAAGTGTTTATAATATGGACTCTGCTCACGTCCTCCTGTGTCTTAGACTAATTTGTGCTTGTTAATAACAGTGAGTGTGGAGCTGAGAGTCTGAGTCGTTCCCTGAGACGTCATCACAAAACTCTGGCCTCGGAGAAACAACTGTTATCTTCACTTCACCAGAGGAAGGTCACTTGTCAGTAAAACACAATCGTGGTTATTTGATGTTTCAAAGAAAAAAGAGATGGTGTCGATTTCTCTCCTGAATTCTCCTCTAGGTTTAAGTTAGAGTTAAGTTTAAGTTAGAGTTAAGTTTAAGCTAGAGTTAGAGTTAAGTTTAAGTTAGAGTTAGAGTTAAGTTTAAGTTAGAGTTAGGTTTAAGCTAGAGTTAAGTTTAAGTTAGAGTTAAGTTTAAGTTAGAGTTAAGTTTAAGTTAGAGTTAGGTTTAAGTTAGAGTTAGGTTTAAGCTAGAGTTAAGTTTAAGTTAGAGTTAAGTTTAAGTTAGAGTTAGGTTTAAGTTAGAGTTAAGTTTAAGTTAGAGTTAAGTTTAAGTTAGAGTTAGGTTTAAGTTAGAGTTAAGTTTAAGTTAGAGTTAGGTTTAAGTTAGAGTTAAGTTTAAGCTGGAGTTAGAGTTAAGTTTAAGTTAGAGTTAGGTTTAAGCTAGAGTTAAGTTTAAGTTAGAGTTAAGTTTAAGCTAGAGTTAGAGTTAAGTTTAAGTTAGAGTTAGGTTTAAGTTAGAGTTAAGTTTAAGTTAGAGTTAAGTTTAAGTTAGAGTTAGAGTTAGAGTTAAGTTTAAGTTTAAGTTAGAGTTAAGTTTAAGTTAGAGTTAGAGTTAGAGTTAAGTTTAAGTTAGAGTTAGAGTTAAGTTTAAGTTAGAGTTAGGTTTAAGCTAGAGTTAAGTTTAAGTTAGAGTTAAGTTTAAGTTAGAGTTAGGTTTAAGTTAGAGTTAAGTTTAAGTTAGAGTTAGAGTTAAGTTTAAGTTAGAGTTAGGTTTAAGCTAGAGTTAAGTTTAAGTTAAGTTTAAGTTAGAGTTAGAGTTAAGTTTAAGTTAGAGTTAGGTTTAAGTTAGAGTTAAGTTTAAGTTAGAGTTAGGTTTAAGCTAGAGTTAAGTTTAAGTTAGAGTTAAGTTTAAGTTAGAGTTAGGTTTAAGTTAGAGTTAAGTTTAAGTTAGAGTTAAGTTTAAGTTAGAGTTAAGTTTAAGATAGAGTTAAGTTTAAGTTAGAGTTAGGTTTAAGTTAGAGTTAGGTTTAAGTTAGAGTTAGGTTTAAGTTAGAGTTAAGTTTAAGTTAGAGTTAGGTTTAAGTTAGAGTTAGGTTTAAGTTAGAGTTAGGTTTAAGTTAGAGTTTGGTTTAAGTTAGAGTTAAGTTTAAGTTAGAGTTAAGTTTAAGTTAGAGTTAGGTTTAAGTTAGAGTTAAGTTTAAGTTAGAGTTAGGTTTAAGTTAGAGTTAGGTTTAAGCTAGAGTTAAGTTTAAGTTAGAGTTAGGTTTAAGTTAGAGTTAAGTTTAAGCTAGAGTTAGAGTTAAGTTTAAGTTAGAGTTAGGTTTAAGTTAGAGTTAGGTTTAAGTTAGAGTTAGGTTTAAGTTAGAGTTAAGTTTAAGCTAGAGTTAAGCTAGGTTCTGGATTCTTCTTCTCAGGGTTTAAAGATGATACCAGGTCTAAAATAAAAAGATTAATTTCCATCACAACCAATAACAATGAGACGGTTTCAGACGCCGCTGGATTTTATTTCAGTGTCAATCTCAGCATATATTTGCAATATTTAAAAGGCTCATATCAAGTCAGTAAGAGGAAGAAAAATGTGCTTTGTCATGAAATGACTTTCCTTGAAATGATGAGATGAATGAAGGATCTGTAATCGGCTGCACCTGTTGAATCTGATTCACTCACTGAACATAAAGAGAAGACTGAGAGTGTGCACGTTACTGAAAATCTAATCTCACATTTAACAAAATGGACAAGAAGTCGTTGTGAACCCAAGACCTTGTTCTCCTGGTTTTACAACATGTCTCCAGTTCATATGATCACAGACCCACAGTATTTAAATCAGTATTTTATCAGACTACAGCTGGTTTTCATGAATTGATGAGATTTATTTCAAATTGACAATCGTGAAATGATTCATGATCCACTGACAATGACAATTACCTCCTGATGCTTACATATCACTGTCTTACCACAGTGATTGTGGAGCTGTGGTATCCAGGTCACGACAATCGACTACATGTGCTCGACCAATCAGGAGTCAGACAGAAACATTTATTTAACGTCTACTTAGATTCTTTAGTCCATGTCCCATCTGCTAACACTGGAGGAGGAGAGTTTATGACCTATACTGCAGCATCACTTTTCTAGCTGTGCTGTCGTCTATCTTTATTTACAGTGTGTGGTCCACAGTGTTTTTTTTATTTCAGTATCCAACAGAAAATTTACCTTTCAGTCGACAATATGTTTCAATCTAAGTTTATTGACAAAATGTATTTAAAAAAATACATTTACTTCCCTTTCCTGTAATTCACAAAGCAGACAACGCTTAATTTTGTCACGTAGTCATAGCCTGAAGCTTGTACTGTAAATATAGTGGGAAATAAAATCTGCTGTAGTTCATCCATGTTGGTTTTAAATTTAGGAACATTAATAATTTGGAATTTCCCAGGGAGGATTTTATCTCTGATGCTGCAGCATCTAAAACATTATGTTCATGTTCACGTTCATGTTCATTATGTCACATGAACGTCAGAGGAGCAAACACGCTACCGACTTCAGGTAAACACAAAGTGAGACACAGAGAGAGACACAGAGAGAGACACAGAGAGAAGACAAACCAAAGCCACAAAACCACTGAGCTCATCAGCTGTGGGAGAGGCTGGAATCTGAGCCACATCTGAGGGATGCTGTCAAAACCTTGGCCCGCGGCCCGGGACACTGCCATGTGTTCAACAATGTGACGAGGCCTCCTCAGATGTTTCACCACGTGAAACACATGAGGTGTACTCTGCTGCAAAAACTTATTTTCATTATGTTCAAAATACACATGTTCACACATCTGCTTTAGTGTGTGTGTTGATCTGGTTGTGGATTTTATTTCCTGTGTATCTCTCACTAGCATTGCATTGGTAGCTAAATATAAAGTGCAAACGTTTGCTATGAAATCTTCAAACTTCACTTTCTTTAACCCAGTAACATCTTTTCTGGAACTCTGGAGATCCTCTGTATTTTCTCTGGAGGGTGAATGTGTGAATGCGAATGTCATCACTCTGGATTATCTGCAGACTTTCTCCACCTGACCTCCATTCCGGTATTTCTAACTGGCGTCCTGTCCAGATGGAACTCCGCCTCTCGCCCAATGAGATCGGCTGCAGCAGAGATAAACTCAGCATCTCCTTTTTCCAGCAGGAGCCTGAGAAAATGAGGAGGTTCTTACAATATCAGTGTGAATACATCTGTTAAATATGAAGTTTTCATGTCACCAGGTCACCTTCCTGCTCTTCTTCCTCTGCGGCCATGTTGGCGTGGAGCCTGCTGCAGCTGAGAGGAGACGAAGCTCCAGAGAGATTCACGTGCCTCAAGCTAAACCATTAATCTTCCATTTGTATTCATGTTGGACGGAGCTGATCGATACAGGGGATCCCTTCCTGCTTCCCCTCCGCTGAGTTACCTCCGCAGTGATTCGTCAGGGGAGAGGACTCAGTGGAAAACTTTTTGACGGACAAAGTTCATCGAACACAAAACACCTTCTTCCCTCTTTTTCTTTCCTCTTTCTTTCAGAGGGACACGTCTGTGTCTGACGACGTCACCAGGAGGTCCAGAGCTCTGTCGTGTCACGCCGTCCTCCTGCGGTTCAGATAAGAGGAGTTTTTCTGGAGGATTTAACGTGTGCAATACTAATCCCTGCTTCATTCATTGGTATTCATGCTGGTCCCAGCTAATCAACATGGGGTCTCCCTTTATCCTCAGTCTTTCACTCCCTAATTTGTTTTCTTCTCCTCCTTCCTGGACCTCAGTGAGTCACCGGGGAGCGCTCGCTCTCTGTTTACCTCCATTTCTCACCCTCTTTCTCTCCTCAGTGAAATGATGGGTCATGATTCAGTTAAAAGGACTCCTGCAGTCTTTCCTGGCCATTATACTGTGTGTGTGTGTGTGTGTGTGTGTGTGTGTGTGTGTGTGTGTGTGTGTGTGTGTGTGTGTGTGTGTGTGTGTGTGTGTGTGTGTGTGTGTGTGTGTGTGTGTGTGTGTGTGTGTGTGTGTGTGTATGTGTGTGTGTGTGTGTGTATGTGTGTGTGTGTGTGTGTGTATGTGTGTGTGTGTGTGTGTGTGTGTGTGAGATACAGACATATAGCCGAAAGCCGCAGGGGGAAAGACAGACCAATTAGATTAGAGCTGCCAGTGTGGGAGGAGCTTGAAAAGAGAGGTGTGTACTGAATTGCCGTGTGCGTGTGTGTGTGTGTGTGTGTGTGTGTGTGTGTGTGTGTGTGTGTGTGTGTGTGTGTGTGTGTGTGTGTGTGAGAAATCGGAGCACATTCCTCAGCCTTAACACAAAAGCCTGAAGGTCCATTAATCTGACTCTGTCACTGTGATTGGAGCCGCGGCTTAGTGTTTATCCCCCCCCCCACACACACACAAGATAATGAACTAATTAAACGTGAAGAAACTAGAAGCTTCACGTGTTTCACCTATAACTTTAATGTGCGGAGCCGTGACGGAGCAGACGAGAACCGACGACCTGCGAAAACCAACTGACGTCGGTACCATAGCTTCACTGTGACCTGACGTGCACCTCTATAGTAATGTGACCACAGACCTCAACATCTGTGATGGGTTTGCTCAGGAGCACGTCTTCGTCTCTCAGTGGACGGACAAACTCAGTCAGTTCAAGGGTCGTACACATAACCTCCTCTCAGCATCGATGAGCTGGCTTGACTGGTGCTTCACAGAGTCTGTGCCCATTTAGCTGCTGGCTGCACTGAGACTGGCACTGAAGAGGTTCAAGAGAAAGTTCTATCCTCTTCTCTGTGACACCCCCCCCCTCCACCCCCCCCCCACCACCCCACCACCACCACCCCAGTTCCCAGGCATTCCTAGTGGCCTCAGAAACCTAATATACCTCTTTTGGTGTGTCCGCAGATTCACAGTGTGGCCTTTCCGTCGTGCCAGCTGCTTTCCTCTCTTCAGTCAGATGGAATGTTAAGCCCCACTTGTGGCGAAGCTTTGTTCGCTGTCATGCAGAGCAAACAAAAGGCAAAGTGGCTTTTCATTGTGTTAGGTTTTCCAATACCCCCAAATCCTCCCTCTCGCCCACTCTTCCTCTGCTCCCACAAAAGAAACATGCACGACTGCAAAGTGTGTGTGTGTGTGTGTGTGTGTGTGTGTGTGTGTGTGTGTGTGTGTGTGTGTGTGTGTGTGTGTGTGTGTGTGTGTGTGTGTGTGTGTGTGTGTGTGTGTGTGTGTGTGAGTCACGGCAGCAGTAGAGGTAACATGCATGAGCCTGCACGAATGTTGCGGGTGTGTGCATGGGAGTGCCAGTTTGTTTTTTCTTCATGCACGCACACACACACACACACACACACACACACACACACACTCATAACATGCAGAAGTGGGTCAAACACACACGCATGCCCTCAGCTCCTGTGGGGTTTTCCTGGCAGATGAACGTCTCTGGTCTCCCGGTCGTCCACTCCCTCTGTGTGATTGATCTTTTATTAGTGACCACTGTGTTGGCATCAAACACTCGTTCCTCCTTTAAGCGATTGACTCTCTGAAGTCATGAACCTCTTCATCAAACAAGACGACAGACTTTATTTATCAATCTGCATGTCTTCCCTCAGAGAATCAAGTTTTCACTTTTCTCAGTCCTGAATTA
The DNA here is from genome assembly GCA_026259375.1 of Verasper variegatus. Lineage (NCBI taxonomy): Eukaryota > Metazoa > Chordata > Actinopteri > Pleuronectiformes > Pleuronectidae > Verasper > Verasper variegatus. Next base: position 27,199,612 of record CM048040.1, on the reverse strand, counting down.
GAATTTTCTCACAAGTTAAGGGTCGACCATATTTTCCACCTTGTGAGAGTTTCGTACTCGTTCTATTCACACATACATGCACTGGAATAATTTCAACTTACAAACCAAAGGTCAACTGCTGCCTCAAGGAGAATCTTTGTTTCAAACATACACTCTTTAATTGATTACGCTTGTTGTGTTAAAGGCCCCATACTTTACACCTTTCTGGGACTTCATGTGAGGTATTGGTATCAGTGGTTTAAAGTGGAATACCTCCCCTTCTCACTCAGAAGGCGGCATAGGTTCTGGTCTAGGCTCTGGTCTTGGCTCTAATGTGGATGCAACAGACAAACATAACCTCCTTACAGAGCTAATAAACTTGATGTATGCAGCAGCACAACATGCGGCTCAAAGGGCTTTACAAGAAAAATGTTTTTAAAACACTTTAAAGCAGAAAAACAAGTTAATTTCTTCATCATATATTCAAATTCAAGGTGTCTTGTTATTATATTTTTATTTTATTATCAATTGAGGTTCAGCTGCTCATTTCAACATCCTGTAAAAGAGAGATTCAAAGTCAGAGCAGGCGGTAAAAGGTTTTAGATATGGCGGCAGCTGAGGACACAACCTTGCTGGTATTCATCCCGTTTGCTCTCGTTGGAAAAACTTCAGTAGCTCTGCTGGTATTTTGGGGCACCATATCAAGAGTTTCCCTTGACTGCGCTCTGCTTATTAA